>CM033729.1:52516807-53116627 GCA_019671005.1 Hibiscus mutabilis
GTAAAAACTTTAAGTTGCAGGGTGAGAAGATGAATATGGTTGCTTGTGGATGGCGGCATACCATATCGGTCTCTGTTACCGGTGGATTATACACTTATGGATGGAGTAAGTATGGTCAACTCGGACATGGGGACTTCGAGGATCATCTCGTTCCTTTCAAGGTGGAAGCTTTAGCTGACAGTTTTATTAAGCAGGTGATGTTCTGGTGCCCCCATCTCTTAATACTGGAAAATGACAGTTTTATAACAACCTTAGAGTTTGCAAGAAACATAGTTTGACCTTCTTACATGAACCTTACCAGCTAAAACATAAAAAAGCATGATTTTTCTTGTCTTATCATGTACGTGTAAGTGTCACGCCTTAGTGAGGTGGAGACAGTAGTCCCGCTTCGGAAAAGAAATGAGATAAACTCGATGGTCTCCTTATCATGTCTTTAGCAAAGGGTAGGGTTTAGGGTAATATTGCGGCTAACATAACAGTAAGAGTTATTTGGAAATATCTTAGTAAAATGTGTATGATCCCCCCACCCCGGTTTTGTTTTTGTTTCATAAGAAGATTATTTAAATATATAAATTTAAAATATTTAAAAGTTGAAGAATTCTAAATCATAACTTGAGTAATTGATGTAGATCTAACGTAAAACCAATATTTCATTAAAAAATGAAAAAAAAAAACTTGTTAAGGTCATAATTTTTTGTCGGTTTGAAAGTTTCTCCAAACTCGTGCTTATATATGTATTATAGATTATAGATAGATTTGCTGTTTCTGTCAAATATATGTTGACTTCAAAACTTTTCTTAGATTGTTTGTATCGTTTTGGTTCGAATCTTATAGATATCAGGTGGATGGAGACATACAATGGCACTCACATCCAGTGGAAAACTCTATGGCTGGGGATGGAACAAGGTAGAAAAGGAAAAATCATTTTTTCTTAGTTTATATCTTTGAATTACATTAGACATGAATGAACGCATTTGACATAAATCCAGAGCCGTTTCTTACACATTTTAGTTGATATACGACTCCCTTTCCGTATCTGTCAATTTTCATTGACATGTATGAACACATGCAAATGGACTTCTCTGCACAATAGTAATTTACTGGTGCAAGTGTATTTAACAATTTAAAGCTTTTGTTGATTATATTTCCTTCCTCGTTTACAGTTTGGACAGGTCGGAGTTGGCGACAATGCTGATATTTGCTCTCCTGTGCAAGTTAAATTTCCTAACGAGCAGGCACATTCTTGTTACTGTAGCTTCCAAATATTGGTTGACAGTCCGGATCTTCCAAAATCATGTTCTCACATATTTGTTTGTTACTTGACAGCAAGTAGTTCAGGTTTCGTGCGGGTGGAGGCACACACTTGCAATTACTGAAGAGAAAAACGTCTTCTCCTGGGGAAGGGGCACAAATGGACAGCTTGGACATGGAGAATCAATGGACCGGTAATAGCATTTTCATCTACACCGGTGATTACTGGAGGAAGTTTTCTTTATTTCCTTGATTAGGACTGATCGAAATAATATGTTTTACAACCAAGTCTAGAGGGTGGGGGTGGGGGGAATTCTTTGATTTCATGTAGCCGGAAAGTTCGTATCTGTTTTCTATGGTCGAGGACTCGAGGTTTGTGATCTTGAATTCGGGAACAAGATGAGTGAAGTTCCTTCATTACAAGAGAGGTTTCATGATACTATAGAAAGCTATGTTACTTGGACTATTGTAATGACATTCTGGATTCTTATTTTCAGGAATTTTCCCAAGATTATAGAGGCTTTGAGTGATGATGGTTCCAGTGGGCAACAGATAGAATCTTCAAAGCTCGATTTGTTGTCAGGTTTTGTATAATTACATTAGGCATCCGTCCTTCTCCATGATCTTCTTCTGTATATCCATATATATGCTTGAATATGTAAATGTTCTATTGGCAGGTAAATCCTGGGTTTCGCCGTCCGAACGATATGCAGTTGTCCCTGGTGAAAGTGTAAGTTCTTATGAAATTTGATAGCATAACCCGAAAACCTCGAAACATTTGATTTTCATGATTGACTGTTTAAGCAACATATATTTCGCCGGTCTAGCTTGCAAAATATTTGTAGGAAAAATAGCTTTAGACCTCTACATTAGGTGATCACAATTCTAAAAATCTAACTACGCAATTATGGAAGGTGCTTATATTACAAGACACGAAAAAGATCGAGACTCTGATGAAAGTACTTCGACCATGGAAAATTTGAGATTACCCTGTGTTATCTCTTCAATATCGTGTTAAGTTTATGGCCACACTGTCGATAGTGTCATCTGACTGCCGATGTTAAATGCATACAGGGACAAACAGTTAACTCGGAGAAGGGGAACGTTGGTGATGTGAATGTCCCCCAGAATGATGTGAAGCGTATGCGTATGTGATTCCTTGCACCGGTATGAGCTGCCATTAAAGAAACCCTATAGTTGCAGCTTCAAGTACGAATGAAATGAAAATGCCAAGCCTCACGTCTTTTAGCCTTCCATTGTAAGTTGATGCTAGGTCTCAAATAATAAGGTGATCGAGTCGCTGCATACTGCAAATCCTCGAAAGTTGATGCTGTCCACTACTACTATTATTAACTAATAGGATAGGAGTGAAGGACACAACATTACTGATTATAACATAAATTGTCGAAGATGTTTCGAGTATGTAGTGTAGATTGGGAAGGGTCATCGGCAGGGACGACATGTAAGATGGATCTATTCTTATGTGAAGCGCTTGCCTTACTCGTTTATCATCGAAACATCATGGTGTATATTGTTTCCATGTTCTCTGTTGCTTTCTTTTGAAGCCAAAATGCATGCATTCAAGTATGAAATAGATAGAGATATATTCAACATTTAATCCATTTATTACTTGAATTCTCTAAACGTCAATAACCGGGTAGATTTTACTCTGTCGGATCTTTCTCGATTTCGACCAAGAAAGGCAAGAAAAAGCAACAATTAGTAGGTAGTTTTGAATGGCTTGTAGGTTTTAAGATCAAGAATCACACCGGCAATCAACCGGTGGCGGCTACGATCGAAATCATCAGGCAAGCTATGTACCCCCTAAATTTAACCTAATTTCTTAGGTTAAATCTTGGGAGTCAAGTTTGAAAACTTTTCCTTCAAGTAATACATTTTAGGTTTACTTATTTATAAAACAAAATAATTATTAAATCTTAGGTTGAAATATTTTAAAATACAAAATTGTTATTAAATTTAATTAACTCTATAGCGTTTCTTTTATCATAAACATGGTCGTATAACTTGGTTCCGATAGTTTGATTAAATATTCGAAAACAGCCTTACAAATGCATGCATTCAGTAAAACCCAAATTTATAAACAGTCCCAATGTCCGATTTATATAAATATCTAAAAATATTTTAAACATTAGTCTGAAATAATTAAAAGAGCGTTCATACTGAATTATAAAAATTATCTGAATAAGAGTGAGATGCTCCAAGTATCGAGTCGTCTAAAAGAGTCTGAATATCTGAAAGAAGAAACTATAGGGGTGTAAGCTAACGAGCTTAGCGTGTCTCCAAAGTGCGAGCAACACAAAAACAAAACAATATTTTTATTTTTTGATAAAGTATTTTCTGAATGCATAATAAATTTGATAAAACCAAATCATAATGTTATGATGTCCGATACATGACTCAATATCCGACTATCCGATATCATACAGAGTGGAGGTTGCCCTCGCCAGAGTGGAGGTTTCCCTCGCCAGAGCGGAGGTTTCCCTCGCTTTTTCCGAACACAATTCCTATCCCATGACTCATGATATGATTTGTAAAATTATAAATCCGAACTCTTACGAGTGTCTTATTACTGAAAATCCGATGCTTGATTTTAAAACACGATTTACTATGCCATGCATGATTTTTTCAAAACATTCTCAAATCACAGTCAATCAGACAATAAATCAAACAAAATATAAAATATTATTTTACAGAAAATAACACAATAAGAAACACACAAATATATGACACAAGAAGATAACACACCTTAGCCTAAGCAACTCAACCTATTGTATGACTTGTCTCTCGCGATCAGAAATACGGGGTCCAGTAGTATTGGTACCTATGAGAATAATCCTACAATAACACTATTACTATTATCACTATAATCAAAGAATTATTTCTAAAAACTTATCCAACGGAATTTAATGATAAAAGTATACTTATTTTATTCAAATAGTTGATCTTTAATCAATCAAAGACATAGTTGAATTGAGCGGTGCCAAAAACTTAGCGGGATTTGATCGAATTAAATAAATAAAATAAAAAGCAAAGAAAGATGCGTTACGAATATAAATCGAGAGAAAGGAGGGGAAAGTGCGGCTGCAGGCTTGGAAAAAAAATGCCGCAGGGTGAAACCAAACTTATATATATATATATATATATATATATATATATATATATATATATATATATATATATATATATATAATTTTGGATAAATTATAAGGTAAGTCCTTGTACTTTTCTAGGGTTCACAAAATTAGTACCTAATATCAATTCTTTATAAAAAGGTCACTAAATTTGTTTAAAATTCAATTAATTCCCAAATTTCTTAACTAGGGTTTTATTTTTAAATTTCCAATTTTTAGGGGTTTGAATTTAGGAATTTTAAAATTAGGGTTTTTAATTTGGGGCAAAAATTTGGGGTGTTACAACTCTTCTACCCTTAAAAAAATTTCATCCTCGAAATTTTTAGACTTAACGGCAGATTCACAGAAATACAAATGTTCATATAGAAACTTAAAAGAGCATTTCAAATCATGTCACAAATGACGACACAGACAAAGTTTTAAAAGAGGCTTTGATTTTAAATTCATAGGAATGTGTACGATCACGATCATTTGTTCGATTAACTGAAGTTCGGGTCCTTGATCCAATTATGATCTATAATGGTTACTCAGAAGAACATAGCTCAAAGATTCACGTTGTTCGAAATTATCGTTATCGATATCGCAAGGGGAAATAACTTACAAGAAATTCTAGGTCTTGAGTGATGGTCATTACTAACGAGTACTCATTCTTTCTAATTCTGAATCCATATGAAACATACTCAAGTCTAAAACTCCTACTAGGTGGCATAGTAAAATCTATTTATAAGGGCAATCATTACTAAAACTAAATTTTGTACTAGAGACTCGGATTTTAAAACAAATTAAAAACGGTAAAGTCAAAATCGTTTAATATTGTAGTATATTTTTCAGAAAATTCCCACTTATCCCTAAATATTTCAGATGCATGCAGAAGTCAAAATATTTTGAAAATAACTTTTGTGAGCCTCACAGTCCGATGGTTGAACTTAGCTCTGATACCACTAAATGTAACCCCTAAATTTAGCCTAATTTCTTAGGTTAAATTTTGGGAGTCAAGTTTGAAAACTTTCCCCTCAAGTAACACATTTTAAGTTTACTTATTTATAAAACAAAATAATTATTAAATCTTAGGTTGAAATATTTTAAAATACAAAATTGTTATTAAATTTAAATAACTCTATAGTGTTTCTCTTATCATAAACATGGTCGTATAACTTGGTTCCAATAGTTTGATTAAATATCTGAAAACAACCTTACAAATGCATGCATTCAGTAAAACCCAAATTTATAAACAGTCCCAATGTCCGATTTATATAAATATCCAAAAATATTTTAAACATTAGTCTGAAATAATAAAAAGAGCGTTCATACTGAATTATAAAAATTATCTGAATAAGAGTGAGATTCTTCAAGTACCGAGTCGCCTAAAAAAGTCTGAATATCTGAAAGAAGAAATTATAGGGGTGTAAGCTAAAGAGCTTAGTGTGTCTCCAAAGTGCGAGCAACACAAAAACAAAACAGTATTTTTATTTTCTGATAAAGTCTTTTCTGAATGCATAATAAATATGAGAAATCCAAATCATAATGTTATGATGTCCGATGCATGACTCAATACCCGACTATCCGATATCATACAGAGTGTAGGTTGCCCTCGCCAGAGTGGAGGTTTCCCTTGCCAGAGTGGAAGTTTCCCTCACTTTTTCCGAACACAATTCTTATCTCATGACTCATGATATGATTTGTAAAATTATAAATTTGAACTCTTACGAGTGTCTCATTACTGAAAATTTGACACATGCCAAAATATAAAATCCGACTATATCATGCATGATTTTTTCAAAATATTCTCAAATCACAGTCAATCAGACAATAAATCAAATAAAATATAAAATATTATTTTACAGAATATAATAAAGTAAGAAACACACAAATATATGGCACATGCCAAAATCCAAGTGCCCCTAGAATCCCCACGACATCGCTGAAAAACGGAAGCAACATCGATATCAAAGTGGTTAACATCACAAGCAGTGTTCTCCAAACTGATCTAAACAGGTTAAGCTTGTAGGGACGATAACCCCGGATCGGCACGGGGATCTCAAACTCTTTGGTGATGATCTTACTTTCTGGCCATCTCTGTGCCGCCCATTTTTTGATGAAGGTGAATAATGGCTGGCAAAACACTTGATATGCTCCCACCAGGTGGATTACGATAGCAGCATTAGTGATATCGACAAGCCAAAACGGATTGCCGAAACCAGTAAGGAGATTTTCAGGTGCAAAGTCTCCAAAGGAGGCGTACCCCATGCACCCACACAGCATGTAGAACACTGTTGTTACTGCAATGCTAAGTCTCGTGGCCTTCCTCATTGTCTTCGCTTCTGCCGGTGGTGATTTCAATGTGTCCTACAAATTCAACAAGAGTCGAAACCGTATCCACATCCGTAATTCGAATCATGTAACATTCGAACTGCGAAATATACCTGAATTTCAATAAGAATCATGGAAAATGAGTATGCAAAAGCAATGTCACCAAGAGTTTGGAAGCTCCTCCATGTCTTATGAGCTTGCGTAACTGTTCCGATGCCTATTCCGGTAAGACTACCCCTAAAAGTTCCAATACCTGCCAAATCAAAATGAGTACAATCCATTAGTCTAAGAAGAGTTCAACAGTATTATCAGAATGCATGGTGTTAAGTCATGCGGATCTCTCGACACGGCAGACTCAGTCCGGGAGGTGTTCGAAGCATGCATGGTGTTGAAGTATATACCTACAACTTTGGCAATGCCAAGAGCAAGACCAATGGTGGAATAGGTGAAAGACATGACAGCAGCCAGAATGGAGAGCCACCAAAGTTGGTCGAAATCTGGGATTTGTGAAAGCAAGATCTGACTGATCCCAAAGATCATCATGTATGGATTACTAGATATATGACATGGGTTCTTCCCCTCACTGTAGTGGAGACAATTAGACCTTCTTATTGCCCTACCAGTACCAACTCAAATGTCAGAACTTGAATCAATTTCTGATGTTAAAAATCTATATACATATTGTCACGCGATTAGAATTTCGACCTAGAAAATCGCACGGTCTTAGGCGAAAGTTTAAAGACAAACGCTTAAGTGAATCTATTGTGCATCTATGTGTATGTGATTTGGACCTAAACTTGCGGCCCGTAACAATATATAACGACAGATCCAAAATTACTTTTGAGGTGAATCCAAAAATTTCAGGGTGAAATAGATAACTAACGGAAGAAAAATCAAATTTCAGAATACATGCAATCAGTAAAATGAATAACTAACCTAAGAAATGTCCTCCCTTTACTATACATGAACCCGCCACTGTACATATACATACATTACTTACATCATACTCATTGATGCTGCAATTGTATATCCAATGGAAACACCGAAAAGATTTAGATACGGAATAAACCCACAGATCTTCACTTTGTATCCACCTTATCAACACAGACAAAAGCAGCATACTCATTAGTCTGGTTAGCTGTGAGATTTTAATTTTGTTCGGAATTTTTTACATGTTTGGGTTTTTATTTACTCCTCCCAATCGGCAGAGATGAAGCTAGAATTAGATAATAAGCCAGACAAACTTCAAAATTTTAAAGATGAAATTGGAATGTTCAAAAGTTGGAGGACCAAATAAGAATGAGGATGATAATTTGGGATGAAATTTGATCATTTAAAAATTTGGAGACCGATTTAAAATAAGAGTCATATATTAGGATGAAATTGAAATATTTAAATGTTTAAGGACTAATTTAAAGTGATGGTTATAGTTTGAGGACATGTGCAATTAACTCTAAAAAAGATTTTATAGTTATCGTGTTGCATTCCATCCGAATACCTAAATTTGAAAATGCATTCCAGTCGAAATAGTATATTGTCCTAGGCGTGACTTGTCACGGTTGTCCACTTTGTCTACCTCACTCATGGGCGCTCGACGTAAAATCGAGCAGTTCGATACCACTTGTCACGGGTTCACTACTCTCTTCCCAAAAATCATATATGATAGGATGTGCAGCACCACCGTTTATATATTCTAAGACCTTTCTTTTTCTTTTTAATGTGTAATTAATGTTTTTGCCTCTTCCTAACACTTAAGTTTGGTCATAAAGCAAGATTTGGGGATCAGTTTGGGTATTAAAGTACATGATTAGGCTATTTTTGGTAGATTTTAAGATGTACATATGTGCAATATTGATATAATTCTTTGTATTATGTTAGAATAACTTGAAATATATATATATATATATTTAATTTTTAAGCTGAATCGAATTTTACTCACCCTACCTTATATTATTTTGTAATTCTTATTTTATTTTTATAATTTTAGAATTACTCAATGCCACTGCAACAATGAAATACACAAGGGAAATTTATCTACCTAATCATCGATTTCCGTTGAAGTCAGAAAGCAATACGACTAAAAATAAAAAGTTGATAGTCGTATTTAATTAAAAAAGAATAAAAACTAATTGACAAAGACATAAAAGTTAATGACTAAATTTATAATTATACTTTTATTTTAATTAAAAATCTTAGTTTGATCAAGTAAATAAATTTTGGTAAGTACACAATTTTTAAGTGAAACCAAATTTCAAACTTTGCTAAATTACAAGTGTGCATATTCTTCTTTATTTTTTTAAATATAATGTGAGGGTAAATGTGGGTTTAGAAAAACTATGATGAAATTTCGGATTAGTTGATTAATAAATTGAATACCAATGATTAAAAAATATAATTTATTCTAAAGGCAAAAGTTCAGAATAGCATGATATTTATTTAAAAGAGAAGAAAAAAAAGCAAGACAGAGAGGGAAGAAAGATGCCAAGAATAGAGCCAACAGCGTGAGTGTAAGTATAGTTGCGCTTCCCGGTTATTATGTGTAGTAAGTGACAACGGAGAACAACAACATAGCAGTAGGACTAACAATCCACCCCAATTGAGCAATCGCCCATGCTAACGAAAGCACACCCGACCCTATCACCGCCGTTATTATGTGTGCACTCGCTGTCCACAAACTTCCGGTTCGTTTGACACGGCCATCATCGTCGAAACATTCGGAGTCATTCGGAGAAGGGCCGTCGATAAAAATTTGGTGGTTGGTATGGTTATGGTTCTCACCCATGATTGCAACTTAAACTCCAACCGTAGAGACAAGCATTGGAGTGTTCATGTATGATGGAATGAAAGTGGGGAGCTATTTATACTAGTTGAAGAGCATTTGTGAAACAAAAGAAGCAAATGGCATATTTTGAAAAGAAAGCATCAATCAATGAGGAAATGAAGTGGAAAGCACCACCTCGGACATATATAGGATCATACATTTATGGTGAGTATTCAATCGAGTCAAGTTGTTCGAGTTTCTGTTCAAACTTAATTATAAATATTTATAATGTTATAGACTTATAATACTAATTGGATCCTATTTAAACGGCTTTCTATAACCATATATAGGGGTGAATCTTGGGGTCGGAGTTTGAGGGGGCCTACTTAAAATTTTCAAAATATTTGGAGTTTAAATTTAAATTTTCAAAGATTTTGAAGGGTTTAATTTAAACTTTTAAAATATTTTGGGGGTTTAACTAAAATTTTCAAAAAAAAATAATACATTACAAGAACTTTTAAGAATTTTAAGAAGAGTACTTAATTAAAAATATTCAAAAATTTTGAAATATAATAAGAATATTTTAAATTTTCAAGGGGCCAAATTGAAAATTTTCAAAATATTAAGGACAAAATAATACAATTTCAAAATTTTAGGGGCCATGACTCCCACTGGCCCTCGTTATCATCCACCTCTGACCAAATACAATATATATATATATATATATATTCATTTTTCATATGTAATATACATATATAAGATAGAGTTGAGATACTTGACTTTAACTTGAAAATTGATTTATTAATTACTAAAAATTTAGAGTTATCCGAGTCTCATTTTATAACTCAAGCTTTATTTAAATTTTTTCGAGTCGAATCAAATTTATAAAATTACAAATTAGATCAAGTCAGTTCAAAATTTTTCATATCAAGTCAAATAAATAAGTTTGATTTTTTCGTCGAGTCGAGTTTTATTCAACCCGCACATTCACTATCATTGATTTTCAAAGCTATAAGGCGTTACGTAAGTGAATTTCACATGCCTAAATCAAAACGAGCACCATCGTTGAAAGCATCCTATTCTCCTAATGGCCCTCACTCTAACTCTCATCTCTACCAAAATCAAAATCCCTTTCCTGTTATACTTTTCTATCATTATCACGAGAGTTGTAACGAAATTAGTACGTAATTTGGGTTCGAATTCGGTCGTTGAACCAATCTAAATTCGATTTAATTGTACTCGATCATAACAAGGCTGATTATTCCATACATTGATAGTGTAATTTTCTTTTTCACAAACGAATTTTTTAATACTGTCATGTCTCATATTTAGGAGATCCTAAACTTTAATCCCTAATTACCTAAGCTCTTAATCCTAAAACAATAAATCAAACATATGACATCATTAGAGATCCGTTTATGAAATATATTTTTGCTAATTTCTCTTAATATAACTTAAAACTTTAAAGTATTTTAACTGAATTCTTAAATTTTTGAACAAAAATAAAATGAAGTGTGACAAAACTAAAATGATGTTTAGTTATCATTACAATGTAAAATCTTTGTTAAATATCAAGAACTAATTCAAATTAGATAAAATGAAGTGGGACAAAACTCAAATGGTGTCTCTTGGTTGAAAAAAAAAAACAAAAAAATGGCTGATTTTATTTTAATATTATTTAAGGGTAATTATTTCATGCACAAGCATGGAAACAAAGCTTTAGTTTTAGGATTTATAGATTTCGTTTAGGATCTAGTGTTTAGGAGTTTAAGCGTATGGATTTTGAAATTAGAGGATGTGGTTAGAATTTAAGTTTTAGGGTTAAATTTTAGGGTTTGTAGATTAAAACCTAAATCCTTAACCATATTGCCCTAAACCTAAACCCTAACCTTTAAACTTTAAATTCTAACCTTAAACCTTAAAATTCTATCTATAAACCCTAAATTCTAAACTCATACACTTAAATCTATAAACCCTAAATCGAGTTTCTAAATCCTAAAATTAAGACGCGTGTAGAAACTTTTCGCTTCTACAGCTTGTGCTTAACATATTTTCCCATTCATTAATCATGATACAATTTTTACGGCGTCTCTTATTTTTTAGGAAAAACTACATAAATAGTACCCTACATATTATCACGTTACTGTTTTGATACCTCAACTATTATTTTTGATAAAATGGTACCTAGCATTATGTTTTTGTTTTGTTTTGGTACCTCAACCGTTAAAAATTAATGGAGATTATGATGTGGTTTGGTATAATCACATTTTTTAGTCCAAAACACTTATATATTTTTATCAATTTAGTCCAAAATTCATCTCATAATTTTCATTTTGGGATAAAACTGTAAATTACACAAATGCATTGTTACGACCAGAGAAATGCATTTGGGTAATTTGCAATTTTACCCCCCAAATTAAGATGTTTTTAATGGATGTATTTTGGACTAAATTGATAAAATATATAAGTTTTTGGACTAAAAGTGTGATTATACTAAGCCACGCCATCATCTCCGTTAATTTTTAAAGGTCGGGTGCCAAAACAAAACAAAAACGTAACATTAGATACTATTTTGTCAAAAATAATAGTTGGAATATCAAAACAGTAACGCGAAAGTAGGCGGAATACTATTTATGTAGTTATCCCTATTTTTTATGCTTTTGAATTTGCAGGTAATTTACATTTTTATCACTAAATTTAATGTTTATTTTCATTTAGATCACAAACATTTAATTTAATTAAATTACATCATTTTATTCTTATTATTTTTAAATTAAGTCACTTATATTGATACTATTAAATAATTCTTATAGAAAAATCGAATTAGGTTATGAATTCTGGTATTATAAATCAAACAAATTAAATTAAAACGATCACTCCATAATAAGTTTATGTTTTACCCGACCTCAAATTAGTCAACCATTAGATATGATATTGGGCAATTATAAAAAAAATTATTTTTATATATAATTAATTTTAAATATTTATAAAGTTTATAGATCAAAACTTTTTTAAAAAATAACGTTAATGACACTTTTATAAAGAATTCGGTGACTAAAGTAGAAAAACGTTAATAGTTAACTGACTGATGTTGTAGTTTGACCAAAATTAATACAACATTGAGCATCCCGAACCGGAGCTCAAATTCAAAAATTCCGAAGCCGATGCGGAGGCGACGCCCAAGTTGGTGCCTGCACCTCTGCCTCCGCCATGGCTTTACCTTACTAGAAATACACTAGTAGCACCCCATTTCCTTCCCTTCTTTCCACCACAAATATCCGTCCCCTTCATTTCCAATCTCGGTCCCTTTCCAATGCCCCAACAACACCTCTCCGCTTTGCTGCAAAGTCACAGGCGGGCGGACCTGTCGAGCAACCAAGGAATGCGAAGAGGAGGAAGGGGAAAAGCGATGATGCTTCGAATGTGCTGAGTGCGAGGGATGTTGAGATTGTGGAGGAAAATGATGATGCTTGGAATTGCCAGCATTGTGAGTTTTTTTAGGTTGTGGGTAGTTACTTTCATTTACATTGCTGCAGTTTCATTGTTGATTTTGCAACTTGGAAGTGAAAAGCTGAAAACATAAAATTAAAGAGTTGGTCATGATTTTGAATAATTTTCTGTTATAGAGAAGAAAATTCACAACTTCATTATTATAGAGATTAACCAATTATGTTACTATAACATTTGATTGCTTTAAGCATTGAGAAAAGGCTACTCTTTTGCAGACATATACATGATATATTGGGCATATGAATCATAGCCAAAGAAAATGCATAACCTCATTTTATAGAGATTAACCGATTATGTTCCCCCGTCGATGATGACTTATGAGGTTTCTCTCATTATCAAAGAAAATAACTTGGATTTATGAAGGTGAATGAGTGACAAGCTTTGTATGTGTGCTTAGGGTTGTAAACAAGTTGAGTTGAGAACAACCTAGTACCTTGCTAGAGTTTGGCTTATGAGCTAGACACAGATATGAGATATACATAGCTTCAAGTGATAAATTAAGAACTAGCTGAAGGAAAGCCAAAATTGTTGGCCAAATCATTCGAGCTGGCATTTTTTGGCCAAGTGTCCTTGTTGATATAAATCAACATAGAAAAGAGTATGGATTGGAGCAGATTACCGCAGGTGTCAATAAGGGTAGGCTATGCCACCAACTTGCCAAACCAATGCCCTAACAAATCATGCTATCTTGACGTTTTTAATGTAAACAACCGGGAAAATACGGAGAAAACATAAAATGGGAAGGAAATACCGGGAAAGCAGAAGTGATAGAGGAATTTGGGGGAAGGAAATGCCATTATTCTTACTAGTACAGCTTAATTTCATTTAATGAAAATTAAGAAAACATCATGATTCTTTAGGATTCTAAGCATTATTGTGGAAAGGCTTCTCAGTTGAAAGGGGTGAGAAACTATGGTGTTAGGATTGAAGAAGCATGAAGAAAAGATTAGACTTATGGTCTGGGTAAGCTGCACTTTTTAGACTGCATTGATTTTCGTTCTTTAGCTTTCCTGGTTTTCTTCTCACACTGTCCAATATTTATTAGGTGTTCCATTGTGTGAGATAATATATGTTTATGCCTGGTGCTTAAATTTTGCAGATGATGGTCAAGATATAGATGGCTTGCCAACTGAAGGTATCGAAGTTACATGCTTCCGTCTGGTAATAACCCACAAATTTCCTTCAATTTCAGTGTTTCAGATGAAGTTGAACTGGCTTGCATAAGTTATGCCTTTTCTTAACTATCCTTAACATTTATGCAGGATGGTGCACATTACATGATTTATACACCATCTGATTCACTTGTATTTGTTGCTGTCAAGGTAGAGGCATGCTTAAGGGATTACTGTTTCAAACTTAAATGTGGCTCGACTTCCGCTCTTTTTATTGAATTATATGCTCACTCATCTAAGGACTGGATTTCAAATTCATATCTACAAGCACATAACTTGAGAACCACTAAAAGGGAAATAAAAGGAGATAGAAACATTATGGAGATTATGATGAACTGGGAAGCTGATAAAGCTAAGTTTTGATTTCTGCAGGATCAGAATGGAATGCTGCAAATTGCTGCTGCTGTAAGCAACATTTACATTTGCTATAGAAGTTATTGAATTTTTTTCTTCAACTGCTTCATTCTCTATTCCTTTAGATTATGAGAGGACGATAAATAGTGTTATGCATGCATTCTTTGTTATCAAACAATATTGCAGTTTAATATACCTTTCTTGCTGTTGGTGTTCACTAGCTTAAATAACGTTCCAATGTGATTCGTCACAATTTAACTACTTCTATCACTTATGAATTTTGTAATTGAGAACTAAGGGAAAATTGTACTTATGGATTTAATATCTTTGTTGTTATCTTTTCTCATTTCCGTCCTTACGGCATTTTAACTTAGTTTTATTGAACTGAGGTTATATGACCACACGTTTGTGGTATGACTCTTAAGTAGTACTGTAGTAGTATGTAACCGTGTAGCTAATAGAATCTCCTGGACGACCCTGCTATCACGAGTGCCATTGATGAGGAAACCGAGTTTAATGTCTTGGTGGTATGAACATCCTACTAACCTTATTGTCAATCTACTACTGAAATGACCTAATGATAATCATTCAGGCTTTTATTTATTTATTTTACAGGAGGAAGAGGCTGCTCTGTTGAATCATTGTTAGGTGAAAAAATGACCAGGTTGCTAAATATATATGAATTGCAATTTACTATCCATATCTTTCTTCCACCCATTTTCCAAGAAAATAAGAAATGGGAAAATATATTTAGAAAGTGTAAGGGATACATTTTGGTTTAATGTGATGACTGATGCAAATCGAAGATCTAAGAAGCTTAGGCAGGGGGATAAAGGGTAATTCAATAAGGTTTAGCTGAGGACAATAGTAATACCTTGCATTCTATTACAAATTGTTGCTGAATATTTGTATTAGTTGATTCCAGCTATTTCCATTATGAAATTTCATACTAGATTACTCTTTTTTTTCCTTTTCTTCTCTTTCTAATCTATTTTCTTTTTTCAACAACTAAACAATCACATTACAATTGGTATCAAAGCTTGAAAGATACAATCACGTCAAGTTAGTACGAAGGAAGTAGAATCAACACCTTGTAGGAATAGATACATGGCTTACAAGCGAAGCAAGAACTCGTGATAACATCGATCCACGAAGGTGGGAAGAACGAAGGAAGTGTATTGAAGCTAATCAAAACTAGATGGGCAATGTACTTGAGCTATTGTCCTAAAGAGCTATGGAGGCTTTTAGTTCACCCATTTCTAGAGCTCAAGGAAGAAGGCCAAGCTCCTATAGAGGTGATCATCATTGACGAACGAGGTATACATTCTTTAAAACGTACTAGACCTCCATATTAGTTCATAGTCCACTAGATAACCACACACGTATGCCATGATCACTATCTTTAAAGAATCAAGAAGGATTTGTTGAAAATAGTTCACATAACACGTTTAACACCTTTGCTTCTAGTTCCGATATAGAACTACGTGTTTGATGGAATCAAATCCGAAGGGATGGATTAAGAAATGCTAGAAGTACTTTTCAATTTTCTCTATTCTTGGCCTAGGATTAGTTGGACTAAATTTGCAGTGGATGTATTTTTTTCCATCAGCATTCCTCTAGCTGTTCATGAGCTTCATGTACTTGTCAACCTTCTTTGGAAAACCTTCTCAGACTTCCAAGAGTATGTTCGAAATCCTCTCCTACAAAAAGAAGATGATTTTCATAATCTTTTATTCCGTGAACCAAACACTCCTCTTACATTCCGGTAATTCATTTATCAAAGATAATTTTCACTTTGTTAACGAAGCTCCTGAAAATTTGTTTTACAGTTTATTATACTAAATTTACAAATAAAACTTTAAATAAAGTGCTAAAGTAAAGCTCTGATTTATATATCTAATTAATAACCAGTAAATGTGAGTGTGTTTTGATGACAGAAAGTCAACAAGAGTGGAAGGCCAAAGGGAGAGGAAGATGATGCTGATGATGGTTGGACTCTTTCTCTATCCGCCACTTAAGGTTAAGGAAATCATCGGCGGAGCACGGCAGCCTTAAAGGTCCCGTCGTGTGGCAGCCATATGCCTCGTGAGCCTTCTCCAACAGCCGCTTGAGGAGTGGATGGTAAAGGTACGATATCAGAATCACAAACGGGAAAAGCCCTCCATCATCCTCCTCCGTTCCAACCTGAACCGCCAGCCATCCCTTCATCACCTTCTCCCGCTTCTTCTCCTCCACCATCTTTTATCTTCTTTTATATCTCTTCCAACACAATTTGTAACCAAGTGCTGGTTCTAAGCTACCTGAGCCTGACGCCCGTTGATATTTATAGCACTTGTGGAGGCAACATTTTAATTAAATAAAAATCTTCTATTTAATATATACTTATCCTTATAAGCATATGTAATACCCGATATCGATTAGCCAGTCAATAAGTTAAGTTGTTTAAATTTTTTTATACAACTTATGTATCAAAATATAACCTAAAAAATAATTACACAAGCCTACATATTTACTCTTTAAAATTAAAATCTAAAATTCTAACTCTAAAGTAGTAAATCCTTCATTCTAATACATACAAGCCAAACTCCTATACCTTAGTCTCTAAGTTAAATCTATAACCCTAAATTTGACATATTTATGTAATCCGAAGACTACAAAATATATAGTCTAACAACCACTTGATTTAGTGGGATAAGACACTTGATCTCTTAAGCAAAGTTTGTAAATAGAGTAAATTGGATAGGAGAATCGCCCCTATAACAAACCTTTAACTATTCTTTTAGGTTATTAGATATATTTTATTTAATTTAGAAAATAAAAAAAAAATTCCCCCAAAAAATAATTAAAAAGGTCACAATGTTTTCTTGAAGTTAATAAGTGTTGTTATAATTATCATTGCAAAAATAAATAATACACATCTGAATAATTATCATAAGAATTAATCATTACAGAGTATAATTGGATTAATAACCAGAATGTATCCGAACAAAGCTCACATGTGATGAGATTTAAATCAAAATAAAATATGAGTTAAGAACTCACATGTGATATTTAGGCAAGATGAGACTTAAACCTAAGATATCAATATTAATTAAGTGATCTTTAGATGTCTTCTAAATTAATTTAGTGGGTAAGAAATAAATTAATTAAAATAACGATTATATTTTGATACACAAACTGTGTAAAAAAATTACACAACTTTCATATTTAAATTATAAAATCTAAATCACTAACCTAATACCCTAAATCATAAACACTAAATCTTAAGCTCTAATTTCTAACCCTAAATTTTAAACCTTACATCTCTAAACCCTAAACTTAAAAGGCTTACACAAGCTTGTGTAGTAAAGTATTTTCCTCGGAAGATATTAGATAAGAATTTCGATTCCTGACGTTGTAAATAAGTCAAAATGGATTGGAGGAATCGTACTACAATAAACTTTTGCAATATCTTGTTTGAATCAATTGACCAATAAATCGAATACGAATGATTATACTTAAAAATTATTATTTTATATATTTTGCTTGAAAAGTAAATTGATTAAGAAGTGGGTAGGTAATTGTTATACAAAGTTGAGATTAGGAGGGTATATTGAATTCCAGGGATTTCTACCTACCTTTGTAGGAATTAGTTTCAACCCTTTATTTTAGGTTTGGTTCTAAATCAAACTATTTTATTTTTATTTTTTTTAAAATAAATTTTGATATTTAATTTCAAATGAGTAGAATCGACACATATCCTTTTACATGCAATTAGGGGTGTAAATAAATTGTGTTGGAACGAACAAGGTTCTATTTATGTTCGTTTATTTATTTTTGAAGGTGTTTATGCTCGATTCGTGTTCGTTTAAGTTTTTATTATCTTGTTCGTGTTCGTTTGTTTATTTTTTTTAAAGTATTCGTGTTAGTTTGTTTAGCGTTCGTGAACATGTTCGTTTAATATTCACGGAAATTTTCGTTTATATGTCCGCTAACATGTTCGTTTATATGTTCTCTAAAATGGTGAAATAACACCACTAGCCCTTAAATTTTACGGTTTGAATTTCAAAGTTTACTTTGTGTTCATTTTAGTCCGCACCTTCATCAATATTTAAAATGTAAAAAAAAAATGTAAGGAAAAAAAGAACTTGATAAACAAGCTTATAAACGAGTCGATAAACGAGCTTGTTCGCGTTCGTTCGCTTATTAAACAAACATATAAATTTTATCCATGCTCGTTTATTTAGCTTACTAAACGAACATAAACGAATATTATACGAACAATTCCTCGAACGCTCTGCTCATTTACATCCCTGCATACAATTATCGTGTACGAGCATGGTACCAGTAGTTCCACAGACCAAAAAATGACCACAATCACACCATTTCTCATAAAGATAGACTTTAAACGAATCCGGTGACGGCCCACCACTAGTTCCACAGTCTCCTCTACATGAACGTTTGATTCTAACAAGAATTCCAATACACGATTAGAGTTAGATCATCTTTCGTGTAAGGTTTTAGAAGAAAAAAAATGTTTGAAAAACAAATCAAATTCTTATGTATTTGTTGAAAATAAATACTGGACTAACTCGTTTTAAGATTAATATATGGATCAAGGTCATAACTTAATCTCAAAACAATTATGTTGTTGAATTTTTTTATCAAATATGTCGTTGAATCTTTAAACTTAAAATCATTATAGTTCTTAATTTGAGGATTTTTGTGTTTTGACCGGGGATGGACCTAGAGGCTGAAGGGGGCAGTCGCCCCCTAAAAATTTAAAATTCATATATGATTTAGAAAGTTTATATGTATTTTCTATTGAAAATATATTTTCGTCCCTTAAACCCTAAAATTTTATAAATTTGTCCCATAACATAAAGTTCTGCGTTCGTCCCTGATTTTGACACAATCAAACGTTGTCTTTACCTGAACAATTACAAAGATTGTGCTTGAACGTAATAAGAATTATATTGTGACATATAAATGATTAAAAATATCGTGTCGGTACAATTTCTCCACTCAAATGTAGACTCACATTTCTTGGGTAAAAAATTTAATGTTTTTGTCTACATTTTTCTTAAAGAAAAAAAAACGGCTTTTAAAGTTTAATGATCAAATTCAAAGGAAATTTTCACACCTTTCATCGGCGATATTCGGTTGAAGTACATCGAACCTATTAAATTATATGGTAAAATGACCGAGATTAAGTATATTTGAGCTCAAGCTTACTATTTAAGTGGAATTAAATTTTTTTCAATGGTAATTAAAGGTAAGAAAAATATCATTTATGCTCATAAGCTATTTGAGTCTAATTTTAAGAATAATTTAAGCTCAATTATTTTTTCAATCAAACTCTAATAGCTTATAAGTGTTATGATTGCACCGTAAGAAAATATTAAATCTTTGCTCTTCATAATTGCAATAATTAGTATATTTTATTTTTAATTAGTATCGTAAAAGTTTAATTCCAACTAGAACACAAGCTTGGGCATACATATAAATAAGTAATTATGTTTGAAATCTTACCCATGACTACAAAGTAAAATTTTCACTTTTTATTTTTTTAACGGTATCTAACATATTAATTGACTAATCTAAATTGGGTATTGCAAAGGTTTATTATGAGAGTGATCTTCTCAATCAAATCTACTTCATTCACAATGTCAAGACCGAAATCCCTAACCTTCCCTATACAATGCCTAAACTAATTTAAACACTCATGCATATAATACAAAACCCATTGCACAGCTAAACACGTTCAAACCTACTCGCTCGAGGATATTATAACAATAATGATTTATTGTTATAATATCCTCGAACGAGTAGGTTTGAACGTGTTTAGCTGTACTCTACTATGTCTTTTTTTTAATTTAGTATTGTTGTGGTTAAAATACCCATAAAAATAGGTAAAATACTTAAATTATCACTCAACTTTGCTCTATGACCTATTTTGGTCACCGAACTTTAAAAACGATCAATTTACTCATTGAACTTTATACATTGACTTATTTTGGTCACTCTACCGTTAAATAATTAATATTGTTATGACATGGCACACGGAACCAAAATGACATCGTTTTGGAAAAACTTAATTTGCATAAAATATCCCTATAAAACATTTTTTAGGTGAATTAAAACCCTAGCCACGTGTGAAGCTTCACCTTTTCTTTCTCGGATCTTCGACTGTGAATTAGGATTTCCTGTTTTGATTGATTCACAAAGCATGCAGGCCCATGTTTCAATCATCGTCAAGTTGCAGAAAAGGTAATTGAATCCCTTATTTACAATCTAGTTTTTCTTTGTATGGAAATTCAATTTGCTTTCAATCTGAAATTCCGTAATTTTAAAGTTTCGAGGAAGAAAGAAGGTGCTGAGAAAGATGGGTTCAAGAGGAAGAAATTAAAAAAAAAAAAAAGAGGAGGCGGCACCCAAGGTTGTGGTGCCAAAGGATGAGAAGTATAGATTGGGTTATGGGATTGTCAAAAAGGGAGTTAAGTTGCCATGGTACCTGGAGAAGTGGAATGTAGATGTTGAAGAGGGGAATGACAATGATAGGTCTGAACGAATGCAGAAGGATGAGGGAAGGAAAACCGAGAAGAAGACGAGAAGGATGAGGGATTAAGATTTTTTTTTAAGTCAATATTAAAAAAAAATTCACGCCACAATCAAATATTAATAAAATAAATCACATCATCGGACTGTTAATTAAAAAATAGACGAGTGACTAAAATAGGTCAATGTATAAAGTTCAATGAATAAATTGATCGTTTTGAAAGTTCGGTGACCAAAATAAGCCAAAGAGCAAAGTTCAGTGATGATTTAGGTATTTTATCCTAAAAAATTACATGTAATTGTAAATCTAGTTACTAAAATAATAAAGTATTGTAACCACAACAATATCATAAGTCACAATCAAATATTAAGCCAAAGAAATTGGTGAGATTTCAAAAGGGATAGACCAAGAAATGCTCGAAAAACGGATGATGTTCATCTTAAGAGAGTTCAAATCGTTTTGTCTATAAAATATGTGTGCATTATCAAATAGTTAAAAATATATATAAACAAATACTACCCTATAATCACCTTTAAGCTATAAAAAAAACAATAATGGGAATGGACCATCTTGAGGGATTTGTAAGAATCGACCCACCTATACAACATATAGCTATTGGGTTGGGGAGGTGGGGGTGCCACAATCTTGTTTTTCAACTGGTATACATTTTTGTCCCACTTATATTCTTACAATCTTGTTTTCCAAAATGATGAGATTACTTTTATGTATTAGTATTTGATTTATTGTTCGATTAATTTAGATTTAATATTATAAAAATTTATTATGGTGGTTACCCTCCCAATTTATGTCTCTTTGTTTAATATATAAATCCCTAACATTATTTAAAGGATCTAATATATCATCAGATCAACTAATAATTGATATACTATTTTTTTCTTTTAATGGCATGAAATATAATAATCGTGGTTATGTCATGGATTGGAGATGTGTCATATATATATAATTCTAAAAAATTACCTAAAGTTTATCTGAATAGTTATTTTGCTCTTTATTTTTTTAGACATTTTAACATTTTATTTTGTGTTAAAATGACACCTCCGTGAATGAAAACCGTTAGTCAACTAATATTAAGTGGTTTGAAATGACGTGACAAACTTATATGGCATTGCACGCTAACATAACAATATCACATAGATAAATGTGTTGACTTTACAGAATGACACATCAGTCAAAAAATAATTTTATAAATTTATTTTTTTGATGATGTGTTATTCTGTCAGGTCATTTCAAGTTGTTTATCACTATTGACTGACAATTTTCATCCACGGAGGTACCACTTTAATCCAAAATAAAAGATTAAGAGTTAAAATACTTCAAAAAAAGAGGGTCAAAACGATTATTCAGTCAAACGCTAAGGATATTTTTTATATATATTATGCCTATTATAATATACAAAATTAATTTTGTAGATGATATAACTACAATTAGAATGCTAAGATCATCGTATAGTAACATAAAATAATTAGAGTTCAAGAAATCTTATGCTTAGAGCTCGTTCAACAAAGATTGTTGAACATCAGTTGACCTTTAACGATCGTTTCCATAAAAGTTCGATAAACTAGCTGTGGTGGAACACGTATTTGGGTGTTAAATCATACGAGAAAACGCCCATTCAATGTGTTTTTTGTGCCTGTTCAGCATTACTTACCCGTTTGGCGCTCTAACACCTACTGAATGGAGCCTTAATGTAATGGCAAACATGAATTTATCTCTCAATTTAGATTAGAATGTAAGTTTATATATATATATATATATATATATATATATAGAGTTTAAATCCTAAAAAGTTTAACCTGCCACATAAATTTAACTCATGCCATTTAATTATCTAAGTGAATTGCCTGTTAAACTCAATAGAAGTGAAGCAGACGAAATAAATTCAAAGGAAAACATAATCCTTCCATTGATTTTTTTTCTTCCAGAAAACAGCTTACAACCAACCGTGTGATGTTCACTTCCGGTCCAACACAGTTTTTTCAAAGGAAGTAGGTTCTGGTGAACCTAACTTCACAATCGAGGAGAAGAACGGGGGAGGGGCATTCGGATTTGGTGCAAAAGTTCCAAACAAACAAAGATTGAGACCGATACCGAAACTATGATATGATGCATATTCTTGTTATCATCCGATTCCAAATGGAACCTTTGGCCTAGACTTACTCTTACCCAACAACTTCATCTGCTTCGCATGTTCTTCTTCCTCTTCAAGCTTTTTCCTCCGTGCAGCCTCTTCCTTTTGCCTCTGAATCATCTCCAACTCCCTGTATCTTTCCTCCTCTTTCCGTTGTTGCTCCAACGCTTCTCGTCTTTGTGCCTCTTCCACCCTCCGCCTGTTCTCTTCAAGCATCTTATCCAGCTCTTCTCTCTCTCTCCGTGCTTGTTCCTGCCCAAGTTGTTAATATAACATCAAAACGAGTCAAGTGGACAAAGACAAGTTTAGATAGAATAGTTGGGCACTGATAACAGAGCTGGTTCAAGCCCAAGTAACCAGGTTCACTCCTTCCCCTAGAACTGCAAATCCAATTTCCAGGTTGCAGTTCCTTTTCAATCCTAGATCACATGGTACGCAATCTGGATCCCTAAAATCGGAATTCATCTTTAAGATAAAAGGGAATTGACATCAAAACATAAAATGTAAAAAATAGCATGGGATAATAACATTAGAAGCTCAATAGTGGCTACCAACAAACAGAAGGAAAAAGTCAGATCTAGGAAACATGCAAGGTTGAAAAAAGGAGAAATATAGAGATATATTTCAGAAACGAAGATATTAACTATATTAGCTTCGAGTTAATCTTAGTATTGATATAACAAAACCTTAAGTTCAATTAGCTTGACTATGGATGTTTTCAACTTAGCATTATTTGTTAAATCAATTTAAAAATATTTTTAAAATGCTAAAACAATTGACTCGGATTTCTCAAAATTGTATCTCTAAATGAATATTTATGTATACAATGATTTTTAAGATATGGCAATCCTCTAGAGGAAATGTTGAAGGGTAAAGCCCTGAGATCACCTACTTTGCTCTCAACGGCCATATTTTTCAAATATGAATTGATCCCTCGAGCACAAAACGGTTTCCTAAATTCGCAACTCTTCTCACTTTCAACTTTCAATACTTCCCCAATTGTCATAAATGACTTTGAGGCATTAAATAGGAGTCTCCAACACTTCCAGAAGTAAAAGACCCCAAGACAGAAAGATCAAAGCAATCTCATTCATCTCTCACAGTTTTCAAAGCCTCCTCTACGGCTCCACCCACCCCCTCCCCCTATCCTACTCTTTTATTTGCTTTCATTGCTTGCTAAATACTAAAAGAGATCTAGGAATGAGTTTATAGTACACTACTATGTTGCTTCAACTCTTCATTTTTCTTGAAATGCCCGTGTACACATGTCAAACTCATTTCTAGACATGAATAGGGATATGATCCTCCAAGTAATTGAAAAATCATAGAAAACCCATTTCAGACACATACTTGCACCGGATTCTCACCCTCGAGTTCAAGTAACATAGGTATACTATAACCTGAAATAGCGCACCAGCTTAACCTACGGTTCTTGTACAAAAAAAATTAAATGGTGAATCTCATTTCCATTCCAATATATTGAATCAAGATGTACCATGGACCAGACCACTATGCTTAGAACAAAATGTGTCGGGAAGCCACTAAAATAAAAGGGCTATGCAGGAAACCAGCATGTTATCCATTTATCTAAAGGGCAAAAGCACCTTCTGTGCAAAAGCACAAAGTGCCTTAAGGTTGTCCTTGTACTGATCTGGTTGTAAGGCACTCACCTTGAATATAAGTAAAAATTCTATCTATATTCCAAAAAGTGTCAGCTTACTAATATCTATATTAAAGAAGCTATTTGATCATTTCCTTTAGTTTCCTAAGAAATAATCAGCTTTATTTTTTTGGACAATAAAATAACAAGCTTCATTTGTGCAGTCTAAAGTGCAAAGCCATATAAAATAGAAATACAATTGCCAGAACATTTCAGTTCGAAGAACAAGCAGGCAGATACAGAGTTGAAGATGCTTACTTGTTTAAGCCTTGCCTCGGCAAGAGCAGCTCCCTTTTCTTTTTGTAGTTGAGTGGCAACATCGTCGAACAACTTCTTACGCCCTTCCACTGCCCGTCTCTCTATTTCCATCTTAACTTCCTCTGAGTTCAACCTCTCCTCAACATTCTTCTGAATTGCTTTCTCCAATCTCTTTGCTGTCTCTTCCTCAAATATTTTCAGCTCAGCCTCTTGTTGTAGCCTAATAACCAAATAAACTACTCTTAATAAGGTTATATTTTGATACACAATGTGTAAAAAAATTTACACAACCCATCTTATTTAAACTATAAAATCCCAATTCTAAATCCCTATCAGTAAAACCTTAAATCCTAAACTTTAAACCCTGACCCCTAAATCATAGATTCTAAACTCTGAAACCTAAATCCTAGACTAAACCCTAAATTTGAAAAGCTTGTGTAAACTGTGTACCAAAGTTTTTCTCCTCTTAATAAATAGAAAGTTTTCAGTTTACATTAAAACAACCACACATGAATATGCTTAATGTTTTTACTAAAAATTTACTTCACGCCATACTCCAATGTGTTTGCTTTGGATCGAAGTTTCCAGAACAAATAAGACAATGGAGCCTACAAAAATTCGTAATCTGAATACTATCGATATTACGAAATAATCCAGCATAGTTGAAACTTAGTAGACTAAATAATTTTAACCGAAACAAGAAATAAAATTCCAAATAAAGGAAATTGAAAGATACCTATTGGTTTGCTGGATGGGAAGAGCAGGCGAGGGAGATTTAGGCAAAGGAGATAAAGAGGTTCGCCTACGGTGTCTCCTTGGAGACGGAGAGCGGCTTTTACGGCGTCGATGAGATGGTGAACGGCTCCGACGCCGGCGTGGAGAGGGTGAGCGGCTTCTCCTGCTATGCTCTCTGCGGCTTCGCCGGCTGTGCCTGGACCGGTAGGACGGGGAGCGAGAGCGAGAGCGGGACCGGGACAAGCTTCGAGGCATTGCAACTAAAAGAAATTTGTACAATGCAACCAGGCATCTATTTACGCTCTATTATACAAACTAAAACAAATTACACAAATTTAAAACAAATTTGTATATTTGAAATTCAATTTTCGTATTTTTATTTTTACAAATATAGGATAATAGAAATAGTCTTGTCCTTTTCTGGTGTTTTTACCCTATTAATAAAAAAATTTAGATTTAGGTTTTGTGATTAGAGTTTAAAATTAGGATTTAGGGTTAGGATTTAAAGTATGGGGTGTAGGGCGTATGGTTTAAGGTTTAAAATTTAGGGTTACAACTTATAATTTGATTTTTTAGCGTTGGGCACAAAAAGGACACAAAAAGAGTGTAATACCCAAAATTTACAGTACTGTTTAAGGGTCATTTAGTGCTAAGATAATTGCTTAAAAGCTTACTCAGTGAATAAAATGACGAAAATGTAAAAGTTAGGATTTTCTCAGCTATGAACTGTATAAAAGAAAATTGTGAGGTTTTAAGGTGTTATGTGATAGAGAGCGAGTAAAATAGAGTACTGGCAAAATTTGGTAAAAATCCAAGAAAAATTATAATGGGAATTCAAGGTTAAAGTTTAGTGACCAAAATGATAAGTTTTCAAAACTTGTATGGTACAAGTTGAAAAATGAAAAGTTAAAGGACCAAAGTTGTAATTATTTAAATTTTAGGAGTTTTTATCCCATAAATAGATAGAGAATCTAAGGATGTGAATCGAATGTGGAATTATTGGTTCGATCTGATATTTCGATTATTGGAAAAATCGCAGTTAAAGTTTAAGCGGAATTTGGATACCTGGATCGAACTGGAAATTTATGAAATTTTTCCATATGATAGAGAAAGGTTATAAAAATCAATTCCAAGTGTTGGAAATATTTTTAGTTTGATTCAAGATGAAACATACAATTTATTTCTAAGTAAAGGATTATTTATCGGCATATTTGATCGAATGGAAATTTTAGAGGCTGGTCCAAAAGACATGGAAAGGTTCATAAAATATTATTTTATAATTATTTTATTGTATTTGGTTGGATTCCAACTAAATTTAGTTGAATTTTTACAAGAATGGCAAACTAGTAAATAAAAACTAGTTGGACGGCAAATTAGTCATTTTGCCCCAATGGCAATTTTGAAATATTAAAAAGTTATAAGGGCAATTTTGGAAAGGGGAAATGGGAGATTTAATCTTGGCCCTTGATTGATGATAAGATCAATCTCAACCATTAGATTAAAAGGGCATTTTAGTAATTTTACTATCTAAATGAATTTAAAATACATTTATACAAGACAAGTGGCCAAATTGGATGAAAAACAAAAGATGAAGACCATTCTTCATCTTCAAATTTCGAAATGTGAGGGGAGGAAGAAATAGAAATGGAGAAAAATTTTCCAAGTTCGATTCAAGCCATGAAACTCAATTTTCAGGTAATCTCATCAACTACAAAGTTGTTCTACTCTTCAAGCTCTATCTTTTGATGTAAATAATTCATAGAATACATGCTTGATTGATGAGAATTTTTTATGAGAAGAAATTAGGATTTATGGAAAAAGTTTGGGGATTTTGGAATTTTATGATTCCATGATTGAATTCAAGTTGAAATCAAGCTAGTATGATGTTAAAATCATGATATTGAGTTGGGATTTAAGTTCTACATATTTTGATTGTTATAAAGATGATTACGGTTTATGGATTCAAGTTTAATTTAGGGTTTGTGATGTTGAAATAATGATGTAGTAAGCTTGATTTGTTGTTTGGAAGCAAGACCCTAAGTTAATTTGATAGGGACCAATTCGGCAATCCTAAAAGTTAGAGGACCAAATCTGAATTTGTATGGAATTAGTGTGTATTTATGTTATTAAGGATGTTGGAGATGTGAAATTGATGTTAAAATGCTATATCGATGTTAAATTGAATTAGTGATCATTCGGCAATTTTGAAGAATTTAGGGGAAATTATTGAAAAAATTATTTTGATGATGGATATGATGAGAATAATTTTATACAAGGTGACTAAAATGAAAATCCCTAATTAAATTGCATTAGGGACCAAACTGTAAACTTGTAAAGTTTTGGGACTTGATTGTTAAGCTTGTATTTTAGGAATATTATGTTGGAAAATTAAGTCTAGTGATTTAAATGTTGATTTTGAAGTTTAAATCAATATTTTGGGTTAAATTGAGTATTTGGCTACTTTAGGGACCAAAGTGCAAATTTTTAAAGTTTGGGTCCTAAAGTGTGAAGGATGAGAAATGTAAGGACTAGACTTGAAAATTTTGGTTGGAAGTTTAAAAGAGTCCTTAGGGACTAAAATAGATATTTTGGGAAAAGTTAGAGATTTAAAGAAAAATATGAGAAGTTGTGATTCGAATATAGAAAGCTTTATTGGATCAATTTTCTATATAATGGATGATTATTTTATTTACTTTCCATTATTGTATATGGAATGAATATGTACTAACATATACTTTAAATGATATATGTTATATTAATGTAGATTCTGATATAAATCGAGGTCGTGTCAGTAGAAAAGGAAAATAAAAAGATCGGGAGTGATATTGAATAGTAAAGGCAACCTCATTACAAGGCTAAGGTGAGTGCATACATATTTAAAAGTATGTTTAATAACATACATATTATAGGGAGACTTGTGATAAGTCAACCTAAAAGGTAAAGATTTTTATATAGCATGATATATATGACAAGCTATTTTATACATTTTTTAAATGGCATGCATACCATGAATTTTATAGAACATATTGGAGTATGAATTGTTCTAGTATGAACATGTTTTACATGATATATATATATATATGGTATTTGGATTATTTGCCATTTTGCATGAATTGTTTTAAGTTTGCCCTTGGTAGTATAATATTAAGTTGGACAATATTGTGGTATATCATTATAGGAGTCATACAGTTATTTGACACTTCAATGTGTCTGGCACGTGTCCTACAATTATCTGGCACTTCATTGTGTCCTACAGTTATCTGACACTTCATTGTATCTGACACTTCATTGTGTTCTACAGTTATCTGACACTTCATTGTGTCCGACACTTCATTGTGTCCTACAATTATCTGACACTTCATTGTGTTTGACACTTACAGAAAAGGATAGTACATTTAAAGTACGCGACTCGTTTATTAGTCACTTAATATTTACCTTGGGCTATATGATTTCACATGATAACTGTATAATTATATAGTACAGATATATGACTTTACAATACAAGTATATGATTTTACAGTACAAAATTATTAAAGTACAGGTACACGATTTTACAGTACATAAATTCCTGCATTACCGAATATTTAATTTAATGACTATCATGTTTTATAAATTATCATGCATTAGTGTATTATATGTCACTCATCTTATGCCTCACTGAGATATACTCAGCGTGTATTTATGTTATACACGTAGGTGATTGAGATCAGTAGATGAAATCTTTTGCATCATCATTATGTATAGAAGATAATCGACAGGTATTTCAGTAATCATGACATCCGTATTATATATATATGTTTAGTAGTGGCACGTACTATATAAACCGGTTTATTTTATTAAAGTGCCTTAACTAGGTCAGTAAATATTTTATAAATCTTTTATAGACGATAAGTATGTTTACAATTTAATTATTATATGACTTGATTTGACATATTCTATATGAGGCTAGATCCAAATAATTTTAAATAGAATTATTTTTAATAAAATGATTTGTCTTAATATGACTGTATTATTTATGTAAAAAGTTTTATTATCGGATCTAGAATTAATATTTTATTTTTGATTAGATTAAAGTTAAGCGTGCTTGAGCTAAGGAAATTTTAAGATGGGTGACCACTGGGAGGTTTCCAAAAAATTTTAAATTACCCCAGTTTTTTATTAAAAGACTGTTTTAAAATGTAGTGACATTTTCGACTCGTGTCTAGTATATGGTCACAGGAAATGGTGTTACATATATTGGTATCAGAGCTACAGGTTTAGCCAATTCTGAAGTTAAACCAAGCTCGATAAAAGTGATAAAGTGTGTACATGCCACTAGGACGTCATATTTACTGAAAAGAAATATTTGCATGATTGATGCAATTGTTTATTGGTCAAAAAGGGGTTGCTTTAAGAGTGAATGTCTGAACGAGAATGAATCTCGTTGGACAATTAAAAGAGAGAACATATTGAGGTCCCAGAAATGAGTAAGGAGGTTAACTAAGTCTAGTACCATGTTTATACTAGGTAATAACGAATGGACTTATATAGTAATGAAAGCAGTTTGAAAAGCAAGATACCTCCTTACAAATGGTAAATGCAAATAGAAATCGAATTTAGGGTCCCTATCAGTAAAGGATTTACGAACTAATAGGTATACAAGAGACACGGATGATGATCAGATGTCAGCAGATTGATGGTTAAGTGATAATGGTTGGAGTAAAGCCCCAAAATAATTGTTAAAGGAAATATTGAAATCAATGTTGTGAAGTCTATAAAGTCTTTACTATGAAAAGTTGATAAAGTATTGGGCACAGATAAGTATCTTGCTCAAAATATTGTAATGAAGTGTCGTTTAAGGTGATTGGTTGAAAAGAAGCACGAGTGGTGTTTAGATACTTTTATCAAGTAAAAGGGATTTCAAAGTACTGGAGTAGTGACTTTAGTAATAAAATGAAAAGACTATTAAAGGTAGGGTTGAAGACTTAATTATTCTTTGTAGTGAATATTAAGATGAATAATGAGGACAAAAGTACAATTTCGACAGCTCGATACTGATGTTCCCGATAATGAGCTAGTGTCTATGGCTCCATAAGAATGGCACATACAAAGCTTAGAGAGTTAAATTCACAGTTGCAAGAATTATTAGATAAAAGATTTATACATTCTAGTACATCACTGTGGGGAGCTCCGGTGTTATTTGTCAAAAAACGATGGTTCATTGTGGCTGTGCGTTGATTTTCGATCGTTGAACAAAGTAACAATAAAGAACAAGTATCCATTACCGAGAATAGAAGATTTGTTTGATCAACAAAAAGGAGCAGCATTATTCTCTAAGACTGATCTCTGATCCGGTTATTATCAACTGAAAATCAAGGAGGAAGATGTTCTAAAAACAACATTTAGAACAAGGTACGGGCATTATGAATTTATAGTAATGCCATTTGGTCTTACTAATGCTCCAGTTGCATTCATGGATTTGATGAACCGAGTATTTCAGCCGTATCTTGATCAGTTTATTGTAATCTTCATTGATGATATATCGGTGTATTCGAAGACTAAAGAAGATCATGATGCACAATTGAGGATAGTGTTACTAATTTTGAGAGAAAAGAAGTTATAAGTCAAACTCTCAAAATGTGAGTTCTGGTTGTCTGAAGTGGCTTTATTGGGTCACATTGTTTCAGCTGAAGGAATCAAAGTGGATTCTAAAAAAGATACAGTCTATTGTTGAATGAAAAATTCCCAAGAATGTTATTGAGGTTCGTAGTTTCTTGGGACTTGCTGGATATTATCGGAGGTTTGTGAAAAACTTTTCGATAATAGTTTGATTACATGGAGTGTTAATATCTATAGTATCTGATCGAAATCCAAAGTTTATATCAAGATTTTGGAATGCACTACACAGAGCTTTGGGGACACGATTGAATTTCAGTACTGTATTTCATCTTAAAACAGATGGTCAGTCTGAAAGAATAATTCAAGTACTAGAAGATATGTTAAGAGCTAGCATAATCGAATTTTAAGGATCATGGGAAAAGTATTTACCGCTAGTAGAATTTGCTTACAACAACAGTTATCAAGCAAGTATACAAATGACACCCTATGAAGTCCTCTATGGTCGAAAGTGCAGATCGCCATTAAATTGGTTTGAATTATATGATCGCAAGCTGATTAAGCCAAATATGTTACAAGAAATTGAGGAAAAAGTTAAGATTGTACAAGAAAATCTTAAAAAGTCCGCTGATCGACAAAAGTCTTATGTAGACTTGAAAAGAAATGACATTCAATTTGAAGTTAGAGAAAAAGTATTTTTGAAGGTCTCTCATTGGAAAAAATAATGTGTTTCGGGCGTAAAGGAAAACTAAGTTCCAGGTATATTGGTCCATATGAAATTATAAGGAAAGTTGGGCCCGTGGCATATCAGTTTGCTCTTCCGCTGGAGATGAATAAAATTCATAATGTTTTTCATGTTTCGATGCGTTGGAGATATAGATCAAATCGATCACATGTGATTGTACCGGAGGAAATTGAGCTACAATCAGATTTGATATAAGAAGAGGAACAGTAAAGATACTAGCTTATGGTGTCAAAGAATTAAGGAACAAGCAAATACCATTGGTGAAAGTCCTTTGGCGCAATCACAAAGTGGAAGAAGCAACATGGGAAGCAAAGGATGTAATGGAAAAGTAGTACCCGCACTTGTTTAAAATAGGTACGTTTTGAAAATTCGAGGACGAATTTTATTAAGGGGAGAGAATTGTAATACCCCAAAATTTACAGTACTGTTTAAGGGTCATTTAGTGCTAAGATAATTGCTTAAAGGCTTACTTAGTGACTAAAATGATAAAATGCTAAAGTTAGGATTTTCTCAACTATGGATTGTAGAAAAGAAAATTTTGAGGTTTAAGGTGATATGTGATAGAGAGCGAGTAAAATAGAGTACTCGCAAAATTTGGTAAAAATCCAAGAAAAATTGGAATGGAAATTCAAGGTTAAAGTTTAGTGACCAAAATGATAAGTTTTCAAAACTTGTATGGTACAAGTCGAAAAATGAAAAGTTAAAGGACCAAAGTTGTAATTATTTAAAAGTTAGGATTTTTTATCTCATAAATAGATATAGAATCTAAGGATGTGAATATAATGTGGAATTATTGGTTCGATATGATATTTCGATTATTGGGAAAATCGCAGTTAAAGTTTAAGTGGAATTTGGATACCTGGATCGAACTGGAAAATTATAAAATTTTGCCATACGATAGAGAAGGGTTATAAAAGTTATTTCCAAGTATTGGAAATATTTTTAGTTTGATTCAAGATGAAACCTATAGTTTATTTCTGAGTAAAGGATTAATTATCGGTGTATATTGGATCAAATGAAAATTTTGGAGACTGATCCAAAAGGCATGGAAAAGTTCATAAAATATTATTTTATGAATATTTTATTTTATTTGGTTGGATTCCAACTAGATTTAGTTGAATTTTTACAAGAATGGAAAGCTAGTAAATAAAACCTAGTTGGAGGGCAAATTGGTCATTTTGCCCCAATGGCAATTTTGAAATATTTTAAAAGTTATAAGGGCAATTTTTGAAAGAGGAAATGGGAGATTTAATCTTGGCCCTTGATTGATGATAAGATCAATCTCAACCATTGGATTAAAAGGGCATTTTAGTAATTTCACTATCTAAATAAATTTAAAATTCATTTATACAAGACAAGTGGCCAAATTGGATGAAAAACAAAAGATGAAGACCATTATTCATCTTCAAATTTTGAAATGTGAGGGGGATGAAGAAAGAAAAATGGAGAAAAATTTTCCAAGTTCGATTCAAGCCCCGAAACTCGATTTTCTGGTAATCTCATCAACTACAAAGTTGTTATCCTCTTCAAGCTCTATCTTTTGATGTAAATAATTCATGGAATACATGCTTGATTGATGATAATTTTGCATGAGAAGAAATTAGGGTTTATGGAAAAAGTTTGGGGCTTTTGGAATTTTATGATTCCATGATTGAATTCAAGTTGAAATCAAGCTAGTATGATGTTAAAATCATGATATTGAGTTGGGATTTAAGTTATACATGTTTTGATTATTATAAATATGATTATGGTTTATGGATTCAAGTTTAATTTAGGGTTTGTGATGTTGAAATAATGATTTAGGAAGCATTGTTTGTTGTTTGGAACCTAAGTTAATTTGATAGGGACCAATTCGGCAATCCTAAAAGTTAGAGGAACAAATCTGAATTTGTATGGAATTGGTGTGTATTTATGTTATTAAGGATGTTGGAGATGTGAAATTGATGTTAGAATGCTATACCGATGTTAAATTGAATTAGTGACCATTCGGCAATTTTGAATAATTTAGGGGAAATTATTGCAAAGTTTATTTTGATGATGGAAATGATGAGAATGATTTTATACAAGGTGACTAAAATGAAAATCCCTTATTAAATTGCATTAGGGACCAAAATGTAAACTTTGTAAAATTTAGGGACATGATTGTTAAGCTTGTATTTGAGGAATATTATGTTGGAAAATTAATTCTAGTGATTTAAATGTTGATTTTGAAGTTTAAATCAACATTTTGGGTTAAATTGAGTATTCGGCTACTTTAGGGACCAAAGTACAAATTTTTAAATTTTGGGTCCTAACGTGTAAAGGATGAGAAATGTAAGGACTAGACTTGAAAATTTTGGTTGGAAGTTTAAAAGAGTCCTTAGGGACTAAAATAGATATTTTGGGAAAAGTTTGAGATTTAAAGAAAAATATGATAAGTTGTGATTCGAATATAGAAAGCTTTATCAGATCAATTTTCTATATAATGGATGGTTATTTTATTTACTTTTCATTATTGTATATGGAATGAATATGCACGAACATATACTTTAAATGATATATGTTATATTAATGTAGATTCCGATATAAATCGTGGTCGTATCAGTAGAAACGGAAAAGAAAAAGATCGGGAGTGATATTGAATAGTAAAGGCAACCTCATTACAAGGCTAAGGTGAGTGCATACATATTTAAAAGTACGTTTAATAACATACATATTATAGGGAGACTTGTGATAAGTCAACTTAAAAGGTAAAGATTTTTATATAGCATGATATATATGACAAGCTATTTTATACAGTTTTTAAATGGCATGCATACCATGAATTTTATAGAACATGTTGGAGTATGAATTGTTCTAGTATGAACATGTTTTACATGATATATATATATATATATATATATGGTATTTGGATTATTTGCCATTTTGCATGAATTGTTTTAAGTTTGCCCTTGGTAGTATAATATTAAGTTGGACAATATTGTGGTATATCATTAGGAGTCATATAGTTATTTGACACTTCAATGTGTCTGACACGTGTCCTACAGTTATCTGACACTTCATTATGTCTGACACTTACAGAAAATGATAGTACTTTTAAAGTACGCGACTCGTTTATTAGTCACTTAATATATACCTTGGGTTATATGATTTCACATGATAACTGTATAATTATACAATACATATATATGACTTTACAGTACATGTATATGATTTTACAGTACAGAATTATTAAAGTACAGGTACACAATTTTACAATACAAAATTTCCTGCATTACCGAATATGTAATTTAATGACTATGATATTTTATAAATTGTCATGCATTAGTGTATTATATGCCACTCATCTTATGCCTCACTGAGATATAGTCAGCGTGTATTTATGTTATACACGCATGTGATTGAGATTAGTAGATGAAAACTTTTGCATCATCATTATGTATAGAAGATAATCGACAGGTATTTCGGTAATCATGACATCCATATTTTATATATATATATATGTTTAATAGTGGCATGTATTATATAAACATGTTTATTTTATTAAAACGTTTTAACTAGGTCAGTAAATATTTTGTAAATCTTTTATAGATGGTAAGTATGTTTACAAATTAATTATTATATAACCTAATTTGACATATCCTATAGGAGGCTAGATCCGAATAATTTTAAATATAATCATTTAAATAAAATGATTTGTCTTAATATGACTGTATTATTTATGTAAAAAGTTTTATTAACGGATCTAAAGTTAATATTGTATTTATGATTTGATTAAAGTTAAGCGTGTTTGAGCTAAAGAAATTTCAAGATGGGTGAACCACGGGAAGGAGGTTTTTAAAAATTTTTAAATAACCCAATTTTTTATTAAAAGTGTTGATTTTTAAAAAGTATTTTGACAAAATTTTGAGAGTTCGTGTTTAAAAATAATATGGTCACAAACGTTGAAATGCCTTTGTACTTTTATAGATGTTACATATATTTTGGTTATTTTCTCATTTTACATAAATAATAATAAAAAAATGGTAAAACTATTAATATTTGTTAAAAAATTAATTAAATTATTGAAACATGTAAAATATATATAAATGAATGTTAAAAATATAAATAGAATGACAAGAAAACAAAATAGGTGACATTGACTTAATATGTAAGTTATTTTTCCATCAACTTGTGTAATTTCCCAAAAAAAAATAGAAGTTTAAGCGCTAAAAATATCATTAGACTAGTAAAAGAATATATAAATTTACAAAATATAATAATAATCCAGTTTTATATGTACTAGTAATGAATAACCATCAATAAAAATAATTGATTTCTTAGTTTTTAACATTTATATGTAATGGTTTTTAATAAGTGGTCTAAGTGAAAAAGCAGATATTGTTCATCTTAAAAACGTCGAATTCAATCGCTTTGCTTGCAAATTGTGTATATTTTTAAATGTTAAAAAATGTGTATGAATAAATACTACTTTTAACTATTAAAAAACTATTTGTGATGAATTTTATTAGAAATATTTTCACTCATTCAGTAATAATGTTATGATTCTAATATTTATAGAACTGTTTTTTTATCAAAATATTTATAGAAGTAATTAGCATAGTGTTTTGGTCGTTTTGTCATATGATGCCGAGAATGATGAATTAAAATCTGCAGAGTCAAGCATAGGGACGATCTCCCTAACATGGGGAACTCTTAAGAACAGCTCATCGCTGCTGCAATTGCGTCAGTTTGGGGGCTTCCACGTCCTGACACCAAGGTGTGGGGTCTCCTAAAACAATGACAATTTGGCTTTAAACAAGTAACAATGACAATTTGGAGGAGTTTATCATCACATGCTACATCCCTTTCCTCTCAAAAAATGACACATAAACGTGAGGATGCTCTTATGGTATGTATGCCAACAAAAATCTTAGCAGAAAAAGTCAAGAGGGAAGGAAAAGTATCTATGGCGGGAAATGATACATGTATATTGTAATTGTATAACCACACCCTTCATCCGTATCGTTACGCTATTGTCCTTGTCCAACATATATTCTAAAGAAAATGTCATATCGACAATTTTGAATTAATAAAAAAAATTATTATTTAATTAGAAAATATCTTGTCAATTCACGTAGGGTAAACTTACGTTCTACAAAAAGTAAATTTCGAACTCGTGTTCTGTAAAAAGCGAGTTTTATATTAAAAAACGCAATAAATTATTTTTTTATCAACTTACTAAACACAAATTTGTATTTTGTAAAAAGCGAGTTTTGAACTCGCGTCATATAGAAACGAGTTTGCGTTACGTGGACGATTTGGGGTCATTTTTTCAAATAATCTTAGATAAGTCATTTTTTCAATTAAATAATAAAAAAAGGATTTTTAATTTAAAATTGCCTATCATATCAGTATCGATTCCTGTTAAACAATTCAATTAATTATACAGGACGAAATTTGATTATACCTAATCTCTTTTTTTTAAGAAATCCTTATACAAAAGAAAGAGTACGTCCTTGATGTTAAATACAAGTTTTTTGTTTTATTTTTTTTGGCAGAAACACAAACATCACTGTTAGAAACGATTTTGTAATATTAAACGGTCAATATTCGAGTATATATATATTTTTTTGCTAATTGTTATAGATCAAAATAGTTTTAATTAAATATTCCGATTAAATATTTTATAACAATAAAATCATGGTATTTGTAAAATTCAACCTAATCCGCTTATTTATATCTTAATATTTTTTTGATTAAAAATTAAACATGATTATAATAAGGGAATATAAAATAAGATAAATGATGTCGACTAAATTTAGGCATAAAGATAATTTTAACTTTTACTGTTTAAATACTAAAAAAAAAATGCAAAAAGAACTGAATGATGGCAGAAATAAGTTCTGCATTGCAATCAACATTTATTTTCTTTTCTCCGCACATGAAAGCAAAAGCAATGCTATTGACTGTTTTGCAAATAAATTTTAGTATAAAAAGTTCATAGATTTCCCTTTAACGAGTATTATTGGTAACTTCTACTTGCATAATAATAATAAACGTTACAACAGGCCACAATTTTTTCTTACAGGAAATTAAACTTCTCAAATATAAAAAAAAAAAGAGTTTAAAAACCAACATAGAACAAGTGCGAACAAACAATCAAATCTTCACGAAAAAAAAAAATAGACTGAAGTTTTAAAGGGGTGAATCCTTTTTGTTTGCATAGCATGTGAGTTTCGATTAAAAAATTATACTTTGAGAATTTTGACATTAATTTTAGATTTTGCGTCATTCGCGATTAAGGAGTTTTTTCCAACGTTTTTTTTTTGTTTTAATTGTTTTACTATTTTATTTAAATTTTAATTATTTCTTACAATTTAAATTAAAATTAAAATGAAATAATATTCAATTTGCAAGTATGTCATTTAAAATTTATTTTAAATGTATGTGTCATGTCTTCACTGTTAATTATTTAACAGTCTAATCAATATTTTAGTTAAAAATGAGTAATTTGACAAAAAAGATATAGGTCAGGACTAAATTTATTCTCAAAATAGAATGAAGGCTAAAATGACATAAATTATAAACATTAAAGATTAAAATTATAAAAATTAAAGGTTAAAATTATCCTTGTGCCTATTATTTACAAATACAACTATAATAAAAAATGTGTTTAGAATTTTCAATTATTTTTTATAAAATTCGTGTCTTTTTATAATCGATATTTAGAATTAGTGTTTCTTCCTCTAATAATATTATTTTCGAAATTTAAACTCAAAAAACAATATGCCATATTATTACACTTAACTTTTGTTGATTAAAATTTTCAATTATTGATGTGTTGTATAGATATATATATTTTTGATCGAATATTGATGTGTTGTATAGATATCTCTTCGTTGAGGTTTGTAATGGACCCCAGTAGAAGTTGTGGCCTAAGAAAGAGTGCAACCACTTTCGCATCCTTCAATGTACCTTCCGGCTTCCTCACTACTATCATAAGCAGAAATTTAAATAGCGATCACGGTCGTACTTTTGGTCGTATCGTTTTTATCGTGGCTACAGACATAACGAATGTTATTGTGGTTATTACGGAAGTTACGGTCGTAATTTTTTTTAAATTCACATAAATTATTGTAAAATACAATAATGATAATTATAAAAAATTATTTTTAATGACATTTATAGTATTTTCTAAACAAAAACGAACATATATTAAAATGGATTAAAAAAATATCTATTATAAATTATAATTGTGAGATAGGAGATTAAATTTCTTACGATTTTATCAAAAAGTTCTTTTCCACCAGCAAACACAAAAATAATATATATATATATATATATATTTGTTCTAATGGTCAATACCTAAATTAAAAAACGATCAAGGTAAATATCAACAATGGGAAATTTTAATTATAATTATAAAAAAATTTCCAACACTTATAAATGGATTTAATTGAAAGAAAATAATACTTAGAGGCTCAATTAGAAGTTTTGTTATGGATTTGAGAACTTAATTGGAAATAGAATAAAATAAAACTATCTTAATTAAACTAAAAATCCTTCTTAAATGACTAAATTGTAAGAGTACTAAAACCATTAAGCCTCTCCAAAAATTCACTAAAAATTGAACCCTTCTTCCCGCATTTACCCTTTTAATATTATAACTTCATCTTCAACCCCGAACCCATTCTCTGCAACATTTTCCTCCTCCCATTTTCATCTCCAGCCACCACAACGATTGGTCTGAAAACGAGGATAGCGTCCCGCTATCGTCGCGACCGAACGATATTCCGTTATTTCGCATCTGTGATAGCCCGTTATCGTCGCGATTTTGTTGCCCACCGTGATTTCTTCCGATTGCGGTTTCGAACGGCGACACGACCGTTATCACGTTAGCGGAGCGCTGTTTAAATCCCTGATCATAGGAAGATGAAAGGTCCTAAACAAATCAACAAACAACAACAAAATGTGCTTCGTACCTTATGACCCCCCCCCCCCCAAATAAAAGAAAAATAAAGTCTTCACCTAATTAGAATTTTCAAGTCAAATTCAAGGCTCTGATGGATATATAGAGTATTTAGGGATGAATTTTTAGAATATAGAGTATGTTAAGGGATATTTGGGAATCTATGGCATTTTTTACGGTCTCTATTTTTTTAATATTTTTTTGGTTCAAAAAATATTAAAAATGACACTGTAGAAAATGTCATAAATTCCTAAAATTTTCCCAACACACCCAATTTTCTTTTTTTTTTCTAAACCACATTTTTTACCAAATTTCACACAAATTCAAATTAAAATAACAGAGAAGTTGCTTTATCTAATATATTATAATAACAAATCATTTACCTTTTTATATAACAAGCCAAAAAGAAATTACTGATGCACATTCCAACACAACAACAGGGTTGCAGGATAACCAAATTGCCAGAAAATTTCTTGATGTACCACACGAAACCCAGAACAGCTGACATGGACACCACTCCTCACAATCCCATGCATTCTACATATCTACATAAACCAAAATTTCATTAAGATATATGATTGTTCTAACTTGTTTTGATGGCAATAAAACCATGTTGATTTATTAAGATCTATGGCAAACACATTTGTAGTGGTATGCACTGTTGATCGGATCATTGCCTTCGACCGGAACTTGTTGGGCGCTGCATTTGTGTTTGCTCCCTCTGCATTCGTTGTAAGTGCAGGTCGGTGCTGTGGATCCAATCATCAATCTCCTCCAGTTTCTCTTCATCTTTGCTTCATTGCTCCCCTCAGCTCTACATCCTGCAACAGTGGTACCACAAAACACAGTGAATTCAAGTATAAAAACAACTCTCTCTATACGCATACGTGTATATATATACATGATAAAGACCTTGTACTAGATGTGCTGAGAGGAAGAGGGTGAAGAAGAAGAAGAAGAGTAGCAAAAGCAAGTGCCTTTGTTTATTGTTGGACATGCTTCCCTTTATGTTGGAGCTTGGAAGGTGATATGTATATATGCACGGACGGACCGAGTGCTTCCGAAGAGGCAGTCACGCCCCTAAAATTTTCAAACTCTCATATAGCTTTTGTATTTTTTAAATATTTTTTATATTTTTTATTAACGATCTAATTTCGCACTCTTAAATTTCTGATATAATTCACTTAACGGTTCACACCCATGAGAGAGAAAGAGTTGTGGGCGTTAATAAATGACCATATCTATAAATATAAGGGATGGGAAATCTTTGAGAAATGAGCACTGCAGTTTGATTCTGAGGAAGGAATGGTTGAAATCACTTTCGATGTTAACTAATGGGGATCAAATCATTTTAGTATGAAATGGCTGGAGAATATAGTACTGCAGTAACTTTTGATTGTAGAAAAAGGAGGGATGATTGGTTGTTTCTGCAAACAGTGTTCTTCGTTAGGGCAGTAAACAAATTAAACTTTCAGACGGAAGTTCGTTTATTCATTAAACGAACGAACAATAACAAAAAATTTTATTCGTTTAATTAAATAAACGAATACGAACAAATGGCTCGTTCGTTCATTTACGTTCGTGAACGTTCGGTACTCCATTCATTTATGTTCGTTTAAATTTGTTCACATATATCCATTTACATTTATTATTTTTTCATAATAAAAGTATTCTATTTTTAAAAAAATAATTTTATTCGCATTTATCGTTCCATGTTCGTTTAAATTTATTCACATATATCCTTTTATGTTCGTTCATTTATCATTTTAACGAACGAACATGAACGAATACGAACAAGCTACATTTTTAACAAACGAACATAAACACAAACAAAAAATTATGTTCGTTAATTGTTCGTGTTCGTTTATTCGTTCAAAACAGTGATGAATTTTGACGAAAAATACACTCGTACGCGTTCGTTCGATTCGTTTACAGGCCTATTCTTCATTAAAGAATAACACTGTTTTGAAACATGTGCTTCTACGATTTTCGATTGAAATTATCCTTGTCAATTTGTAAGACTTTTTGAGTACATAAAAATTTATCTCTTTTATAAAATAGTCCTTGTAATTCCTTGTTATATCAAAATCAAATATAGGTTTTACAATCTCCCCCTTTTTGATATAAGAAAGCCAAAATAAATTTTTAAGTCTTTTGAAATCTTTTTAAGTCTTTTGAAATCACCCATTTCTTTAATGCTAAAAGTAAATTTGTTTTTGAAAAACTTTAAAAATTCATATATCATACTTTCTCCCCCTTTTTGTTAGATCAAAATTAATAAGCTAAGGATAAACACAAGTATAAAGCACAAATAACTCCAAAGATAATTAAACAACATAGATATTATAAAATTAAAATCATAATTCAAAGCAACATAGAATATCCAACTTAAAACTTAAAAACATAAACCAAATCATAAAAAACATAAAGTCATCAAAAACTAAACATAGGTGCATAAAACTCAAATCCTAATATGATATGACATGGATGAGATGCAAGCCTAAGAGTTATCTTCATCTTCATCATCCTGGTTTTTATCTTTCTCATGGTCATCACCAAGTGCATGACCACACCATTCGGTGTGAAACACGATGAGGGTCATGTCCATCAAGGCTTGACATTGCTCAATGGAGGTAACTCGAGCTTCCAAGGATGTCATGCGAGTTTCAAATGTAGTGAAGCTAGAATCCAACGTCGCATCCAAGGTAGCAAACTTCCCATCAAGGTAGACCATGAGAGCATCAAGGGAAGGTTGAGCAACCAAAGGTGCCAGAGCCACCAAAGCAACGGGAACATTCTCCATGAGATCGAGTTGAGCACCACCAGAAAGATTTGCATTGAGAATCCATTCTCCATTGTAGAATGTGAACTTTGCTCATCGAAGAGAATAATCATCGATGGGATCACTGAGAGGCATGCCAAGATCAAGGGAACAATCTATCCTAAGCTTGTGAAACGTGTAGCTAAGAGCAGTGCCATAGGTGAAGGAAAAGACAAGAGAGAGATGATGGTTTTGGATCAAAAAGACTGACTCGGCAAACATAATTTGGGCTAGGTTTGGACGTATTGCCTCACGAAAACAATGTAGCAAAAAATCATCAACTTGATGAATGATGGACCACTTACCATTGGATGGTCAAAACCACCAAGTGATCAGAAGATGGAGGAAACGATCGTGGGCATCGAGTACGGTTACAGAACCACTATAGGTTTGACCAAAAGCTTTTTCATCATCTATACCCAAAAGTATGGCAACTTTTGAAGAATAAAGATGGAATTCCTTCCCTATGAGATAAGACTCAATAGCTATAACCTCGGTTTTCTCCCAATTTAAAATACACTGCATTTGAGTAAAAAATAAGGACAAAATTTTTGTACATAATCTCGGGTATGCTTAAAAGTCATAAATTTCCATTGCCTCATTAAATCAAGATAACAAAAGTTAAATTCACCGGAGCACATAAAAGACATTGAAACAATACGCTCGCGACGTATTTTGAAAGATTGAAAATGTTTAAAATGATCCATAGCATTAGGATTTTTCATTTTGTTAAAACATTGGATGAAAAGTTGGTTAAGGTTAGGTCTTATACCAGAATTAGGATTAAAATTGTTAGGATTGGTAGAACTAGACCCCAACACTTTTCTAGACCTTTTCTTAGGAGGCATGGTGAAAACCCTAAAACATTCAAACCACAAAATACATGAATGCATAAACATCAATATTCATTCCAATAAATCAATCCAATGATCAAGTTAGTATAAAAATCTACATTGTATATTTTAAATTTATAGACAAGTATAAAATTTTTTTTTCGTAAAGTTAAAACTTGAAAACAGTAAAATAAAATATTTGAGTATAATTTTATATTCGAACGAAAACGATTTTGTAAAATATTTGAAATCAATGATATATGCATCCTACATATATAAATTTTGAACATAAATAATATACAAACATAAAGAAAATTAAAATTTAAAGAAAGTAAAGTTTATACCTTGAATATGGATGAATGAAGAGATGATGTGCACAAAGCTTGATGATAATGACTTGGGTTTGATGTTGAAAACAAAAGCCCCCAAAGGTTTTGAAGAATTTAATGAAAAAATCAAGAGATTTTGGTAGTTTTTATAGAGGGTAGCCGTTTAGGGTTTTAGAGTTTGATTAAAATTAGGAAAACCTCTTTTAATGACCTATTTAAAGCTCAAACGATCACGCGTATCGATACGCAAAATATGCGTACCGAAACTGCATATCAGTATGAGTTTATCCCGTACCGATCCTTGACCCGTACCGATACAGGTGAGCCTATACCGAAACACTGCCCTTGATACCCGTATTAATACCCCCTGACCAAATTTGACAGATTTGGCTGCAAGAGACCCAAAAATTTTATTTTACTTGAATCAAAATGCATGATTATGATATAAGATCATCATGAAAGGGCAAAAACATGTACATACTCCCCGTAACAACATGAATAGATACATATATGAGCAAAATCACACAAACATATAATCAACCAAATTCCAGCACATTTTAAGATTAAAACAAGGCTCTAAGGTTCAAGATAGGCTAGTAAGTCCTAACTCTCTTCTAAGAGTCCAAAAGCGCTATTTGTCTAAAGGTTTGATAAAGATATCCTCTAATTGGTTCAAGGTGTCTACATACTCTAGAACTACATCATTTTTCAAGACATGACCTCTAATGAAATGATATCTTATCTCTATGTGCTTGGTTCTAGAATGTTGGATGAGATTCTTAGTGAGACAAATAGCACTAGTATTGTACCTACATCAATTCCGTAATCTAAGAGTTGTTGCTTCATCCAAAGGACTTGAGCACAACAACTATCGATCGAAATATATTTTGCCTCGATGGTAGATAGCGCTACGCTATTTTGTTTTTTAGAAAACCAAGAGATAAGCATACTACCTAGGAATTGACACGTACTGAAGGTACTCTTTCTATCTATCTTACAACCTCCATAATCCGCATCTGAATAAGCGAGCAAACTAAAAGAAAAGTCTCTAGGATCCAAAGGCCTAAGTAAGGGGTGACTCTAAGGTATCTAAAGATTCTCTTAACGGCTTGTGAATGTGATTCTCTAGGACTAGCTTGAAATGTAGCACACAAGAAAACACTAAACATAATATTCGGTCTACTTGCGATAAGATAAAACAAATATCCTACCATAGATCTATAAAGTTTAAGATCAACACATTTACATCCTTCATCTTTGTCAAGCTTTGTAGTAGAGCTCATGGGTGTGACTTGAGGTTTCACATTCTCCAAGCCAAACTTCTTGAGCATGTCTTTGATGTACCTTGCTTGATTGACAAAGATGTCATCTTTTTTTGTTTTATTTGGAGTCCCAAAAAGAATGAGAGCTCTCCATCATGCTCATTTCAAATTCACCTTGCATTAACTTAGCAAATTCTTGGCAAAGCAATTCATTAGTAGAACCAAAAATGATATCATCAACATAAATTTGAACTACTAAAATATCCTTACCTTTTCTTTTTATAAAAAGTGTAGTGTCAACCTTCCCTTTGTCAAAACCTTTTTCAATTAAAAAACTTGATAATCTTTCATATCAAGCTCTAGGAGCTTGTTTCAAACCATATAAAGCTTTTGAAAGTTTGAAAAAATGGTTTGGATATTTTGGATCTTCAAAATCGGGTGGTTGTTCAACATAAACTTCCTCATTTATTAAACCATTTAGAAAAGCACTTTTAACATCCATTTGAAAAATCTTGAATTCATGATAACATGCAAATGCAAGCAACATCCTAATAGCTTCCATTCTAGCTACGAGTGCATATGTTTCGTCAAAATCAGTTCATTTTTCTTGAGTGTAACCTTAAGCAACAAGTCTAGCCTTGTTTCTCACTATGTTACCACTCCCATCTAGTTTGTTTCTAAAAACCCATTTAGTGCCTATAGTAGATTTATTACTCGGCCTATCAACTAATGTCCAAACTTTACTCCTCTCAAATTGATTTAACTCTTCTTGTGTAGCTGATATCCAATAATCATCATTTAAAGCTTCTTTGATATTTTTAGGCTCAATGCATGAGATAAATGCAACAAAATTACATGTATTTCTAAGAGAGAATCGAGTGGTTACCCCTTTGGATGGATCATCCAAAATCTCACCACCTTTAACATAGTTGAACTCTATTGGGTAGGTGACCTCCCTTTTCTCTAGTGACATGTCTTTCAAGACTTCTAGAGGTGGATCTTGTGGTTCCTCTTCTAATGGAATTTTTTTTACCTTTGATGATTGTCATTCTCCATCAACGGCATTTAAAATTCCTACACCATCATCATCACGACTATCCTTCCTCGGAATGAGGCTATCATAAAAAACAACATGTATAGACTCTTCAACCACTAAAGTTATTTTGTTAAATACACGAGAGGCTTTAGAGTTTAAAGAGTAACCTAGAAAAATAGCTTCATCACTTTTTGCATCAAATTTGCCTAAAATATCTTTTCCATTGTTTAAAACAAAACATTTACAACCAAATGGATGAAAATAGCTAATGTTAGGCCTTTTATTTTTGAAAAGCTCATAAGATGTTTTCTTCAAAATAGGCCTAATCATTACTCTATTAATAATATAGCAAGTCGTGTTAGTGGTTTCCTCCCAAAAATAGGCAAATTATTTTCACAAAGCATGGTTCTAGCCATTTCTTCTAAAGTTCTATTTTTCCTCTTAACAACCCCATTTTGTTGAAGTGTTCGAGGAGCAAAAAAAATATGGCTAATTCCATTTGAGTTACAAAACTCTTCAAAACCTAGATTTTGAAAATTCGATTTCATGGTCACTCTTAACATGAGAAATAGAGTAACCAACATCGTTTTGATTTGTTTTTGAAAACGTGATGAATTTTTGCATCAAATTTACCTAAATTATCTTTTCCATTGTTTAAAACAAAACATTTACAACCAAATGGATGAAAATAGCTAATGTTAGGCCTTTTTATTTTTGAAAAGCTCATAAGGTGTTTTCTTCAAAATAGGCCTAATCATTACTCTATTGATAATATAGCAAGTCGTATTAGTGGCTTCCGCGCCCAAAAATACTTAGGCAAATTGTTTTCACAAAGCATGGTTCTAGCCATTTCTTCTAAAGTTCTATTTTTCCTCTTAACAACCCCATTTTGTTGAGGTGTTCGAGGAGCGAAAAAAATATGGCTAATTCCATTTGAGTTACAAAACTCTTCAAAACCTAGATTTTGAAAATTCGATTTCATGGTCACTCTTAACATGAGAAATAGAGTAACCAACATCGTTTTGATTTGTTTTTGAAAACGTGATGAATTTTTGCATCAAATTTACCTAAATTATCTTTTCCATTGTTTAAAACAAAACATTTACAACCAAATGGATGAAAATAGCTAATGTTAGGCCTTTTATTTTTGAAAAGCTCATAAGGTGTTTTCTTCAAAATAGGCCTGATCATTACTCTATTAATAATATAACAAGTCGTATTAGTGGCTTCCGCCCAAAAATACTTAGGCAAATTGTTTTCACAAAGCATGGTTCTAGCCATTTCTTCTAAAGTTCTATTTTCCTCTTAACAACCCCATTTTGTTGAGGTGTTCGAGGAGCAAAAAAATTATGGCTAATTCCATTTGAGTTACAAAACTCTTCAAAACCTAGATTTTGAAAATTCGATTTCATGGTCACTCTTAACATGAGAAATAGAGTAACCAACATCATTTTGATTTGTTTTTGAAAACGTGATGAATTTTTCTAAAGCCTCATCCTTGGTACTTAAAAATAGAACCTAAGTAAATCTAGAGTAGTCATCAACTAAAATAAAAGCATATTGTTTTCCACCAAAGCTCATAGTTCTAATAGGTCCAAAAAGATCTATATGAATCAATTGTAAAACTCTACTAGTAGAAACATCATTAATAGGTTTAAAAAAAAACTTTTTTTGTTTGCCTTTTGCACATGCATCACAAATTTTGTCAAAAGAAAACCTTATTTTTGGTAAACCTCTTACTAAATTATTTAAAATTAATTTTTCCAAAACACTCATGCTTGCATGTCCTAGTTTTCTATGCCACAACCAATAATCATGCTCATTTTTTACAACAAAACATGCATTTGAAATATGAATGTCATCTAAATGCACCATATAAATGTTTCCAATACGATGAACAATAAGCAAAATTTTGTTGGAATCAATGTCAATAACTTTGCAACCATTTAAATTAAAAAGGATATTGAAGCCTTTATCATATAATTGGCTTATGCTTAAAAGATTATGCTTAAGATCGTTGACATAAATAATATGATCAATGAGAATAGAAGAGTGATTACCAATGGAACCAATTCTTTTAATGTGGCATTTGGAGTTGTCATCGAAAGTCACTACTCCTCCACTCTTTTACTTTAGCTCCAAGAATCTACTGTTGTCACTGGTCATGTGCCTTGAGCATCCACTATCAAGGTACCATGAGTTTGCACTTGAAGCTTTGGCCTTGTAGCAATGATCCCCCTACAAGCAAAGAGTCAAGTCGTGATTTTTGGTACCCAAATTCTTTTAGGCCTATGAGTATTAGCTCCCAAAATTGTGGTTCCCTTGGGAATCCAAAAAGCAATAGCACTAATATCATTAGAAGTGACAAGTTTCTTAGGAACCCAAACACTCCTAATCCTCTTACCATTGGAGGGCCTTTGGAAGCCTCTTTGTTTGTAGCTACCCAAGTTTCTTTTTACATAGTTGGGTTTTGAAGATGTTCTTTTTTCAAAACGAGAATTCCAAACTTTGTTCAAAGAAGCTTTGAGATCATCCACTTCCTTTTGGTGATCATCACGAACTTTGAAAAGAAGGTTATATAAATCTTTATTTTTCTTTTCAATTTTTTTTATTTTCTTGCAAATACAAAACCTTCTTTTCAAGTTCCAAGTTGGCTTTAGATAAGGAATCATTTTGGTTTTCAAATTTGAAAGTATTTTCTTGTTTTTCAAAAGTGATTCCTTATACTTCTCCACCAACTCGAAATAAACCTCTTATAACTCATCATAAGCTTCTTGAAGCTCATCAAATATAAAATTAAAGTTAGATGAGTTTGAGGTTATCTTAGGATCCTCTTCTAGTGTAATGAGACAAAGATCTGCTACTTCTTACTCCTCATCATCGGATGAGTCCTCATCACTCCAAGTAGCAACATTAGCCTTGAGCTTCTTCTTATTCTTGAAGATCTTCTTCTTTAGTTGGAGATAATCGAACTTGATGCGTCCTAACTTCTTGCACTCATATCAAACGATTTGATCATTCTCTTTCTCCTTTTGCTTGTTCTTTAAACTCTCTCTCTATCGGAACTTTCTTCCCTGGTTGGATTTCATGAACCTTGTAAATCTCTTGGCTAACATAGCCATTTCTTCACCATCTTCTTCACTTGAATCGATCTCCTCTTGTGAAGATTTTAGAGCAATTTCTATCTTTTTCTTCTTCACTTTCTTCTTTTTATCTTTTTCTATTTCTTTCTTCATAATCTCATGATTGAGAAGAGACCTCATAAGAGCATCAAGCTTCAAGGTCTTAAGATTTTAGCTTCGATGATGGCAGTCTTCTTTGAGTCTCATGACTCGAAAAGAGAGTGGATAAGCTTTCGAAAAAGCTTGTCTTCTAGAATGATTTCTCCAAAGCCTTTAAGTTCATTGACAATTACGGAGAAACGATCAAATGTCTTGGTGATGTCTTCATCCGGTTCTATATTGAAGTTTTCATAGCTCAAATTTAGTAGTCCAATCTTGGTCTCCTTGACTTTGTTGGTTCCCTCGTATGTAATTTCAAGCTTGTCTCATATCTCCTTTGCACTCGTGCAAGAAGACATCTTGGCCTATTCGTCTGGTCCAAGAGCACAAAAGATGACATGCATAGCTTTGTTGTTTACTTGCATCCTCCTCCGATATTCACCGGTATACTCTTACCTTGTCTTGGAGACGCACCTTTCTCACTCTTCCTTCATTGGAATGAATGATCTATCTTCTACTACATCCCAAAGGAGGTAGTCATTGGACTTGTTGAAGATCCTCATTATATTCTTCCAATAAGGATAGTTATTCCTATTGAACTAAGGCGATTTGGTGATGGATTAAGACTCGTAGAGATGGTTGCCAGAAGTTGAGGTCATGGCTCGGTGTGTAGATTGATTAAACACCTTAGGATTGACTCAAGAGGGTGTAAATCCTTCCAATGAGTGTAGCTCTGATACCAATTGTTGAGATGATCAATCAATGATAAATGGCCAAGAGAGGGTGAATTGGCAAATAAAAAATTTGGTGGAAGGAATGGAAATGTAAAAAAGATTGGGACACGAGAATTTACAGTGGTTCAACCTTCTCAACAAAGTTTACATTCACTACCTTAGTTATCCACACTAAAGATTTCTCAAATCCACTAGATTTGCTTTCCTTTTAAGGTCAAAAGAGATAACCTTACACTCTCTTAAGATTTATACCCTAAAATCTTAAGAACCCTCACAAAGAGAATACAAATGAAGCAAACTAAAAATCTCTCACAAGGTTAATTGTTTGCACAATTTTAGGCTCACTTTAACCCCAAAACTAGGGTTGTGCATTATTTAGTTTTAACCGAATTAACCGACCGAACCAAATTTTTTTTGATTAATTCGGTCGGTTAATTTTAGGTAGGTTCGGTTAATGGTTAATTTTTTTGGGAAATTTGGTTATCGGTTAATTCGGTTCGAAACTGGTTAATTAACTGAACTAACCAAAATTATTATATATTAAATATTATATTTATTACATATATTTATTTTTGGTCATTAAACTTTTAAAAATTATAAAATGATCATTAAATTTTTTGATATATTATAAAATGGTCATTAAACTTTTATCAAATTAGCATAAAATGAAAATTTAGTGACTAAAACGATCATTTTAGCATAATTTAGTGACCAATTATGTAATTTACCAAAAATTTTATAAAAAAATTTTGGTTAATTCGAAAACTGATCGAATTAACCAAATTTTTTTCGGTTCGGTTAATTTTTTTTTAAAAAAAATCGGTTCTGTTAACGGTTAAAAGAAAAAAATTCAATTAATGGATTTTGCGTAATTTGGTTCGGTCGGTTAACCGGATTACCCGAATGCACACCCTTACCCAAAACTTGAATAAAATGGATACAATAAAGTTCACTCAAGTGGGTTACAAGATATGACAATAAAAGGCTCAAGGATTGTTAGATGTGTGCTTGAATGCTTTAGACTTGATGAATAGTTGTTGTTGAAGCTTTGGAGACTTGATTTTATACCCCTCATTGATTTCCAACCGTTTGGGTAGCTGAGATCATAAATATAGCTGTTGGGCTTCATTTTTCCTACAATAAATGTTGTCTGCCAACACTGAGTATCGGTACGCGAAGGATTGTATCGGTATCTGCCAAGACAGAAAATAGTCGTTGCAACAAAGGGGTATCGATACGTGGGAAGCTGTATCGATACGGAGTGTTCATTTTACAAAGGGTATCGGTATAGGCCGTGCCGTATCAATACCAGTATTGCTTATTGGAATCCTGATAAGTTTTGCAAAAAAAAAGTCGTATTGATACGCTATATGGGTATCTGTACGTATTAACAAATTTTCAAAGATACGATTCCAATAAAACTGACAAGGCAACGACCTAATATTAAATGAAAAGATTTGGGAAATCTTTAACTCCGTACCGGTACGCATGAAGCTGTACCTATACTCATATGCAAAATAGGTTACCAATACAGCCACACGCATATCGGTACCCTATAGTCATCAAGTATAAAACGAAATTCCAGTAGCTAAAGCTCGTATCGATATGTCCCTAGGCGTATCGATACTCCTGGACCAATTTAGCTATTTTGAGTATGATAAACACTTAAAAAATACTTGGAGTTTAAGTTTTTAACTTAAAAAAATTTAAGTTCGAATCCTTGTCAATTTGTGAGACTTTTTGAGTACTTAAAAATTTATTTCTTTTACAAAATAGTCCTTGTAATTCCTTGTAATATCAAAATCAAATATATATTTTACATTAATGTTTTAATATTTTAAACTTATTGGAGCTCCCTTTTGTAAACGTTTTAAACTACTTATCAGTGTTTTTAATTGTTGGATTTAAATGCTTTGTGGAATGAAATTCTTTTAGGCTAAAACTATGTTGGAAATTTGAGGTAACAGTTTGGGCTTAAAGTCTAAATGTGACATCCGTATTTAGGGTGTTACAGAGATTAAAATGCCATATCAACGATTTTGAAATTTTAACGTTTTAATTAATATTTCTATTAAAGATAAGAATTTAATTCCTTTTTAAAAAAGTTAAAGTCAAATTTCATTTTTTTTATAAATTGAGATCAGATTTGAAAGGTCAAACTAACAAAAAAAAAACATATACAGTCAACATTAAAAACTAAAATTATCATTATGTCTATTTTTATCATTTATTTATTTAATTTAACGTTCTTAATTGCTACTTCCATTATTAATATTAATGGAGTTCATTTTGATATTACAATCAAGTATATCTGAAAATTATATAGATACCATGGTTACAAAAATTAAGCAGTAAGAAACCGAAGCTCGAAATCCAAATAAATAGCACGTGCGTAATTTGCATGTAACAATTATAAAAAATATTATATGAAGGGTTATATTTTAATACACAAGCTGTGTAAAAAAATTACACAACTCTTCATATTCAAGCTATAAAATTTAAAACCTAAATCCCTAGCCCTAACACCCTAAAACTTAAACCTTAAATCCTAAACTCTAACCATAAACCTTAAATTCTATATCATACACACTAAACCCTAAACCTTAACCTAATTCCCTAAACCCTAAAATTGAAAAGCTTACACAAGCTTGTGTATCAAAGTATTTTCCTTATAGAAATTATATATTGAAAAAAATATCCCATGCACTGGCGGTGGAAACGAAATATTTCTACAAGTGCCCTTAGTTTTAGGGTTTAAGGACTCAGTTTAAGGTTTATGATTTTTTGTGTTTATTTGTAGGAGTTTAGAATTTAGGGTTCATGATTAGAATTTATGATCTAGGGTTAGAATTTAGGGTTTAGAGGTTAGGTTTTAGGGTAATATGGTTAGGGATTTAGGTTTTAACCCATAAACTTTAAATTCTAACCACACCCCTAAATTCAAAACTCCTGCACTTAAACCCCTAAACCTTAAACAGAGCCTCTAAACTCTAAAATTGAGGTGCTTGTGAAAACTTTTTGTTCTCACCGCCTGTGCATGGAATAATTACCCAAGCGCTTGTGGAAATTTCTTTACACAAGAGGGTTAGTTTTAGGGTTTAGGGACTCTTTTTAGGGTTTAAGATTAAAATTTAAGGTTTATAGGTTAAAATCCAAAATTAAAGTGCTTGTGAAAACTTTTTATTCTCACCCCCTGTACATGGAATAATTACCTATATATGATTGGGTAATTATTTTGTGGACATTTTTTATACAAGTGCCTTAGTTTTAGAGTTTAGGGACTTTATTTAGGGTTTAGGGTTTAAGAGTTTAAGTGTAGTAGTTTTGAATTTAAGCCTATTAATAGAATTTTGGGTTTAGGATTTATAGGTTAAAACCTAAAATTGAAGTGCTTGTGACAACTTTTTGCTCTCACCGCCTGTGCATGGAATAATTATCCATATATTTGGGTAATTCTTCTATGCACAAGCGCTAGTAGAAATTTTTTACATAAGCGCCTTAATTTTAAGGTTTAAGAACTCCATTTAGTGTTTAAAAGTTTAAGTGTAATAGTTTTGAATTCAAAAGCTATTGATAGAATTTTGAGTTTAGGGTTAAATTTTAGGTTTTATAAGTTAAAACTTAAATCCTTAACTATATTACCCTAAAACCTAAACTATAACCTTAAACCCTAAATTTTGAAACACTACACTAAAACCCCTAAACTTTACACCCTAAACCCTAAAACTAAAGCACTTGTAAAAACAAAATTTACGTCCTTGTCTATAGGATAATAATCCTATATAATTATTAATAATCCTATATAATTATACTATCATATTTCTCGTTTATTTATTTATCGATGACACAACCCTTTCTTTTAACTCTTGTTATATTATATAGGATTATTATCTTATACACCGGCGGTAAAAAAATTTAGTTTTCATAAGCGAGTTAGTTTTGGGTGGAGTTTTAATTTAGGGTTTAGAGGTTAAGGGTTTAGATTGTAGGGTATAGAGTTTAAGGTTTAAGATTGTAACTTAGAATTTAATGTTTAGGGTTTAGTATTTAGGGGCTTAGAATTAGATATTTGGATTTTAAATTTTAGTCTTGGATTAGACATTTGTGTAAAAAAATTTACACTACATGTGTATAGAATAATTGTCCTATGATATATAGGATATTGTTTTCCCGCTTGAATTTGAATATAAGAAAAAACTAGTTGATACACATACTGTGCAAAATAAGACAACCTTACCATTTGATTCCTAAATCCGAAACTTTAAATCCCTAAACTTAAACCCTAAATCTAAAACCTAACTAGGACATGACATTCAATAGACAATTGTAGAGTCTAAATTTTAGATGAACCGTGAATCAAATAGTTTTCCTACAAAATTTTCCTTCTAATGAATAACTAAACAATATTATAACAAACATGTACAAGGGAGTGTTTCATTGTGTCACTCAAAATGAAACTCAAAAATACTATACGAAGATGTTTAAATTAAAATGTTTACCCTCACAAGCGCTATGTAGTAGTTCATGTAGCACACCGACTCCCCATTTCTCACCTCTATTTTCTCAAACATAAACTCATTTCCTTCCCTTCCCTAACTAATGGATGTTATCACACAAAAACTAACATTACCTCGTCACAATTGTGAGCGCTTTAAGTAGACAAGCACGCCGATGCTGGTCAGGACAACTGCACCCGCCAATAAGCCAAAGTGAAGAGGTACCCTTCCGCTTCTCTCAGCACTTACAGTTGCTTCCGGTGGTAATTCTTGGTCGCACTCGGAAAAATCTAGATGCAATCTTAACACCTGTGCACAAGGAAGAGAGAAATAAATTTAGGATGTATGTACCAAACAGAAGAATGACAAGAGTAGCAATAGTCGAATAAAAACAATTTACCTTCTTTCGTTGCAATCGAGCACTGTTAACTACGGCAATAAGATCACCGTCAGTGGCGAGTAAAACCATGTCACCTTCGTCATCTTTATACTATATAACCAAAAAGAATCAATGAATGTACGAGGACAAACAAGAAAAAAATAGACAACCACGGGAAGTACAAAATAAACAAGAAAACCCGACAACTCACCAAAAGCTGAGGACGTCTATGATTGTTAAATGAAGCATTTCTTTGCATCACGGCTGATAAAAGCTCATTTAAATTCTCAGTACCTGAAGAACAAAATATAAGTATGCTACTTCTGCATGCACGCAACATAATGGGAAAAAGGATACTAGCAAAGCCTGCGAGCGTGCTTACATAATATTCAGCCCTAGCCTATAGAGTATTTCCTTCTTTCGAATACAAAAGTCCGTGTATCAGTTCATTGTTGCTTCTAGGCATGAAATGACATGTATCTAAATAAATTCAGATCTTGCTACGTACCACAGCTGAACCGATGTAGAAAACCCTTACGATCCTCAAATTTGAAAGAAAATGAGTTCCCAGAGCCAAGGGAATGATGAGGTGAAAATGACTTTTCACTAAAATGAACATTCAGAACTGTTAATTCCACAGTATAACAGGTTAGGACTGTTAGTGAGGCAGGATGAGTAATACCTCTGTGTGTCATAATCACACGGCGACTCTAAAGCAAGGGCAGAGTCCCAGAATTTTTGCATCATTGTGTTTGACATTCCATTAAGAGCAGCTCCAGAACTACTTTCGACCTTCAAAAGATCAAAATTTTGGAATAAAAATTAAAAGGGGTAGGCTAGAAACTGCTATAACTTCTAGCAGTTTCATGTCAACGGAACGAGAAAAATAACAGAGTTTGCCTCTCTGAAAGTATTCATCTCTCGATGCTATTTTCATCTCTGAAATTCTACATGGAATCGGAGCTTGAAAATTGATTCTTCTATGATGAAAGACGGTTTAGCCTCCGAAATGACTATAAAAAAACCAACCTTAAACTCTAAAAATACCACTCCAAATAGTTATGGTGAAACCACACCTTTTAGCAGACAACAGATTGAATTCCTTCGAAAGCTGCTCAACCATCCAAAGTCATCATTCAACCCAAGTCCTACTACCGACAATATCATTGGAACATGCTCTGTTGCTCAAATAGGTAATTTCCCTATGGCTTTGAGCACCCAAATGCAGAAAAACAACTCTTGGATTGTAGACTCGAGTGCATCATATCAATATGACTGGTGATGCTACATCATTTAGTACTTACAAACCAAGCTTTGAAAATCGCAAGGTTCAGATTATCATGTGCCACTGTCCAAAGTACCAAGGATGGGATAAATAATTATCATTGATAGGCTGATTTTTTTTTTGTATAACCACCAATATCTGACTCATTGGCCGACTAATCTAGACCAGGTACTACAGAGCCCTATTACGGAGTGAACCACTCAACTCACTTTGCTCCATTCACAACGTCAAAATTCGGACCCAGGACGTTGCTTAAGGGACCTAGCACTTCATCCCGTTAGACCTACTGGTAGTTAGTATCTATAGGTTGATTTTAAATGGTTCCCAATTTGACTTGTAACTTGCCGTCCATTAAAAAACTCACCTAAGATTTGAACTATGTTACTAATTTTCCCCCAACTCATTGTAAATTTTAGGACTTAGAATCAGGTAGGATGATAGGCAATGCTAAGGTACATGCAGGGCTCTATCATCTTAACACCCAATGAAATCTGTAATTTCCGAATAGAGTAAGCCATACCAATTTCCGGTATTTAAAAAGACTATTCTTGACACTTTCCAATGAAACCAATCCTATTTTTTTAAAAACACGGATGCTGATACACCAAAGATGGGCAGGTCACCTTATTTAGTACATAAACGAAAAATAAATAAGAGTTTGATATGCATAAAAAATGCATTAAATGCATACCATAGCAATTGCCGCATGAGTGATCTGCAGAACATCTAAACAAGCAACAACTGTTCCATCTGCACAACCATCGTTTCCATGCACATAAAAATGAAAGAACTAGGATTCAAAAACTATATAGAACAACCGAAGCTCACCTTTGTCTAGAACAGGAAGATGTAAAAACTTCCCATCATGCATTAAATGCAGTGCATCAAGGATTGTTGTTTCTACGGTCACACATTCAGGGTTTGGTGACATCACCTATATGACAAAGAAAATATTAGTGTTGTCATAACTCATAACAAACATCAAAAGTTTATCCATCAGAAAAAGATAGTATCATTTTTTTATCAAAAAAGAAATCAAACATCATTTTGGAACCAACAGCATTTTGGAACCACACCCCATCATACTAAAAGATTTTGCAGTTTAAATCATGGACCCATCTCATGTAAAAAAAATACATGATATTAATTGCACATTCCATTCCAAGGCCATATACCAGCAACAAAAGTATGCAAAATTAAGATGCAATATATATGCAACAGATCCTTTCTAAATTACTTAAATTTAAAGAACCAAAACAATTACATGTTCCAAATTAATTTAATCATTACTTTATTGCACCATGTAACGTAAACCACCTGTAATTGTCCACCGTAAAGCTAATGGAGTAACTACGATTAACAATCAAAACTCAAACACCACCAGAAAGTGGATATGAAAGAAAACAAGCAATTAAATTCTGGAGACCCATTAATACAACTTATATATAAAGAAACAAAAGAAAAGCCACTAGCGAACTTTTCAAAACAATATGAAGATGCCACTCCACAGATAACAAAACTATTTACAAAAATTGTTAAGCACAAGAATTGTATAAAGGCTTGGAATATATTATCCACCAATGTATACATGCACAACACAAAAGAGCTAAAACTCAGTTTTAGATATATATACAAATACAAAATATTTTAAATAAAGATTATTATCTCTGGTAAACATCAGTGGAGGGTAAATAAAAAATATAAAGATGAACCTTTTCCACAGGAGTAAGCTCAGGAGATAGATTTTGTGCCACAACTCGCAAAAGGATATCCTTTGAACTGCAGGTCATAGCATTAAAGCAACCATAAAAAATCACGATATATGCGAAATGACTAAAAATAGACCTTTAAATACACACCAAATACATATAACAATGCAAAAGATGTAAAAAACTAATACTAAAAAATTCATGGAAAGCCTGTGAAGAGTAAAAAAAGTTACGTTAGCATGCCCAGAATTTTGTTCTCTGTAACTGTAACAACTGAATCAACCTGCAAATCCCGCATCATTTTTGCAGCAACAGAGACAGTGCCCGATGAAGAAACAATTGCAACACTGAAAAAGAAGTTACAAGGGGGTGACTATTAGGAAATTGAATTTAAAATAACAGGCAATCAGACAGCTGGGATAAAAACTACTTCGAGTTTTCTGCAACAATATTTGACAAGGATGGTTTGAACATCTGCTCCCTCAAAGTTTCCATGAAGCCATGTGATCCTGAAAAGAATACGACAAACAAAGCAAAATGTTAACCAAGAAATCACAGGTTTCAATCTGTATGGTATGCGCACTAATCTATATGATTGATCATACATCTTGTTCAAAGATATGTTGCTACTGCATATGAACCTTTATTTATCTATAACGATATAAAGAAATATAATAGCAAGGATAACTAGAAAGTTACAAAAGTTTTTAATTTGTATGATTTAAAACTATACCTTCCCTCTTGATATATAAATTAGGAATACCAGCAAATTGTTACTGAGTATGACGCCTCCAAAACTTTTAACATATACTTTCCTCAAACTCAGAAGGTAAATTATGTGAATGCTACAAGCACGGACACAAATGTCGAGTGACAGTAGAGACAGAAGATGTCAAACACGGGATTTCTGACAAATCAAGACATGTCTATACATTAAGTGCAGAAGACAAGTACTGTTGTTCAGCCCAACCAACCCCCCCCCCCTCCTTAAAAAAAGTGAAAGAAAGAAAAAATATGAATAAATAAAGAAGAATGAAATGACTATCAATGGCAACAAGAAGAGCTTCTCAAATATATGTATGCAGTTGCATTGAATCATTAGAATGTTATGGAATGAAAACAAATTAACCAACCAGAACCTTTACTTCCACTATTGCGTTCAATTCCTTCAGCCAAAGTGGCAATTGCATTTCCTTGCTCAACAGCCTTCTCCATTCTTGAGATGGCATCATAAAGGCATCTAGTAATATCCAGCATGGCAATGACTTCACCATTTTCTACAACAGGGAGATGCCTGAATTTTCCTGTCAAAGAACCGGTCAACGAGGTGACTTCCATGTTTGAACACCAGCACTTAAGTTTTAAAAACAATATTGCTAATGTAAATTTGTAATTAACCTCACTTCGGCTCTGGCATATATCAAGTCAACGATCCTCAGTTCTACTATTAATTAGAGAAACTATCTAGTAGTTTTTGACAAAGGAAAATTCACAGATGACCCCGAACTGTATAAAACCATACATACTGAGAGTTGAGGACTATTTAAAATCATAAGATATACAATTTAAGGTTATTAAAAGATAGTAATTCAAAAACAAAAATACTTGTAGTAATTCAAAAACAAAAATACTTGTACTAAATTCCAAATTCACCTCAAGTTCATCCCACTTTATAAAATATCCACTTCTATCAAGGGTTGTCTTGCATCTTTCTCTCATACAATTAGCTACCAATGAGTTTGAGCAGATATGTTTGTAAACTTTTCATAATTTGAACTTTACAAACATATCAATTATCAACGTCCCTTCCCTTACTGTCAAAAACCAACATTAAAATAGTTTTCCTTTGTCCAACTTCATTCGAATATATCCAATTATTTCTATAATAATAATAATCACAACATCAACAACAATAGGGTTATGTCAAGAAAATAACATACTCAAGTTCAACTACCTTGAACCATCTTCTGAAGTGCCTCAATGGCCAAAGTGTCTGAAGAAACAAAAATTGGACTAGGCGTCATGATCTTAGATACAAGTGTCTCCTCGGGCTTCAACCCTTCCCCTATTACTCTAGTGGCAACGTCCTGGCAATGACATATACATTAATATACGTATACTGAGACAATACTAAAACAAGAATTAAGAAAAAGAAGAAGACCTTGTCAGTAACGATCCCAGAGAGTAAGGCATTGGAATCAGTGAGCAATACGGCACTAACACGACGGGCTGCCATCCGTCTACAAGCCTCGGACACGGTGGTTTCTTCGGGGATGGTGAGGGCTTTGGAAAGCCTCAGCTTTTTCACCGTCCTCTCAACAGGGATGGAGCTGACAAAAAGAAACAATGTTTGGTAAATACTAAGGAATGAGAAACGAGGTTGGAATGGTGGAAGGAGTAAGACTTCTTAGTGGCGGCGGATTGTCTTCGTTTTTGAGAATCCCGGCGGGTTGGAGGAGGCACCGCTTGGCTGCTCATTTTCCACAGGTTATGTGTGTTCCCAAAGCTGAAATGAATCAAAAATAGTTGGGAATGAGATAGAGGTAATCGGAGAATGGGATTTAAGTGGCCCTCTCTCTTCCACAACTCCCTTTCTCATCCTCCGTGGCTGCTTTCATGGCTTCTTCTCGATTTTATTGTTTTGAGGCAGCCTATTTTTCTCAAGTTCAAATATACGATTTTCTTTATTTGAAAAAACTTTTTTTTAAAAGATAAAAAGGTATTCAAATTATGCCTTTTTTATAATATGTGTTTAAAATATTTTTTGTTGAAATAGGTATCTAAAGTTTTATTTTTTTTGTTAAAATAGGTGTTCAAGTAAGTGTCTTTATTGACTTTAAAACAAGCCAAAAATAAAATTTTAAGAACCTATTTCAGTCAAAAATGTTGTAGGTACTTATTACATAAAAGAGACATAATTTACGTACTTATTTCGCAGTTTAGCCTAAGATAAATTATTTTTTTATAACTATTAGCCGATTACAAAATCATCCGAATCCAGTTTGTTTTAGGTAGTCATATAATTTTTAGGACGCTTTAACTTAAATTATTATAGTAATTAAAATTTTAATTATTTTATGATAGTCATTGTCGTTAGTTGTCGTTAAAAAGTATTGATGTAGTGTGTTAGAGTCTTTTTCTAAGAAAGAACTCTAATTTTTTAAATTTAATACCTTCGTCAAGATCAAAATTTTGATGAACAAAGCAGCCGTCTATCAACTCCAATGGTGCAAAACATCCATCTTATTATAAGATTAACATAGTTTGGTTTCAAGTTAATCCGAGAGTTAACGATGGTGAAAAAGAACTATAAATTTCAATCGAAACTAAAAATTAAAAACTTTTAGGCCGAATGGATCCTTTTTCACTTTTGAGATTTGATCAGTGCTATGCTCATCAAAATTTTTGGCCTTGGTGGGTAAGGATGAGCAAAACTCGACTTGGCTCGACTCGAAAAAAATAAATAAAGTTTGAGTTGTAAAATAAAAATTCGAATAACTTAAAATTTTTTGTAATTAATTGATCGAATTTTACGTTTGAGTTGAGTCTTTCAATTTTGTCTGATATATATATAGACACCACACATGAAAAATATATATAAAAAAATGTGTATTGCATACAAATATAGAAAGACATTTAAATTGGAATCAATTTGTACTATAAACATTATAAATAATTACAATTAAATTTATATATAAACTCAAAAGCTCAACTCGAATAAATAATATTTCAAATAATATTTGAATCGTAAAATAAGACTCGTAAATTCGACTAACTCGAGATTTTTTGATCGACTCGATTGATCGAACGCTCTCCTCTATTGGTGAGAGCTACAAATTTGAAAAAATATTGCTCTTTTTAAGGAAGAAGAATTTAACATGTTGCATCATCATTTTTAACGGTTTTGGCCATAATAAAAACGATCAAAAGTAATGATTGTAATGAACCGGATTAAAAATTTAACGAATGTAATGAATTTTTTTTTATTTTGATAACCGTAAAAGTATCCTAAAAAATTAGTGATTATCAATGTAGTTTACCCTTTATTCTATGTACAAGGTTGCTATTTAATTTTTAACTTTGCTTTGCTTAATCTCTCATCCCCTAAATCAACTAATAATTTATTTCACCACGGGTTGTTCTTGATATATAAATAAGCTAAAAGTTATAGAAAATGCAAAAACAAATACTATTAAACAATACAAATTCATTTAAGAAACAAGCTAAATATAAGTGAAAAGATACTTCAAATATATGTTAAAAAAACCCTCAAATATGACCATGATAAACATTCATCCAAATTGGTAGAGCATTCGATTGAGTTGAGTCGAGTCGAGTCAAAAAATTCTGAGCTAGTCAAGTTGACGAGTCATATTTTATAACTCAAATTTTATTTGAATTTTTTCGATTTGAGTCAAATTGTTTGAGTTTTTATTCAATTTATTGTAAACATTTATAATGTTATGATACTAATTGGTTTCAATTTAAACGGCTTTCTATAATTATATACGAAATACATATATAATTCTTCATATTTTTCATATGTGATATACATATATAAGGCATAATTGAGGGACTCGATTCAAACTTAAAAAAATGAGTTATCCGAAATTTTATTTTATAACTTGAACTTAATTTGAATTTTTTTCGAGTCAAGTTTATGAAATTATGATTTGAGTCAATTCAAATCAAGTTTTTTCCATCAAAACGAAAAATTTGATTTTCTCGAGTCGAATTTTTCTCACCCTTGACCAAAAGACGTACTTAGAGGGATTCAATGTCATGTTGTATTTTCGTAGGATGGTGAATGCTTATGCCAAGTCATTCACATGGTGTTGAGGCCAAAGGGTGAACGCTCTTCGCCAACATACAACATATCGTCCTCATAAAGTTCCATATGTTCTTTTACCTATTTGTCTTTTGAAGATCTTATTCCGGGAGATTTTAAGGTAAGACACTTAGGGTACTATTAAAATGCAGTCTTACATAAATTCTTACCATTTTGATAAGAATTTGTGAAGGATTGAGTATAATTTAAGTAGAACCTAAATTCTTACTAACTATATAAGAATTTGTTTAACTGCACAAATTCTTTATATTATAACCTAAATTCTTACCATTTATGTAAGAATTTGTGTAGATTGTAAGAATTTGTACAAATTCTTACCAACTAAGTAAAAATTTGTGTAGGGGCAACTCATTTTAACCATAGTCTAAGATGTCTCACTCTAGAACTACCCTCTTATTCTTATCCCCAAAGAACATCGTTTTTGTAGCATTGAAGGTCTTTTCTCTATCTAAAGGTGTGTTTTATTTAATTGTATCCAATGTAATCGTCTATATAGTTAATTTAAGAAGATACAAGGCTGTTAACTAACGAGGTTGGTCCAAGTGGTAAGCAGTTTAGTTCCGCTTAAGCAAGTCTCAAGTTCGAGGCATTGTGTATGCAGAAAATCCCCGCTAAGAGACTCACCCACCAAAACTAAGTGTGCGGCGCGGCTCGGTCCAGATTAGTCAGGACAAAGCTTTGAAAATTAAAAAAACAAAAAAAAATATACAAGGTCATTTGTTTGTTTGACTAGTCAAACATGGGCTAGTTTATAGATCTTTGGGCTTTGATTACCAAAGAATTGAGACAAGACTTGAAAGTGGGAAGCAATCTTTTGGGACAAACTTTGTTAAGGTCTATCCTCCACTTCTTGTTTGGCTTTATGGCCATCTCTACTTTAACCAACCATTAAGCTTCTCATAGAAGTTCCATTTCTAGGAATTTGTTGACTTCTTTGTCTGTGGCTAACTTCATTTATATGACAAAGAGATTTTTTTTTCCTTTTTTCAAACTATTTGTAAGAGAAGTCCATGTTCAATTGGTGTGATTCAACATCAATTTCTAACATGACTAATGCCGATTATGTAACGATCTGGATTTTCGACTCAACAAACAAGGGTTGGTCTAAGCTATGAACTAGTGGATTGTAAGGTATTTAGGGCATTTGAGCCAAAGTTGGGCCGTTAAAGATAGGCATTGGGCTTGTGTAGGCCTAATTGAGAATTCATTGCAATAAGGGGAAAAGTTGGGGTTTAAGAGGCAATTTTATCATTTGTTAAAAATGGATGACTTTCCATTAAATGAGATTTGTTTTCACGTAGGAATAATGAAGACAAGTTGATGTCGGACAAAAATTTTCTACTCGTTTTGTATTTTTTTTATGTCCTAACATTAAAAAATCAAATTCTATTTAATTTCAAATCCTAACCATAAATTTTAAATCTTAATAAATACACCTTACACACAATATTCTAAACTTTAATCTTAAACCCTAAACTTAATTTTTAAATAATAATATATAAATAAAAACATCGAAAAGGAACGGACGATTCAAGTAGTTAACTATCTAAACTTTATCAACCTTCCAGGATTCAGGAGAGTAAATTTTGCAATCAGCAACTCTAGAGCTTCAAGAAAGTTCGTCATCTTTTTGGAAGATGATGTGAGTTGACTCGGGGTTTTAATCATTAAGGCTATCTCAAGGTGATTTTAATCTATTTTTACATTCTAGATTTGTTCCCTTACTCACTTTAAGCACTTGTTTACGTTAGTGATTCATTTTAAACTGGTTTGATTACTGGAAAAAATTGATGAGTCTTTTAAAGTTAGAGAAAAATAAGAAAGTGGATCATTGATTCTTATTAATTTAAGGAAAAATATCTTATGCACGGGCAGTGGAAGCAAAAATGGTTTAGGGAATTGGTTCAGGGTTTATGAGTTTAAGTATATGGATTTAGAATTTAGAATTTATCGTTTAGAGTTAGAATTTAAGGTTTATGATCTCATAAATCCTAAATTCTAACTACATTCCCTAAATTTAAAACCCTTATACTTGAACACTCTATACCCTAAAATCGAAACGCTTGTAAAAACAAAGTTTACACAAACACATGTGCATGAAATAAACCCTAAATTCTAACTGCATTCCCTAAATTTAAAACCCTTATACCTGAACTTTCTAAACCCTAAAATCAAGACGCTTATAAAAACAAAGTTTACACAAACACATGTGCATGAAATAATTACTCTTAATTTAATATACTTTTAGGTTTAAAGTGGTTCTCGAAATTCATAAATGTATGTTGGTTTGATGTATATCGGATGTTTTTATCCTCTTATGGAGGTCGAGAGTTACATTGAATTTGTTCGAAAAAAAGTGAAGGAGTAGAATAAAAAATTGAGAGAATAAATACTTATATGTATCTAAGCCGTACTCAATATATCTCTAATTCGAGAATATATTGAATATGTGCTCAGTGGCGGAGCCACATATTGATTAAGGGGTCAATTAACTCCACTTGATTTGTTGTCGCATGAGATTTTTTAATAGTTAAATGAGATTTTCATGAAGTTAGTATAAAAATTTTCATAGGAAATGTTAGAATTGACACACTTGATTTCTGAAGTAAGAGATAAATAATATTTATATTGTAGTCTCATATTTTATTCTGACCCCATTATATAAAAATTCTGGTTCTGCTACAGTACATAGGACTTTAGACTGAAGTACCGTGATTCATAGAAAGTTAGAAGCAAACCCTCCACTATGATTGGCCAATACAAACACCTTCAAATCCGACAAAGTAGTCGATGACAGAAGCAAAACAAACTGTTCTGTTCACATTACGGTTTCCTTAATCAAACCCTCTAGTTGTCGGATTTAATGCTTATCCTTTGGGTGCATTGAACCAGAACTCAATCTTCTTCCATTTAAAGATGTCTCACCTTTCGCCAACATTAATCCCATATCTCTACTTCCAAGCTGTGCCTGTGCCACTGCCGGTGATACTGACATGGAGCCCGAGACATTTGAAAGCTTCTTCGAATGCTGGCTCGTGGAGCAAAACCGATATCTCCAGGAGCTCGTTGCCGCGTCACAGCGACAGAGCAGTTCGGACTAGCAGAGTTTGCTTCTGCTCGTCCGGAGGGTGTTGGAGCATTACGAGCATTACTATAAGGACAAGGCACGGTGGGGTAAGAAAGATGTATTGTCCATGTTATCACCTTGATGGATCAGTAGGTTCGAGGATGCTTTTCTTTGGATGGGCGGGTGGTGACCGAGCATGGCTTTTCACTTGCTCTACTCGAAATCGGGATTTAGCTGGAAGACCAACTTGACTAACTGATTTGAGGACTCGGAAGGGGAGATTTGGGTGATCTTTCGCCGAATCAGATGTCGAGGATCACTGAGATGCAGGGGAGGACTATAAGGGAGGAGAAGGAGATGAACGAAAAGATGGCGAGGCGCCAACACAGTGGCGGACTCGTCGATGGTCGAGATGTCAAATATGGTATCGGAAATGATGAGGAGAGGGGAAGAAATAGAGAAGAGTGAAGTAGAGTCCGCCATGGAGTTGAAGGAGGAAGGATTGAAGGAGCTGCTGCAGAGGGCGGATGTGTTAGAACCAAACCATAATAGATATAAAATTTAAACCCATAATCTATCATGTCAAATCATCAAGAACTATAACCGAAAGCAGAAGCGTACCTGAATTAATCGATAGATTGAAAATCTTGAATCTTGATGTTGAAATCCCAAATCTTTAGTATTGATCTTCCAATAAGATATATTTTCTCTTGATGTAAAACTCTCTGACGGGGAAGGAGAGAAAAACAAGTTAACCTATTTCTCGGGGACCACTCCCTCTTTATATAGTTGATTATTTAATCAACTATTAAATATTTATAACTCTGTCCCTCATTGAATTATAAATATATCTTATGGTATCTACACTTTTATTTTACATGACACTTTAATACCTATGACACGCCTAATATAATTGGTCACTTGATTTTGTGTCATACTTTATAATAGCATCATACATTTTACATATGTGCCCACAATTGCGAATTTTAATCCAACAATCTCCCACTTGGGCAACATATGTTTCCTGATAAATGTACAATCTTATGAGCTCAAAAATTTGCTATTATATAATAGGTATTCTATAACAATCTCGTCCATCAACTATATCCATATAGGATCAAATCAGCCTTTGCCATATCAATCATGACTAGACCCATCAATGGTCACGTATACAAATATAGTCAAATGACATAGATCAATCATGGATGCGTAGCATAAAAAATTACATAAAATGTGAACTGAACATGTCTATTTTCAACTGATCCTCCTAAACCTTAGCGAGATCAAACTTTACTGAATTCCGAGCGTGCATAAATCAAAAGAACTTATTTATGTAGAAAATGATCTTAAAATAACTTTAAACTGAAGTAACCAAAATTGTGTCTAGACCAAATGAGCATTTATTTTTTAAATTACAAAATCCCACTAAAATCGAATATCCTTAAATAACATTACACCACATGAGTAGTGTGCTCATGAAAGACCTAGGGCGATAATTTCTTAATAAGCGTGCAATTATAGAGTTTGTACCATCATGCTCTATAGACACACAACCACTTTGAATTTTCTTTAACAACTAGGAACTTAATATTTATGTGATGTTCCTATTATTTATAGAATAAATTAATGCATATTTATTGTCACAAAATAACTGAAGTGGTTTTTCTATTCAATCTATAATTAGCAGCTCATGTGACAAAATTCTTTTGCATCAATATTCTATTAGAATCGAAGTCTACAAACCTGATGATCTCTAATTTACCAGAGCTTCGATATGTGAGCATGTAATTTTTGTTCTCTAAATATATCTCATAACCCTATTAGCTGGTATCCAGTGGTATATACTAGAATTACTTAAATATTTGTCTAACATTCCAACAATATACGCAATATCCGAACGCATACATACTTGAGCATAAATTAGATTCTCAATAGCTTATGCATATGGAACCTTTTTTCTATATTTTTTTTATAATTTCAAGGTTACTATTAGGGCATTGAGTAAGACTAAATTTATCTTCTTTATCAATATGAGTATCACTTGGTTTACTCTCACTGAACTTGTAGTATATATAATTGTCAACCAAATTTATCTCAAAACCGAATGAGATAATTAATATGAAATTTATAATTTCATTAATGAGAGTCCTACTTACGCTCATAGATAATTTTTTTTTAATTTACATATTATTTATTTTGTATCATTAGACACAAATCTATGATTGTACCATATAATTCGTTTCTTCAATGTCGTCATGGAAAAATACAAGCTTAACATCCATCTTATGTAGCTCAAGATTAAAATAAGTAACAAGCATCGTGATTATCTTGAAAGAGTATTTCAATGAAACTTGAGAGAAAGTTTCCACAAAATCAGTGTCTTCTTTTAGAGTATATCCTTTAGATACAAGACATGACTTATACTTGTCCACATTATCATTTGCATCCCTCTTGGTTTTAAATATCCATTTACAACCAATTAGTTTGCACCTTTAGGTAATGAGACAAGTTCCTAAACTTTATTATCTTGCATAAAATTGTACTCTTCTTGAATGACATCAATCCACTTTTGAGAGTTAGAACTTTTATGATTTGATAAAAAATGATTGAATCATTTTCTATCATTCCATTATTATCCTTATTTTCTTGAAGAAATACAAAGTAATAATATAGAATAGTATTTCTCATTCCTTTCATGGATATCTTTAATGACACTTGTTTTTTAAGGTTGTTGAGTTTGTTCTTCTGAAACATTACCTTATCTTGAATGAGGGTTGTTCAACATTGTTTTACTGAGGTACTTGATTCACTTCTTGATAAATGATAGGTGTGAAAACCTAAACATCATCAAAAGTGATAGTATGAATTAAATTATAATTCAACTCATCCTCAATAGCAATGTATCTAACCTTATTTCTCCCATCAAACTCAACATCCTAAAAATGTTATAAATCTCTCCTTAAAATAATTCTAATTGTGGGATCATAAAATTTACAGCCTATGGATCACTCAAAATAACCGAAGTAGTTGCTCACTTTTGAAGTTTAATTTCTTCACATGTGTCCTAACTTATACAAAAGAATCAATACTTTGTAACTTATTGTTGTTTCTTTTGAATTGGACCTTAGCAACTTTATTCTAATATTTTTATTGCCCTTATTCTTAAAGACACTAACTAAATAAGCACTGACCAAATGATTATTTTACACTTATAATGCTTCAACCTTTCTTCCTCTTGAATACAATGAGAAATGAGCCCAAATAGAGTTTATTTCTCTCTTTGACAATTATAACTTGAATTGGTTAAACTGTATAGGAAACATTGCCAAAACCATAAGAACAAACAATTGTTAGAAAGTTCGATCTTATGTTCCTTAAACTTTGAAGCAATATTAAATGTTTTCAAAATGTACTCTCTCACATTTCTTTGACCCTTATACTTCATAAACATCAAAGAAGGCATAAGTGATGTCATCTTAACCTTAATGTTTTGGGTAAAATATTTCTTAATTTTGTCAAGGAAACCCTTAATATGAGTAATCTCTTTAGATTTTTTTTACTCCTAAAGACTTATAGAATGTTATTCATTATAATCATTAGATTCGTGCGATTTGAACAATCTCACCTCTCAAAATCCCTTTTATGGGGTGCAAGTTATTCTTCCCTTAGTGCAAAGTCTATGTTCATACAACCAAATACTATATGTAAGTGTCTTTTCTATTCCTTGAAATTAGTTTCACTAAACATGAGTGTACAATGTATTAACAGATATTGTGACAACAAAGATAAATGACCTAAATATAGAACAAAAATAAGTAAATAAAATAAAAACAAGCTCACATAAATATTCATAAGTAAACAAATAAATTCAAAATAATGGCTAGTTCCTCTCAAGATACCAAGCACAATATTAATATTAAGTCTTTGGACAGTAATATTAATTGTAAGTGGTACTCTTGTTGTAGCAATCAAACATTGACAATAAACTATGTCAAACAATAGATTAATCTTTGGACTAACGTATTGCTTACATAAAATACCTGATAATTGTCACACATTTATTGCCACAGTTGTCGTTGTAATTTTGCCAAACATTAACTTTCCTTTGGGCCAATTAATAAACGCATAAATTGCAAAAACCATAATTATCTTAATATTTTAAATAAATTAATCTACACAAAAGCGGTCACTTTGGTGACATTATGTTTCAATTAATCCATTAAAATATTAGACATCTGAAGCCAAAATATGAATTTAATTGTTTCAAAATATTTGTCTTAATTTTATCTTTCTATCAAATTAAAAGATAACCAAAATAATAATAAATTTGAATAAAGGTAAACCTCATATCAAGATACCAGACACTCTATTAATATTTCATCTTTGGACAAAACATTAACTTGCAAGTGCTATCTTGGTACAGTAATCAAACATTGATAATAAGAACATGTCAAACAGAAGTCATCCCTTAGGCCTATTTATTGCTCACATATAAAACTAAATAAATATCACATGTTTATTACAACAGTTGCACATGTAATAATGTTAATTATTAACCTTTCTTTGGGCCAATTAATACTAACATAATCCGACTTACATGCACCAAACTTTCTATATATTAAAATAGAATAATTTCTACAACAGAGGTCACTTTGATAACTTAATGCTTCAATTAATTTATCTTAAAATATATAATATAAATATACCGATATTCAAATTTAAAATTTTGTAACAGTCAAAACTGAAATTTCTAATAATACTTAAGTTTCTAAAATAACCCAAGTAAGGTTGTCTATATGGGGCTATTAGAAATCGAAAAAACTGAAATTTTTTACTGTTTCTCAAAAAATTCCTTGAGCATACATTTACCAAATTTCCACTGTAAACTTAAAGGCAAGATTTATATATCATAAAACCAAATGCATTATATACTTAATTTCATATATCACCAAAAATTTGAGTTCAAAATAATAAATATTTAACCAGAAGTCAGAATCAAAGCATACTAATGAATTCAATAATGATCATATGAAGCTTTAATATATCCATATAGCCTAATGATCAAAAATGAAATTCTTGGTCAAACTGAATAGAATATAAATTTCATAAGATTAATGACATGCTTTCCAAAACCAAATGTATAATTCAAGATCATAGTACTAGACGTGCATTCAAAATTTACCCAGACTTATTTGATTAATAATATTAACCATTAATCCAACTTTATAATGCGTTATGACAAATAACAATATACCCAAAATAAATCCAAATTCAAAACTGAAGTCATACAATTAATAGTATTCTTTTAGGCAATACACGTACAATTGCAAATGATAAAATTAATCAATCGCATATTGTACTCTAAACAATAGTATTTATATTTAGGTAAATGCAAAATTCTTAAACACGATATAGATGGTCGACCGAAATAAGGGGAAAACACAGCCAAGAACAATTAAAACAATAATAATAAGAGGCTGCCAAAATTGAAATCACAAAGTCAACCAAATTAATTTTTACCGATCATGTAATTAATATCACACAAGCAAAACAATTATTAATAAATTTATTAAATTAATTTCTAAAATTTATTAATAAATTAATTTCTAAAATTTATTAAATTAGGAGATTTTATTAAATTATATTTTATTAAATTAATTTCTAAAATTTATTAAATTAGGAGATTTTATTAAATTAGATTTTATTAAATTAATTTCTAAAATTTATTAATAAATTTATTAAACATAAATTTTAGAAATAACTATTGTATGTACCTAAATTAGGAGATGATATATAACTTATCTAGTAATTAGTTATGTACATAAAATTAGGTACATAAAACTTTAAGATTTATTGCATAAAGTATTAAGCAATAAAACTATAGAATATATGTCTAGGGATCCGAATAATTTATTTAATTAGAGAATTAGCCACAACAACTTTAATTAAATAAAATTACGGTAAGGATCTCATAAGGATTAGACATAAAATGTTGCATAATTAATTAGCAACAACTTTGAATAAAGTTTAGGGTTAATATCTAGCTAAGTGATTTTTCATAATTTTATTTAGTTAAAGACTAGCCACAACATCTTTAGTTAAATGAAATTACTAAGGTTAAAAATCACATACGGAAAGCTTAGATATTAAATCTCATTACATAATTTATTAAGATAAAAATTATTAGATGAGTTTTTATAATTACCCACAGGAATTATGAAAATAAATTTAATAATTTTTATATAAGGGATAGAAAAATAATTCTATTATAAAATGGATCTAATCAAATTAAAAATTTAGCCCACAGACAATTTTTATGTCACTAGATTCATTATTTACATAATTTGCATTGGTAAATTATGACTTATGTTTGCCTCAAATTTATAGTAAGCATGTATGTCAACTTATTTTGCAGCATTACAACCTATGAATATGTCTGATAATAAAGTAGATGTCCCTGAATTAACCAATGAGAACTCTAAGTTCTGGAATGAGGGTATTCTTCTTCAATTAGGGTGTATGAATATTGATTATGCTATAAGGAAATCTAAGCCACATATCACTAACACCAGCAATCAGGCTGATCTTGCTCTATATGAAAAGTGGGAGCGATCCAATCGCTTAAGTATTATGTTCATTAAGAGCAAGGTTCATGCTGATGTTCGTGGCTTGATTGAGCATTATGAGAATGTCAAAGAGCTATTAACGGCTATAGAGAAACAGTTTCAGACTTCTCAAAAGTCATTAGCCAGCACCCTAATTATGAAGTTCACATCACTAAAGCTCACTACAGTGAAAGGTGTGCGTTATCACATCAATAAGATGTCAGATTTGGCAGCTCGACTTAAGGCACTTGAGGTTGAAATGTCTGAATCTTTTCTGGTGCACTATATATTAAACATTCTTCCACCTCAATATGGGCCATTTAAGATCTCTTATAACACACATAAGGATAAATGGTTTATTGATTAACTTTTGACCATGTGTGATCAAGAAGAGGGTAGGCTCGTACTGGAGATGGGAGAGAGTGCACTGACGGTTACTCAAGGAAAGAGGTCAGTCCAAGCCAAGTAGAAGGGGAAGGCTAAAATGCAACCCCAAGCTGACATAAAGAAAGAGTTCACATGTTTCTTCTGTAAAAAGAAGGGACACATGAAGAAGGGCTGTGTTAAACATAAGGGCTGGCTTGAAAAGAAAGGTAAATCAATCTCACTTGTTTGCCTTGAGTCAAATATGGTTGATATTAATTATAACACATGGTGGATTGATTCTGGTTCTACAATCCATGTCTCAAATTCCTTACAGGGATTAAAAAACCTGAGGGAACTAGTGGGAGCTGAGCGACACATCTATTCGGGAAACAAGATGCAGTCGAATGTGGAAGCTATTGGGACCTGCGAATTAGTGCTTAGCAGTGGCTTTGTTTTAATTTTAGAAAAGACTTTTTATATTCCTAGTTTTTCTAGAAACTTAATTTTCATTTCAAGACTTGCACCCTTGGGGTATTGTTTTAATTTTTCAAATGTTAGTTTCAGTTTGTTTTATAAATCTGAAATTGTTGGAAATGGAATTTTATGTAATGGTCTTTACTCTATTGATTTACAAAATAATGCCACTCATAACGTTATGAACATTCAAACTGGTACTAAACGTTGTGTTATAAATGAAGATTCCTCTACTTTGTGGCACCGGAGATTAGGACATGTCTTCATTGAAAGGATTAAAAGATTAGTAAATGACGGGGTACTCAATACCTTAGATTTTACTGATTTTGATACTTGTGTAGACTGCATTAAGGGAAAGCAGACTAACAAGTCAAAGAAAGGTACCAAGAGGAGTTCGACCATATTGGAAATCATCCATTCTGATATTTGTTGTCCGGATATGGATGTGCAAGGTCAGAAATACTTCATCACTTTCATAGGTGATTACTCACGGTTCATGTATCTCTACATGCTTCATCATAAAAGTGAAGTGTTAGAGGCCTTTAAGGTTTTCAAGGCTGAAGTAGAGAAACAATGTGGTAAGCAAATAAAGATTGTGAGAACCGATAGAGGTGGAGAGTATTATGGTAGGTACACTGAGGGTGGACAAGCACCTAGTTCATTTGCAAAATTTATTCAAGACAACGGTATAGTTGCCCAATACACCATGCCAGGCTCGCTTGATCAGAATGGTGTTGCGGAAAGAAGAAATTGAACTTTGATGGACATGGTGCGAAGTATGCTTAGTAGCTCTAAGCTACCTAAGTCTTTATGGGTTGAAGCTCTCAAGGACGGCTGTGTATATATTAAACCGGGTTCCAACCAAGGCTGTCCCAAAGACACCTTTTGAGTTATTCAAAGGTTGGAAACTGAGTTTGTGACATATACGCATATGAGGATGCCCGTCTGAAGTGAGAGTTTATAACCCACAAGAAAAGAAATTGGACCCAAGGACCATTAGTGGGTATTTCATTGGATATGCCGAAAAGTCCAAAGGTTACAGATTCTATTGTCCATCTAATAGCACTAGAATTGAGGAATCAAGAAATGCTAAATTTCTTGAGAATGACTCAATCGGTGAGAGTGACCTGTCTTGGGATTCAATACCCGTAGGTCATCCATCCACTTCAAGTGAGAGATTGGTTATCATATATAACACCCCTCAAGCACAACCGGGTGTTGAACAATCAATCAATGAAGTTCCACAACCTGCTGAAAACACTCCAATAGATCAAGTTGTTCAAGAAAATTCAAAAATTATTGAACAACCAGTTGAACAACATGATCCACAAGAAAATGTTGGTTCAACGTTAAGGAGATCTGTTAGAGAAAGAAGATCAGCAATTTCTAGTGATTATTTTGTGTATTTACAAGAATCTGACTATAACGTTGGAGCTGAAAATGACCCTGCCATGAGCTGCAATGAATTAAAATTATGATATGATGCTATAAAGGATGAGATGAATTCTATGAAAAGTAACAAAGTTTGGGATCTTGTACCGTTGCCTGATGGTGTAAAAGCCATTGGATGTAAATGGGTCTTCAAAACAAAAGAGACTCAAAAGGCAACATAGAAAGATATAAAGCAAGACTTGTTGCTAAAGGATTCACTCAGCGAGAAGGAATTGATTACACTAAGACTTTTAGTCCAGTATCTAAGAAAGATTCCTTACGCATTATGTTAGCATTAGTAGCTCAATTTGACCTTGAGTTACAACAAATGGATGTGAAAATTGCCTTCCTTAATGGTGACCTAGAGGAAGAGGTATACATAAAACAACTTGAAGGATTTTCCTCTAGTGATGGTGAAAATTTGGTTTGTAAGTTAAAGAAATCTATATATGGATTGAAACAAGCCTCCTGTCAGTTTTATTTGAAATTCCATGAGGTTATCTCTTCATTTGGTTTTGTTGAGAATATCATGGATCACTATACATACCAGAAGGTCAGTGAGAGTAAAATTTGTTTCCTTATTCTATATGTGGATGATATTTTACTTGCATCAAATAACAGGGGTATGCTACATGAGGTGAAACAATTCCTTTCTAACAATTTTGATATGAAAGATATGGGTGATGCATCTTATGTCATTGGCATTAAGATTCATCGTGATAGACATAAAGGTGTCTTAGGTCTATCCCAAGAAACCTATATCAACAAAGTTTTAGAAAGATTTCGGATGAAAGATTGTTCACCTAGTGTTGCTCCTATCGTGAAGGGTGATAAGTTTAATTTGAACCAATGCACAAAGAACGAATTTGAGAAGGAGAAAATAAAAAATATTCATATGCTTCTACTGTTGGAAGCCTGATGTATGCTCAAGTCTGTACAAGACCTGATATTGCATTTGCCGTTGGGATGTTGGGAAGATATCAGAGTAATCTGGGTATGGACCACTGGAGAGATGCAAAGAAAGTTTTAAGATACCTCAAAGGGACAAAGGAATATATGCTTACGTACAAATGATCTGACCATTTGGAGGTGATTGGCTACTCCGATTCAGACTTTGTTGGCTGTGTTGATTCACGTAAATCAACATCAGGTTACATATTTATGTTTGCTAGAGGAGCTATATCTTGGAGGAGTGTCAAGCAGACATTGACATCCACTTCCACTATGGAGGCTGAGTTCGTTTCGTGTTTTGAGGCTACCTCACATGGAGTATGGTTAAAGAGTTTCATTTCTGGGTTGAGACTTGTGGATTCAATCTCTAGGCCAATAAGGATATATTGTGACAATTTAGCTGCTATCTTTATGGCTAAGAACAACAAAAGTGGAAGTCGAAGTAAACGCATCGACATTAAGTATCTAGCCATAAGGGAACGTGTTAAAGAAAAGAAAGTGGTCATTGAGCACATTAACACTGAGCAGATGTTAACGGATCCTTTAACTAAGCGCATGCCACCACATAAATTTAAAGATCATGTTGTCACTATGGGACTTGTTCTCACTTTGTAAATTTTTGTTGTAAGAACGATTCTATTGAAACTCTAATAAAGTTTGATATTTCTCATATATGTTGTATACACATTAAGTTAATTGTTTTGAGAAATGTCACTAAAGTTTCGACCTAAAATAAAAATTGGGTTTATTCATTAAGTATTTGGGTTAAAGTGTTGAGACTTGATGTATTGTGATACATGGAAGATACTACTCAAATCCATAGAGGAAATATCACCATGATTCATACATTATATTTCGACTTTAAAGATAATAAGAACCAAGTGGGAGAATGTTGGATAACCAACCATTAGTATGGTTCGTGGAGTTGCATGTCACAACTAAAAGCAACGTGTATGGTTTAACTTCCCATGTTGCACGTTCCACTTTCAGTTGTGGTGGACGTGTGGAATCACGGTTCAAGTTAACCGATGGTTTTGATGGGAAATCACCCCTATAAATACCCATTGGCACAAGGTCCCTAAGCACCAAGAATCAAAAGTATTCTATTCCATCTAGTGAGGTTTCTCGAGTGCTTAGAAGGCTTTGGCATTTTAGTTTTTTTGTGTAGTCGAGTTCGAAGTATTCGACGGTGGTTCGAGGCGTTTCCACGGTGGTTTTAAGCATTCGGCGGTGGTTCGACGTGCTCGATGGTGGTGCAACCACATCTCAATTTGACATACGGTTTTGACAATGGCTGGAGGTATTTATGATTTCGATCCTTCCGCTGCGTTTTGCTCGATTTATACTTACAAAACAATCATCATAATTCTGGTAAATTCATAATCCACATTTTTAACTACTGGGTCTATAAACAACACGAATAACCATGGGGTTTAAAACCCAAAATCCAATGCTCGAAACAAGAGGGTTGTCGCATAATCAGAGTTGGAAATTTAAAAAAAATGCACGGAATGAAAATTAAACCCTAAATATTCGAATGATATTCCTAATTCATGCGAAACAAAATTTAAAGAAATAGATCCAACAATTATACTAGAGTTTTAATCCTGTGAGTCATAAACCCTAAAACAAGGTATATAATCCGTAAAATCTTAATACAGAATCATTAAAGAATATAAAAAATTAATTCTTAATTGTCCAATATGACGAGACGTTGATGTCACTTATTAGAACCAAACCATAATAGATATGAAATCTAAACCCATGATCTATTATGTCAAATCATCAAGAACTATAACTGAAAGCAGAAGCGTACCTGAATTAATCGATAGATTAAAAATCTTGAATTTTGATGTTGAAATCTCAAATCTTTGGTATTGAATCTGATTCAGGGTGTGCATTTTCTGATAGCTGCTGCCGAGTTGCACCTCAGGATTCATGAATGGGGAAAGCAGAGAGGCGACAAGTATCATTATGAAGTTCAAATAGCGACCGTTATATAGATATAACAACATCGTCCGAAACCGTTATTACAAAAAAATAGCGATTCGCAATAACAGTAATAATATACATTACATTCTCGATCGCAATAAACCACACCAAAATTATAGTCGTGACCGAAATTTAAATTCCTGATATAACAACAATATTACTGCTAAACAAACTCAATAGCGTCGGTAATTTAAGTGCCAAAAGATATGAGCTAGGCCTAGTTGCTTCTGCTTTCATTGTTTTTAATTGATTACAAATACTTCTTTGCTTCTGCTTCTGCTTCTGCTTCTGCTTCTGCTTTTCTGCCATGTCTAGTTTATTTTATCTTTGACCCGATTTTTGAGTATTAGGATAATTTATAGTTTTAAATACTAAAATTATTATTTTCGCTTATTCGGAATGGATACAAATATAATTCATAAATCCCAACCCTTAAACTAACTAAAATAAACTAGACATGCCAGAAAAGCAAAGGAAGCAGAACTAGATGTCTAATTTTTTTTTTATAATTCATAAATCTCAAACCTTAAACTAACTAAAATGAAAAAATTGCACTTAAGCATGCTTGATCCGAGCTTAAGCGGATTTGTTAAGGTCTCCAAGTTACTACAATAATAATGATACCAACCGAACTAGATTTTCGTCTTAATTCTTTATTACTATTAAAAAATCCAAAAAGATGTTTTTTTTATTCTTAGTAATTTTTTAACAGACGGTTTGATATGATATATTTACTATTTAAATCCCTCACCACCCATAAATTAAAAGATATTGTACCTTTAAGCATGTTCGATTCTACATCTCATGTATAGTGTACTAATGATATGTCAACCAAACTAAACTCAATCGACAATAATTTTATTATTAATTTTTAATCATAAACAATTAATATATTTTTTAACATTTAAATTATAATATAGTTAATATTTATAAAAGCAATATATTATATAATAAAAATAATAAATTATATTATAAAATTAAAATAAACTAAATCAAGTTGGTTTGAAGCCTTAAATGTTGAACCAAATCCTGACATGCAAACAAAATGATTTAATATATTATATTTATTTTAATATAATTATTGCTATTTAATTTATTGAGTGATTAATTCGGATATGGTACTCTAAGAGCTTATTATAAGAACAATCCTCCCAATAATTACTTTTTTTCTTTATATATATATACTATGGTATGAGGTATAATCGATTGACACAATGTAAATTTTTATTGAATTGATGAAAATTAATGACCGATATTAACAGTAAAAAATGAGAAGATTTTACTAGAAAAAGAAATGAATAATCTTTAATTGAAAAGTTTTAATCTTAGACATTAATTTTACTCATTCAACGATCTAAAAACAGTGCAAAGCTTAATTTTACACTGTATAAATGGATATTAATATTATATATGTGCGTAGAAAGATCCAATTATACTTTTTTTAAAATATAATTATCGGTATTCAAACCACAAACTATCAAAGATATTACAAAAATCTATTATAAAAATAATTCTCGTAATGTAATTTGTTTCATCGACAATGTTAGAATTCAAACTATAAATTACTATTCATGACTTAAGTATGCACCTATTGGTGTCTTTGGACGTAGGAATTTTATCCAGTGTGGAATCAAGTTTAAATTCGATTTAATCAGATTGTTCAACTCAATTAATTCTGAAGAAAATGAAAATAGAGAAACTAAAACAGTAGAGTAGTAGCAGCAGTGGGTATACATACACATACATACATACATACAATTATTCAACCCAATTAATATCCAAATCTTTTAGCTTTGTGAGCCACTTTTGTGTATTTTGCGAGACATATGGCTTTAATATCGGAGTCTTTTCTTCACCTTCATTGCCACTACTTGCTGCTATGTTGTCCATCGGTTTTTCCTCGCCACCGTTTTGCGCCTGTCTGCTCAGGTGCTTCTTTCTCACCTTGAGTGACAGTAGACGAGAAACTTCACGCAGGCCACCCCATTTCTCCAAAGCACGTGCGATGTCGTAGCGACCTATACGTATACAACAGAATTCGTAAGGTAAAAGATATAGTAATTGACAGTGATGCTTCTTTGAATGACTTTCAACAAACCTGCACGCTCAAACGACTTTCTGCTGGGCATAAATGATGGATCCATCCCCCAGCTCCTCTGGAATCGATTAATCTGTAACATTTTACTGAATTTCATTTGGCCGATTGCCGGACGTGTACTGTGCTAGAACGTTGAGTTAAAGGAAAAAAAACACATGAAAAAGTAACGAAAACAATTCACCTCCTCCTGCAGATTCTCGAGGTTGTCCCAGTAGCCTTTCGGTTTGCGTTGTTTGTATGCAAGGGAGAGATTCATCAAAGCTGCAATCCTTCTAAATCCACCCATGCGTGTGATTGCTTTCTCGATATCCACTCTTCCATGCAAACGAAGTTGCTTTCTCATCGGCATAAATCCTTCCTGTCCGTGTTCAAATATAAAGTTCTGGAGCTCAGTTTTGAGGACTTCAATATCCCTTTGCAGGCCTGGAACTCTGGGTCTTTGTCTAAGTGAATTAGCACTACTGGAACCCACATCCGACTGAGCAGTGTCGCTATAGGCTGTTTCATCACCATTGCTGGAGGAGGAAGTTTGTTGCCCTGAAAGCAGTCGATCTTCTTGTGTCTCCAAGGAATTTTCAGCCTCTCTTTTTTCAACATAATCTCGAATTGCACATAAATTGGATGGTAGATCTTCGTATATAACCTACGAGGTCAGAAGAGTAAAACTTCTTTATTTGTTAGCAGTTTCTTTCCTATTTGTAAATGACAAAACATTTGAGTACGGATAAAGAAACAGAAGGCCAAATATATCAAGGGATTAGACTCATTTTCCCTCCCTTTCCAATGGTTAAGGAACCACAAGGATGCCTAAGATACAGTAAAAGTGCATAATTGGCATACCTCTTCCATGAGAGCTTCAGAAAGAACGGAATCTCGGTGCATTTTTGACTCCACAGAATACTTCAGTAGTGTGTGATGACTTCCAAGTTGCTCTAGAAGCCATCTTCCCTGAAAGGAGTCAAAATCCCCTTCGACCTGTTCAAAACTGATCTCTTTTTCAAGCTGTTCATGCAGATCTAGAATAACTCGAGCATGAAGTACCATATACAACAGGCCCTTGCATCCTTCCTGCAAAAAAGAATCGGTTACATCATAAAATAGGCCATAGACTTAACTTGCTTCATATTCGGTTGAGCTAATAAATCTCCAAATTTATGATGTTAAGAGGTCATAGCTGAAACGGTCCTAAATATAGAACTACAACAAAAGCATCATATTTAAGGTACGGTGATGTCAAGAATGCTTTTTTGCATGGTGAACTTGAAGAGGAAATTTATATGCGGATTCCACCATGGTATGAAAAAGAAAGTGGCTACTCAATACTGTGGGAGACTTGCGAGAGTAATGTTAACTATGGTTACAGACAAAGTCAAATAGATTAAAACAATATGGTTAGATATAGGAACTCTACTACAGAATAAAACACCAACAGTTTTACCACAAACGACAAGGAACATAATTAATTATTTCAATTGATCTTTTGAATGGAAACATCCTTATGTTACACTTGAAGCATGCATTGTATAAGATAGCAAATAATAGAAAACTTAATTAGATTCTTTATCCAATAGTGAGATGATTACAGAATTCTCAAAAGATGAATTGGATTGCATAATCTCTATGGCACCCTGAAAGTGAAAACGTTTCATTAATAAATCTTATCCGTACCTGAAGAATGCGAACTTCGTTGTTTTCGCGCGATAAGACTTTACTAATAGCTAAATTTGGAACAATCCTGCCAAAATGAAACTAATTGAGGAAAAAAAACAGGAACACAAAAGAAATATTCGATTAGAATGATATAAATATTTGAATACTGTGGATTTATTTAATCTAAATTATTCTATTTTATCATCAATCTATGAGCAGTGGAGAATGTGTAGTCTTGTAATTGGTAACTAATAAGTTCTGTGACTAATGTATGCTTCAAAAAAGAATGATGATGAAATACCCTGAATGTTGATTTAAGCCTAAGGCACATATCTTGCGATGTGTTCTCTTAGTTCAAATAAACTAAGAATTTCTCATGTAGGTATGTCTTCATAGGAAAATTGTATCAAGAACTACTGAATGAACCACAGCTTTGAATGTAAATATATGTGGTCTTTTTCACTGCCATTTCCCCCTTTCTCATTTGTCGTAAATTCCTAAATTGTTAACGAGTGCAGCGAGAAAACATTATCATGTCATGATTATTGTTTGGTCTTTTAGTTAACCTATTCAGAGTGCCAAAGGCCAGATGATTCTTCGGTCCTTTTGGTCCAAGGGAATTGTCCCTAATAGTTAGAAGTCAACACTACAGTAATTTATCACTTCCATGAAGTTATGGTATAATCTGAGACTTATTCATTCCTTTAGTTGCTGCTTAAGTGGTTAGCTTTATTTCCGTAGATAAAAAAGTATGTTCATTGTTCAAAGATAGGAAAACAAAATTTTAGAAGAAAAAAACAGTTTTCATGATTCTCCTCATGGCCAAGTTCTCAATTAGCCAATAACTCGATCATTATAATTTTCCAACTCTACCAAGACAGATAGCAATTATGTTGCTCAGACTATTCATTTTCTTGAAATAATCATGTCCAATAACATATCACACATGAGTTTAGGGACATGATCCTCCAAAGACCCTCTAGTTACATTAAAAAAAGATCCTCCAAAGACCCTCTAGTTACACAAGCTTGTGTATCAAAGTATTTTCCTTAAAAAAAATCAGAACATATGTGTTTCGTACACATCAGTGACACTTACACCTAAGTCCGAGTAACAAAGGATGCCAACGACTTTAAAGAGACCAAGAGCAGAATGTAAAATAATATGGCTACAGAGTGTTCTCTCTTCCAGCTTTCTTCTTTTTCTCCTCTTTCTACATCTAGAACACCTTAGCTACTGTTCACGGCACAAGACAGTAGGCATAACCTTCTTTAATCTTTGTTAAACAGAACAATACATCACAGATTTATTCTAGTTCTGCTGCCACCCAGATTTCCAGCATGCTTTTCCCTAAAATCCTCTCTTGCCTTGGATAAAATATCAATTGAATTAGACAGTGACAGTCCTTTGAATCCCTATGGTATCCCTAAAGCCTAAGATCCCTAATTTTCTGCCCCTACCCTCCCCATACATCCTTATTCTGTACTTCCCCAAGTGTCATATACTTTGGACTTTTCTAGGTTAGATTATTCTAATTACTTGTGTCTCAAACCAACATAAAAATAGTAGTGATAAAAAGTGGAGTTCCAAGACCTAATTAACAAAACTATTGAATGTAAAATTTTTAAGAGAGATTAATAAGCTTCCAAACTAACAGATTATAACAACTAATGCCTACAGCTTTTGGGATCGAAATATAATCAATGCCAATAGAATTGGAAATTGAAAAATAAGTTCAGCTGGAAGAAGGCAGTTAAATCCTTAGATAGGAGTTCAAGAAAGAGGATAAAAATTACTTACTCAGGAAGACTCTCGTATGCAGTTAAAACATTCCAAACTTCGCGAACAGGAGCTTTTACGGTTATGCTAGCAATGACACAACGATGGACGCCTCCATTTTCCTTCAGCCCAAAAGCATTTTATCAGGAACAGCTAAAACAGAAGTCGTTATATCAGCAATAGCTAAAACAAAAGTGCTTCCGGAAAACAGGAGACCCTATGAGAACGGTCTTGAATCAACTATTTACCAATAAACCATCAAATCTACGAAGATGAACTTCATCCACCATGCAAGGCCTATCAATTCTGCAGACTTTTCCAACACCCCAGTTACTGTTCAACTCACTTGAAGACGGTAGAGGCCCGGTTATTTTCAGGTCTACTGGTGGTGGTTTCTCCTTTCTTAAGAGTGCACCATCCGAGTTCATGCCAGGTGAAGAAAGAACAGGATAAGATGTTCTAACCAAATCTTTTGCTATTGACATCTTCTGATTCCCATGAAAAATCTTTTCAGCTTGACAGGCCAATGCTCTAAGATTCACAGGAAGATCAGATCTGATAATCCTCTCCAGGAATATGGCAGGGAAGTTAAATCTCGGAATTACATTAACTTCATATGATAAAATTGTAGTGCCAGACCTACAATAATGTCAAAGAGAACAAACGATTTTACATAATATGGTAAAAGCAAGAATTCCTAAATAAGTTGGCTGTTAAATAGAGAACACTGATGCTACCTTTTTCCAGATTTGACAGACCATTTTCCTTCAAACTTCTTAAAATCTCCATCAACCATGGAAAAATGGAGTTCACGACCATTGGACTGAATTACAAGCAACGATTCGTAAAGCTTGTAGGTATTAAAGAATACAGAAAGCCATTTGTGAAAACTAAAACTACCAAGACAAATGAAACGAGGTCAAATTCAGTTCTGCAGAACTAGCAATCCAAAGAAATAAATCTATATAAACCTCTACTCCACACAGCAGTTCACACACATAGCAGCCAAAAACATATCCATTTGTTTTCACGAAAGCCAGCCACCTCTTTCAGTTCGAGGATCTGCAATTTGGTTCTTTGAAAAAAAGCTTTGCACAGATTAAAAGCCAGAGCTTTCTATCAATCAATTTTGGAAGAAAACATGCAATATAATCCAATTTCAGTTCAAAATCCTATTTCCTATTTCAGATAGTGACACTTACTAAACCATGAACATAGTGGGAGGAACTAAGGGTTTTATTAATTTTAAGCTTAAAGACCACACAATGACAGTGCATAGAGGATGGAAGAGACAAGCTCCCTTTGTTACTCCTAAGCCAAGAAGATCCTAAGTATCTTTTTCAAAATTCAGATTCATTCCTTGCAAATTACAATCAGCTAAATATAATCATGATGATAGCTGCAAAGAAAAATCTATAGTGAAAACGTTGCAGATTGGACTTCTACCGATTCAATGTGCCTAACATGGACTCATGGAGATAGCAGTGTTCGTGGGAAATCAAAGATGTTATACAAAGATAGCTTCTAGCCTATAAGGTACCAACTTGAGAACAGTCAATTATGCAACCAAATTTGTTAAAAATAAAAGTGATAAAATAGGTTGGAAAACAACAGGCATTTGTATTACTGCAAGGTCTTTGAGGAGCAAAATCCTGTGATTGACTAACAGACAATTACTGGTATCTATATCACACTTCAACATCATAAACTATAAGGTTTAGGATGCTTACTGAATTGGGGATTTCTTGGAGATCAAGAACGACACGTGCTTCAATATGCCAATACAATGCCCTTTGCAAACCTCTCTGCTCCAACCATATTCGTCCAGGATGTGGGCAAGGAATCCGTCCACTATCAACCAGACAAAGTTCATTCCAGTCAAGTAATAGAGAAGGGAATGAGATGGATATAAGAAAGAATTTTGTTCCAAACTGATATTAACTTCAAGTAAAGGTGTGGAGAGTTAATGATTTGTAAGAAACCAATTAGTGTACACTTCACAAAGCTTTATTGCATGCAACAAGAGTAAAAGTAGAAGAAATTATCTAATCAAAATTGACAAACACATCACTTCATTTAAACTATAATAGTACATAACCACAGGATGAACCACCATGTTCTACCATGGAGTGAGTTCTTCTTGCTCTAAAGAAGGAAGCTGAATTCCTATGTACATTATGAGCACAGTTCAAGGAGAGACCGCAATCTCTTTATAAGATTTAAAGGGCTTAATATATAGGGTATTCATCAAATTTGCAATGGCGTGGGTGAGCATTCGATCGAGTCAGGTAAAAAAATTTCAAGTTTGTCGAGTTAGAGTCCTATTTTACAAATCAAATTTTATTTGAAATTTTTTTAGTCGAGTTTATAAAATTTGAGTCAAGTCAAATCGAGTTGTTCGAGTTTATGTTCAAATTAATTGTAAATATTTATAATTTCATGGTATTAATTGATTCCAGTTTAAATGGATTTCTATAAACATATGTAGGGTGGGCAAAACTCGACTCGAAAAAACTGAATTATTCGACTCAACGCAAAAAAACCCCACTCATAATTTCATAAACTCGGCTTGACTCGAAAAAATTTCAAATAAAGTTTGAGTTATAAAATAGAAATTTGAATAACTCAAAATTTTTAGTAATTTGTTGATCATTTTTCAAGTTCGAGTTGAGTCTATCAATTTTGCCCGATATATTATGTATATCACATGTGAAAACATGAATATATATATATATAGGATAATTAGTTGATACACTGGAGGTGGAAACTAAAAGTTTTCACTTTAAGGACTCAATTTAGGGGTAGGTTTTAGGTTTAGCAGTTTAGAATTTAGGGTTTGTGAATAAAATTTAGGGTTTATGATTAGAATTTAAGATTGATAGGTTAAAACATAAACCCTCAACATATTACACTAAAATCTAAAACCTAACCTCTAAACCCTAAATCATAACTCTAACCCCTCAATTCTAACCATTACCCTTAAATTCTACACTTGTACGCCTAAACCCCTAAACTCTATATCCTAAACAAGATCCCTAAACGTATATAAATCCATAAGTATATCATATAAAGCCATTTAAATTAAAATCAATTTGTAGTATAACATTATAAATTAATTACAACTAAATATGTACATATACTAGGAAACTCTTTTCGAAAAATTTCAAATAAAATTTGAACCGTAAAATAAGAATATCGACTAACTCGAAATTTTTTTAACTCAACTCGATCGAATGCTCAACCCTAATCATATATATACATATATTTACACATATTATACGTTTATCAAAAGTTGATGCACTCGACTCAAACTTGAAAATAAATAGACTACTTACTAAAATTCGATTTTTCACTCCTAGCAGCATAGAACTTTCTACTTTCTAGGATATCATTATATGATCAAAATAACAAAAAGGAGGAAGACGATAAATGGGTGAAAAGCAAAACCTGCAAATAAGGTTGGGGATGAAATCGGCAAGACGTTCATAATCAGTGAGAGCATCCCATACAGAATCAATGTCAGCGGAAACCGAAATCTCAGCTTTGATTCGTCTTTCCCTCCAAGAAAGCACTTCGACTTCGCAGTGCACCCTCTTGTTCCTGTATGGTTTATCTCTTTCTTCTTCGTTCCCACCGGAATCAGCTTCTCTTTTAACGTAAGTGGTTGTGAGAGAACAAGTTTTGGGTGGGGTTTTGAGAGAGGAAAACGCAATGCGACGGTGTTTGGTGGAGAGACAATGGTCGTCGATGTTGAGTGGAAACGAATAAGAAGAGAGAGATGAAGGGGTTGAAGCCTTGCATACCCAGATTTTCATGGCGGTTCAGGGAATGGTTTGAGGATCGAGAGAGCAGTGCGTTTACATTTAGTATGGAGTTTGGAGTTGAAGTAGAAGTAGAGGGATTGGTGGCGGCTGGGAACCACCAGTTTCTGGCTCCACCACTCCCCAGTTTGTCGTTTACTAAACCAGAATGTGTGGTTCGAAGCCGTGCTTCGTTGCAAAAGGGAACTTCAGGCTTTTTACTTGTGGAAATATATGTGGCTGGCGTCTGCTATGTATAAGAGTTAGTATTCGAGTGAGTGAAAAAAATTTGAATTGATAATTATTATTTTATAATTTGAATTTTTTTAATTTAAGTTTATAAAATTTAAGTCGAATTCAGTTTTTTTTCGGATTTAGTTGTAAATATTTATAGTGTGTATGGTACTAATTAGTTTTAATTTAAATTATTATTTTATAACTTAAATTTTATTCAATTCTTTTTAATTTGAGTTTATAAAATTATGATTCGGATCAAATGAGGTCGAGTTTATCGCGTTGAGACGAGTCGAAAAAATTAATCTTTTCCAATCGAATTTTGTTCACCCTAATTACACATTGTAGTAAATGATGTATACAATTTGGTTGGGTTCAATTTAGTATTTTTTTAATAATTTATTGATTTTTGGTTCGATTAATTTCGGTTTTTTATTTTCTTATATTAAATTTGAATGTGTGAAATTTTATATTTAATTTTAGAAAAAAATAAATTTATTTTATTTTATGATTTTAAGCATTAATTGGTAAAAAGTTAAAATATATTTTATAAATATTTATTAAAAATTAAATTTTAGATAAATAAAAATAATTAATAATTTATCTATAATATATTTATGTATAAAATACTTTTTTACATTATAAAATAATTAAAATTAAATAAAAAATCTAATTCAGTTTAATTTAAGTAACCAAAATTTACAAACTAATAAATCATAAATTGTCTAAATATTACGATTCATATCGATTTCCGTTGCTATGTAATGTCCACATACGTCAAGTACCTGCTATTGAACGTTTCCACGTGGAAAATTTCAAAAAATAATAACGCATGATTTTAAATTAGTTTTCATATACTTATTAATTAAATTTAAATATTAATTTTTTAATTCATGTCGGACCAGTGTGTAGACCGAAAATTTAAACTCAAGCTCGGGTATGATAGAATTGAGTAAATTATCTAACTCGTAAACAAGTTTATTTACTACACAATTAGTAAGAAAAAAACATGATGTCAAAATATACTCTTAACGTTTAACTGAATAATCATTTAACTTATTTTTTTAAAATAATTTAACCCTCAACATTTTATTTCGAGTTAAAATAACCCTCTACAAATAAAAACCGTTAGTTAACTGACGATAAATAACTTAAAATGACGTGATAAACCTACATGACAGTGCACACCGCGATAGCAGTGTCATATAAAACAAATATATCGACTATTATTAAAAGTCTTCCACATGCTCTTTTAATTTAGGGATTTATTTTAGAGTTTTAAACTTCAAGAGTTTAAATTTTAAGGTTTATGGTTAAGATTTAGAGTTAGGAATTTGAATTCTAACCTTTTAAAATAAAATTAAGCATGCTAGTAAAGTATTTTGTTTCGGCTGCCAGTGCATAGAATAATAACCGTACAACCTAATCCAAACATCATACTAAAATGAGCTGAACTAAAATGCAACTCATGATTTATTCTTTTTTAGAAGAAATGTCAATGTAACTTGCATGGAATTCCATGCTTTCTATGTCTTTGTTGAACACAATTTTACATACACATGAAATTACAAGGGATTGGGATCCGACTTCCATCCACTGCTCTGAGTCACTCTACAGCCGAAAAACTTGGTGGCATTAGTAAGTTTAAGACATGATAAACGAACACATTCATCAATCGATACAAACAATATCAAAGAATCAGCAGACAGCAGAAGGAATTAACGGACCTGCCTGCATGCATGCATGCGCACCGAGAACATTGAAAAGCACAGCTCACCTGTTAAATTTGAGGCGGGAGCTTAAACGTATTCAAATATGGCACCGGTATGATTGAATCCGCATGATATATCCAACGCTTTAACATTTTCACCAACACGGACAATTGTAGGTTTTATGTAATCTACATCACTTCCATGACCCTGTACAAAGAGCAAACAGCAAATAATAGCATCTATATAAATATGATCCCGACAATCCAAGCATACAAAAGTGACGAGAAGATAAAGATTACAAGCACCAAAAAGTGTTGGGTACAGTGGCTTAAAAAGAGCATAAAATATCAGAGAACACTGTTAGGTCATAGAATTGTCAGACTATTTCCTATTTGCTAAATTCCGTTCTTTTCCTGAGAAAATGCTACCAGAAAGAAGAAAAAAAGAAACAATAATCTAGACTGGCTAGCAAAATGGAGCCTGGTCCAAAAGTAGGCATTATTTATCTCGTGCATCCTCCGAACATGCTGAATTCTGTCTTTTCAGCTGATCTTGTAGGGGTTGACTACTCTCTGGTTATTTCCATGTAATTTTCACACCTTTTCCCCCTTAGCACACACCGAAAGAAATATATCCAAATGGTGCCTATTCGAAAGGCATCTAGGCCATGGAATATATGGGAATATAATAATAAACAACAAACGAACTATGCTCCAACAGGTCCTTTTGTTTTCTTTTTCCACACTTCTATCAGTTTCTTTTTGAAATTTACACTTAAGTTATAGTGACATTCTAGTTTTAGGTCTAGTTGTGCTGACACGGGTATGCAAGAAAAAAGTGGAAACAAAATCAGGAACATCCCCCTTTTCTTATTCTTTTGATATATTGTGTTATGGAACCGATGCAATAAAAGGAGAAAAAGCACTAAAAACAAATGAGGTTTTCATCGCCCTAATGCTTCATTTAGAATCACAATAGAAGAATAAAAATGACAAATAGTTCAACTATTATTTCTTAGAAAAATGCAAAATGAGAAACAATAAAATGTTAATAATACAAGAAGAATAAAAGCAAACCAGTTGTCCTCCAGAAGAATGCCCATCTTCAGAAAATGTTCCATGAGAACCTCCCCAACCCCATGTAAAGACCTTGCCATCTGGACATGAATAGCACCAAATACACATTTCTCACACAAACCATTTCGTATATATAAGCACTCAATCATTCGTACTGTACAGAATAATCACTACATTTAGCTCGTGTATCAATTATTAGTTGTTTTGGGTCTTAATTTTATGATTCTTTGAGCCAACAGTGCAGCTTTTATTTGTTTTTTCCTTTCTTAAGATTTTAGTCTCAACAACATATTGTAAATTCTTAGCAGGTGACTGGACAGTGCACATGTTGGGTCCTAAAGTATTATATTTATTTCAAGTCTTCTTATCATGGTTTAGAAACTTTCTTTTCCTTCAACTTAGTTTTCCATTCAAGACCTAAGCTGTTGAAGTCTTTATGTGATCTGATGCTAATATTGAGCAACTTCTCATAATATTTTATCTTTAAATGTCTATTCGTTAGCAAATATATAAGAACAAATAAAAATTGAAAAACAGGAGTTGCAGTTTCTAATTAATCGTTCTTTCAAGTGACAGGAAGCAAGAATCTCTTATGTGGTATTTGACCCCATGAAAAGTTCTTACCTGAAATTGCTGCTGTATGCTTCCAACCACAAGAGACCTGCCGATGAACACTTTCAAAATAAAAAAGGTAGAAAACTGAATTATATGCAAGAGCATAAGCTCAGGCATCTTGGAGAGTGATTGCTTTTGATTCATTAAAAAAGAAAACAGCTGATGTCCCTTTGAGAGTGAAGAGCAACAGCATTGACCAATGCACACAACATTACTTCTGGTTCTATCATGAATGACCAAATCTCATTGATATAGTAATGATGACCAAACATAAGCACAAACCTTGCAAACAGGAGATTTCAGAAAAGGATCTTGAACTCTTTCCGGTACATGAAAAACATCAATAGAACTGCCAAAGCCAAAGATGACCAATTTTAAAGGTATCCAAATTCTATGAAATGTAAACAAAAAAACACTAACAAATCAATTTCTCAGGGTAGGGTTTCAAAATAAAGTCCCGACTGAATACCCGGTACCAAGGCAACCATTCTCATTTGAACCCCAAGTATAAAGTTCCCCACCTCCTATGAGAAAATTGATGAAAAGAAACAAAACTAGGATTAGATTCAGATGCAGGCATAAAAGAACCTTTAGCTCGCTAAACAATGGAGGATGGGACGATGACGAGCACAACAGAAATAGCATTAAGATTAAGGCTAGTTTCTTTCCCCTGAAAAGGAAATATCAACAGAAATAACATAGATATCTATAAATCATTTGCAGTAAAATAAGGATAAGACATTGATGTCAAATTGTGAAATTGAAATCTTTCTTTTTTGGGCACGAAACTTGAACAAGCTACTAACAAGTTTGGCCATCAACAATTTAATTATTTCAATACTCCCTCCTAGTTATGCCAATGCTTCCTTAACAAAGATAACAAAAAGATCTATGGCAACTTGTTCTCAAATCCATAGCCAATCTATCAAGGTCCATGATTAAAAAAATAGGTCCCTAATTAGTGTATATCCTACATAGTCATTGAGATTGCAATTTTCATAAAATATTGTTTATAGACATATTGTTTTTTATTCTTCAAGCCTTTACTCATCTAACCTACATAGTCATTGAGATTGCAATTTTCATAAAATATTGAAGCAAGAAAATTTTAAAAGGTACATCGATTTAAGATTTTCAAACAAAAAAAATGTCTGCTATGATGGATCCATATTTTGAGCAGTATAAATCATGCAAAAACATATGAAAATGAGCCGAGAGAATTACTTGTTACAACACACGTGTGGTAGCCACCACATGCAACTTCTTCCGAATATGGTAATGTATTGATCATGGATGGAATTGTTGCATTCTTGGCCTCTCTAAAACCCTTAAATATTTTCATTAAGAGATCATCACTCAAAGATGCCATATGATTAGAAACGTTAAGTTATGTTCAAAGCGGACAATTTTTACAACTTACAAGATTAGCTACCACTTTCTCCCCAAATATAAACAAAGACCCAGTTTCTGCAATACACAGTCAAATTAGAGGTAAAAAAATTAATTAACCATAAGAGGATCATTTTAACTTACCATCAATGCATGCTGAATGCAACAACCCAGCAGCAACTCTTTTAACCTAATGCAGGGATAAATAATGAAGTCAAATGACCATTATCAGCGAGAAGAAATTTAAACATCTGCCTTAATTTTAGTTACACCAGTAAAAAGTTCAAAGTTTAACAAGTAATACCTTGATACCCTCTAATTTCTTAATAAGCCTAGGAGTATACTCACTGCAAAAATTATAAATATCCATGTAAACTTAAAAACATTACAGTGAGAAAATAGAAAGCTCAAGATGAAATGAAAATAGAACTCTAAAAGAAATTATAAAATGAAGCGAAAGAAGGAAACAGAGAAAATGAAGCAAACGCTACACCATTTCTAGGAAGTAGAAAAGAATGTAGCTTTGTCCATGTCAAACACTAACTGAACCACGCAATCCTTGGACATGCACGTTAAATTTCCAGACAATGCCCACATTGGGAACACCTTAAAGCGTTGCAAATGCCTATGAATTTTTATTCTTATATTTCGTTATATAATCTCGTATTTTGAAATGTTCTTCCCCCACCCAGAAAAACACATTCTTCCTTCAATTGAATGGTGATTTCCGATCTAAAATGTTTGACTAGGCCTTGGCAACAACAACCATTCACCAGTCTTACTTTGTCTTTGGCATGCCTACTGAATCAGATCCTGTCCTTCCCATTCTCTATAATACCTGACGGGTGTACAATGACTCATCAAGCCACATGCATGATTAATGGATGGAAGTTCTAGATACAACCAAGGTATGCACCTGGACCACTCAAGATTATCCAGCCTAGGAAGAAATATTAGAAGTATTTTACTCTAGCTTTTCCCGCTCCCCCCACCCCTTCAAAAAAAAAACAAATCCCTTCCCAACTATGACACACTAACATACTAATATTCACACACTAGATTTTGGAGAACGGAGCACAGTGCTTGTATGTAATTCAACAGGTACTAATATGTATTTCTCTTATGGAATATGAATCCGGCATTAGGCTAACTACCCAAATGGAAAAGAAATAAAGGATAAGTTGAAGAGATAGTCGTATAAAGCATAAGGAGAAAAAGAAGAGATAAATTGAAGGCCTTTTTATATCAGCCAATAAGCAAAAAAACATAAAATGTGACCTGTTGCTTGTTAAAAAACCAAAAATACTTGACTCGAGGCCATGACCAAGTCTTCCAGATGCTACTGCACCCCAACTTAGAGCCTCACCTCCATCTGGCGAAGAACATAAAAAGGGAAAGACAGACATTACCCCAAGCATACATATCAAAAGCATCTCCAAAATGGTAATGCTAGAAATAGAATCCTAATCTTGTGAAGCATTTCCAGTTTCATACCAGTAACAGCAACTGTGTGCTCTGAACCCAAAGCTGCCAATTTAATTGTAAGCCCGCTCAAGCATTCCACTTTGGTTGGCCTATGAATCACTTTTGCAGCCTCTGTATGCCATCCATCCCAAACAAGTGAGAATATGTTGATTATACAATAATGTTAATAATAAGAAGAAAATAACATTGATGAGTGGGCAAACTTAATAATTTAACTTAAATATTATAAGCATTCAAATAAAAGGAGCTCATTTAGGTATTACTTTTTCCAAGTCCAAGTTGCCCGCTTGAGTTCTTCCCCCACATGTAAAGTTCCCCATCCACTACAGGTCAAACCACATTCTCAGAATGTATGCAGGAGATGGAATCAGAAGCAAGGACATAATGCACTGAATCTTAAGTTCATAGTACACATAAACTTGAAAAAAAACATCACATAAGAGAGAACAAATGAAAAAGAAGTAAGAAGAAAGATTCCACAGTAAGATTATATACTTGTCTATACCTGCAAGCAAAATGTGAATGCATCTTATCGTATTATTAAATTAATTGTCACAAAATGAGATGCATCACTTTAATAAAATTATAGCCTTTTCTTTTAATACCAAAGGTTTGAAAAATGTTACTTTTTAACATGAAGGGCATTTGCCATTGAAGAAGGCAAGTGTCATTCATGCTAAAACCAAGCGCATTTCAAGAATTAATTTATTTCCATTTATATGAATGCACATGAGCAGCTCTAATAGTGATGAGACACAAAAACCCTATCTTCCAAACAGTAGGAGGAATAGTGTGCATCCATATCTATCCATTTATATGAATGCACATGAGCAACTCTAATAGTATTATACCTGTAATGGCGCATGAATGGTGATAACCAGCTGCAATTTGCACAATTTCTTTTGTAAGTCCCAAAACTTCAATTGGATCCTAAAAGAATATATAAATAGGTTACTTCCTAAAAGTGTACAAGGAATGCTCTGGCGCACATTAAGAAAATGCTCGCAGCTCATGTTAGCACAGTTTTCATGCGTAGGAGATTTTCTTGTCAGATTACACCACTTTTCACAGTTTTCTTTACTAATTTCAATTCTTGACACGGATTTCATCTTTGTTTGACCCTTTTACATTATTTCATCATCTTTTCGATCAACTTATACTCACATCTCCTCACAATTGGAAATGAGCTCTTTGCAAACTTCCTCGAAGCTCAGGGTTATGAAGAGAGATTGCATTCACAAAGGGTTGAGATTCGAGCAAATGAGCTTGAAGCATGTTGTTACTGGAGGTTCTTCTCCTAAAACTGGATCTGTTAACTGGAAATCAATATGCAAGCAAAGGAAAGTATCAAAGGATGCCTTTTGGGCAAGCAAGAGAAGGAATCAAAGGATCATCTGTTTCTCAGCTGCAGGTACACTTATTGATATGGCAGCATATGAGGGAATTGCACAAGATCCAAAGAAGAGGCTAGAATGCATTGATCACAATGGGCCACAAGCAAACTTAGAGGCAGAGCCTCGACCACAATCATAATCCTTATTGATTGGAAAGCATTGATCTACTTCTTTTGGAGGGAAAGAAAATAACAAGCTGCACTTGCATGCTGAGCTCAACAAAGACAAGATATCGGAGCAGATTAGAGAAACAGTCTCCTTACATTGGCATGATCACTACTAGATTCTATTAATTCGGCGAAAGACTGGAATTTAAACTAGTATTTTTTTTTTCTCAACGGTCAGCTAATGTAACAACAATAACTTCATGGCTGCTCTGTTGCTTCTTGTATGATGTAAACTTAAGCCACTCATCCCCCCCCCCCCAAAAAAAAAAAAAAGACATAAATAAATTATTTTAAAAAAATAACATAAAAATGTAGTATATAACTGTTATATCTATATCGACTGGCATTATTGAAGCATCGGAATTTCCAATGTTTAACTTGATTTCTACATGCTTCAATGCTTTTCAACCTGATCCCTATGCAACAAAAAACTTATAGACACCGAAATTCAGATTGAGTACTCATTCTTGCGTACCTGATCCCTACATATCATATATGACCAGAATTATAAGTTCAATTTGTCATAGACAAAACAATAACAAAATTATAATTACCCTATCTTTGTCAAGCAATTTATCACTAAGATTGAACAAACAAAAATGGCAGAATAAAAGGCGGAGAAAAATCTTACTGTAGAGTAATTTACAGGGTCTGCCGAACCTAGCTGCCCAAAATCATTGAGACCAGTGGCATAAACCCTCCCGGTTTCTGTCAAAACATAGAAAGATCTAATTAGCGACCGAATCCAAAAACGATCGATCATAAATTCAGGAGACTACCCTAAGGACCTGTTAAGAAGAGAGTATGGGCGCCACCGCAGGCGATGGACTTGAGGGTTTGGTGATGAAAGGAAGAGGAGTTTATAGGTTTAGGCCACCATTGAGAGTCGAGAGTCCCAACACCCAAACGCCCGAAATCGCCATTACCCCACACAACAGCGAATCTCCTTGCAGGCTGGGCTGAGTTTGATGAACTCAAACCTCTTCTCCACGTTAAGAATTCTACTTCTCCTCCACAAAAGAGATTTGTTTTTCTCAGAAAGTTTCTCAACATCTTTGTTAAGAAGAGTGTAGAGATTTTGGTTGTGGCCTCTTCTGAGTTATATTGTTATGACTAAAATGAAAATGGGTTAAAAGAATGAGTTGATGGCCTGAGGATTGCCACGACTCAACTCGATTATTCGTGTGCTTTGTATTTGACTAGGGGAGAACAAAAATGATTTTACGCATACCCGCATATTAAGTAGTTCGAACCAGAAACATCTAAATAGAATATATCATCTTTATTATTGAGATTATTTTTTTAATACAAATTAAAAAGGCGCAATACATGTTCGAGCCCACACAGTTAAAGCGTGTGCAACTTTGTTTGCTTAAAAAGCAACCAATAATCAATGGGTCGATCCAATTGATAAACAACTTAGTATCTATATGGAAAAATACTCGCTAACAGACTCATTCATCAATCCATCACATTAAAGTGTGCGACACATGTCAGTTCAGATTAATCAAGGCATAGCCTTGGGAAACCAGAAGGGCAACCTAAAAAATAAGCAAACAACTGTATCAATTATTGATTAGTTTAGTAAGATAAGCTATTAACTTTTTTAAATAAGATCATTTTTTAAATAGAATAAAGTCAAAATTTTGAACAAGCATAATTGATCGGTTGACCAAGCTATTCATCATTGTTCTTTCATATTCACTTAGATAATAAGTTATAGACCCACTAGGAATACTCGATCCTTTAGCTAGAGTCCATTTTTCATCCCTCTAAGTAAAATTAAGATTAGAATAATGAAAAGTAAAAAAATAATAATAAAGTTAAAAATTTGAATCCTAACATTATGAACGAAACAAATTGAATTTAAAAAATGTTTCATAATAAATTTATACGGTACTTAACTGAATTAACAACTAAAAAAATAACCTATAAATAGAACAAACATATTTGATCAATTAGTTAAACAATTTATTTTTATTCTCGTATTTTCTTTAAATCATAAATTTTAAATTTACTAAGGGCACTTTTTCATTCTCCTATACCTAGAATCTTCGCTCCCCTCCCTACGATGTCTTCAAAGCTCATCCATTCGAGCATAAAGAGAGTGAAACTTGCTTATCTATTCAAGCATGAGGAGAATAGAACTCGCCTATCTATTCGGGCATAAAGAGAGTGAAACTTGCTTATCTATTCGAGCATGAGGAGAATAGAACCAGCTTATCCATTCGGGCATGAGGAGAGTAGAACCTGCTCATCTATTCGAGCATGAGGAAAATAGAACTCGCCTATCCATTCAGGCATTAGGAGAATGGAATCTTATTTTTATCCATCGGGTTTGCAATTGGTGAAAATCAGTGTCTTTTATTCTTTGCTCTATCCCTGTTTCACCGGAATAAGCAAAGAGGGGTAGTTGTTGCCACTGAATTTTCACCCTTATTTATTATTATTTATTTATTTATTTAAAAAGAGTCCACTTAGTTTAAACAAGAATACATTTAGTTAATATATGGTCCATTAAAATTAATTAAAATTAATACAATAAAACTCATTTGGCCCAAATAAAAACCCTAATTATTTTTTTATTCTCCCATGTGCAGTCAATTATTAACCGTTGGATCCAATTAGGATCCAACGGTTCAGATGGGATCAAGAGGAGAGCTAATTCCACACATGCGTGTGGCCCCCACACCCCTGCAGATCTCCCCTTCCCACGCAGCATCCCCTAATGCCCCGGGTCCCACGCGCCATCATCCCCAATCTTCACGCTCTCTCTCCTTCAACTCTCCCCTGCAAATTTTCAACAAAATGAAAACAAAGGAAATGATTGGAGAAAAAGTGGACAGCAATTTAAAAAAAAAAAGAAATTATGGCTGGCAATTCGAATGAAAATGGAAGGAGAAGACCACATTAATTTGAAGATTCGATTCAAAGTCAGAAAACAAGGAATCAGTTCTGGAAGAAATCAAATCACAAAAATTTGGGGAATATTTTTACCCGAAAATTAAAGATTTTAGGATTGAATTTCCATGTATATTTTGATCGAAAATCCTATATAAACCCTTGTAAATTCGTTGTAAAACACACAAGAAGGGATACAAGAAAGAAATAAAAGATTCTAAGTTATTTTCCGAAATTTAAGTGTTCAAGAAGTTTAGGTAGTTTTTAGTTTTATTTCGTCTTTATTTTAGTTTTTTTATGTTGTTTGATTCGAAAACATGCTATCTTACCTTTGTTTTTTTGAGCCATAAATTTGAGATTCGAAATCTCTCCGTCGCTGGAATAAGGCGGCGGCGGACGGTGGTCATGGCTGTGGTGGGTCGCCGGAGTTTTTTATGTTTGAAGGACAAGATGAACAGTTGAGAGAAATTTTAAAAGTGAGAATTTGATCTAAAATTTTTAAATTGAGAAAAGTGAAAGATGTTTGTAAAAGTAGATTTTATACCCCATTTTTTTGGGAAAATTACACTCATTAAATCTCTCCGCCTTTTTTTCTTTATTCCGCAAAATACCATATTTTAAACGTTTCAATTTAGTCACTTTTGCCTTTAAAATTTAGCCTTGTTTTTATTTCTTTTTTAATTTGGTCACTTTTTTCACTTTTTTCCAATTCAATTTTTCTATTTATTATTTTTTTAAATATGTTTTCCTATTAATTAAGTTTTTTTATTTGTAAATTTTACGAAATTAGCTCGTATACCAAGTGTTAACTCGATTTGTGAAACATTTTTTTAAATGATCGTGTTTTATTTTTTATTTATTGTTTAACTAATTATTTTCTTGTATCCATTTAATTTCATGTTTTTTATAATTTGTTTCTTCTTTAATATTTTAAAATGTAGTCTCTTTAATTAAAGCTTTAGTTTAGGTAAAAACCCCTAGGTTTAGATTCTTAAAATCCTAGTTAGAGCCTTAAATTTTAATAAAAAATTTTATTCACCTCAAAAATTCATAAGACACACTTAATTATATATGAACCCAATACGTAAAATTTATTTAGGCATTCTTTAGGTTAATAATCGTTAACTTAGAATAAATAAAAACTTTAACACACTAATTATTTTTGTGATTGCTTGATTAAAAAAGTAAAATATAATTAATGCGGTGTACTATCAAAATGAGGTAACGGGTTAGCGCCAGAAGTGTTGGCGGTGATTAAAGTTTACTCTCCAGATGGTAGGGCTGTTAAAATGGAGTCATATTCATAAATGGACAATAATTTAAATTTTACACGAACTTGTAAATTTCGACATTAAAACTTTTTGCAATCGACCAGGTACTAATTTTTTGGTGTTGTGGGGTGCTAACTCTTCCCCACGCGTAACCGACTCCTGAACCTGTTTTTGAGTTTTCGCAGACCAAAATCGTTGTTTTAATAAAATAAAATTGATTTTATTAAAATGACCTGTTTTTAGGTGATCCAATCACACCTTTAAAAAAGATTGGTGGTGACTTTGTTATTTTTGTCTTTTTAAAATTAAACGTCGAGACCCCTAAAAAAGGTTGCGACAGTATCAATTCTATGTTCATTTTAATATGAGTTACTAGTTTTATTTAAAAAAATGAAAATTTCAAAAATACAATGAGAATTTATAACTTAAGTAAATAAATTTGATCCATACATATTTTTCAGAATGCGAAAATTAGTCTTTAGATTATAAATAAGACTCCAAACTCAAATATATATATATATATATATATATATATACACAAACATCACCAAAGCTCGACGATGAAAGGTAAAATCAACAACAAACAACATTAAAAAATGTATATTACAATAATAAGGCACGTTGTCAACACGATCATTACCACAATTCAATCGCAAACAAGAGAGGTGATTGTGAGCTCGTATCCAAATTCGGTTCGAGGGTTCAAAACACGAAGATCAACAGGATAATCAAAAGGGTGTCATCTTGATCAGTCGTGGCGACGTCAAATTCAACTATGATAGAAAATCAAATAAAAAAGAAACGACTAAACGACCGATTAAGAGAAGAAAGCATGCCAAAAGACATATAATATGTATCAAAAGATAGAAAAAAAACGTGTCACAAAAATAGAGTTATTAAATTTAAAAACTAAAAAACAAAAAATAAAAATAAAAATTATTGGCAGTTAGCAATAAACACTAAAATTAATATCGACGCATACATAGTAAAGATGTACAAAAATGAAAAAAAGTTGCAGTTGCTCGAAGGGAAAGGGGATGGTGGCTGTTAGGATAATATTTTTTCTCGATGTATGTTGACGAGAGAACTTTTATTAAAAACTGTGTACAATTCTACATTTTTAAGTTAAACCGTATTTGAATAAGTATATTTGTTTAAATGGTTAAATTCTTTTTTTTTTTCATATTTCATTAGATTATGAGTTTTAGATCATAAAGAGCATTCTTCTTCTTCTTCTTTAGATCACTATTCTCCTTTCTTCTATCTAGGCTTAAATTTAAGATTTGTCAAAAAAAAAGTTAAGCCGTATTGAAATGGGTTTCAATAAAACAATGTTATCTTTATGAGATTTGTGTTCAAGTAGTTTATCTGCAAGGTGTGTATACATTATCAACAGACTAAAAATAGGTTTAATAGTAAAAAAGATGCCCAACCTATACTTTTTTTCCGTTTGGTGCCTAACGTTTTTTTCGAGCCACTTTAGTGCCTAACATTGCATTTCGTAACTCAAATCAGGTTTTTGCGTCAATGGCCGTTAAAAATTTACCGTTATCCAATTATAACATGACACGTGGTCTTTTTTATTTATTTAATTTTTGAATTACTTTAAAATTATGTACTTTTTAAAAAAACTCCAAAATTTTAATTTCTTTCAAACAAATCTTCAAATTACATCTCCCTCACCGTCTGGCATCCCCACACGTCGGGTACCTCACCATTCAACATCTCCCACCCTCTAGCCGTCGGTTAAAAGCTCAATCGATCTTTTTTTCTTCATTTTTGAATGTTTGTCAATGGAACAATCGACGGTTTATTCGCTAGTTTTCGACGAAGTGATCATCGGGCTTTCAGTAGCGGGGGCGACGAAGGCAATGGTGGCTGATGGTGGTTGAATCGGTGGTGGGAGGGAGAAATTTAGGGATCTAGGGTTTGGGTTTAGGGGTTATAAAAAAATAAAGATTTTGGTTATTTTATAAAATTAAAGATTTTTTTATTTTTTAAAAAAATAAAGAAAATATCAGAATACGCCACATGTCATATTTTTATTGGATAACAGAGAATTTTTAATGCCCGTCACGGAAAAACCTAATTTGAGTTACAGAATGAAACGTTAGGCACCAACATAGCTCGAAAAAAAGTTATGCACCAAACTGAAAAAAGAAAGTATAGGTTGGGCACCTTTTTGACTATTAAACCCTAAAAATGAATAGATATTATCATGAAATCACATGAGATGTTAAAATTTTTAGAGATTTTTGTGCATTTTCAATCCTTTTGATGATGTGATACTTTGAGAACGTGTCGCTAAAAACTAAAAGAAAAAAGTTACCATACTTATGGGCTAACGTAGACCAAAAATAAAATTCAAGCAGAGACGAGCGCAGAATTTTATGTGAGGAAAATTTATAAAATTCTAGGTGGCTAACTCATAAAATTTTAGAAATGGTAAAAAATATATTTTTAATAAAAATACATAAAAAAATTTAAATTTAATTTTAAGTTATATACGAATTTTAAATTTTTAAAAGTTACTACTCCCCTCTAATCCCTAAGTCTATCCCGAACTCGGAATAAGTTGAAAAAAAATTACCAAATTCAAGTACTAGAGTCTAAAAGTTTATTTATCCTATTGTTTATTGACATTTTGGTTATAGTAGGTGTTCACAATTCACTTTACATAGGATTAGGTTAGGTTTAGATTGACCTTTTGCCAAACCCGTGATCCGTTCAGGGAATATGACCAGAAAATTGGGTCACTTCCACCACTGGAAACTGTTAGTAGTGGGAGACCAAGACAAAGACATGGTTAAAAAGAAAGAAAACTGAACATCTGGTTTAGATATTATCAGTTTGAAGCCAAGAAAATGGCCATGGGGATTCAATATTTATTAAGCGGAATGTTCATGTTGTGTATGTCCATGGTTTTCTCGATAGACATGGCATCCACCAGTAGCAGCCAGAATCTGCAGGTTCAAGACCAGTTGAAGCTCCTGAACAAGCCTGCTGTTTGGTCCATCAAGGTCTGAATTTCAGTCACTCATCTGTTGCGTGCATGTATGTGTTCCATGTTGTCTTTTATTGTGTTTGAGTTCAGTTTCTTCCATTAATCAGACATGTATGATGGCTTGAACAGAGCTCAGATGGAGACATAATCGACTGCATCAACATAACCCATCAACCAGCTTTTGATCATCCTTTACTCAAAAACCATACAATCCAGGTGGATTATATTACCATTAATGCTCGAAACGAGTTCACTCGACTTCCGTTGAAGGTTGTTCTTGTTTCTTTGGTTACAGATGACACCAAGCTTTCATCCTGAAGGTGTTTTGGCGAGGAAGCAAGGAATAGGGTCGTCGTCGTCAAGGACCAATAGCCAGTTGTGGCACTTTAATGGAAGGTGTCCCAAAGGAACCATTCCCATTAGGCGAACTAGAAAGGGTGACTTGTTGAGAGCAAATTCTATCAAAGCATTTGGGAAAAAGAAGCATAGAGCTTTCCCTCGGCCAAGGTCTGCAGACCCTGGCCTGATCAGTCAAAGTGGCCACCAGGTACTATGTTATTTAGCAGAAAGTTGTTCAGAATTTGTATCCGTAAAAATAATCAAAGCGAGATCAATAGAAAATAAGAAATGCACAATAGAGATCAGGAAGAGTACGAATACCATGATTGGCCAAGTATCCCATAACCTGTATATATATCACAACCCGATATATCTAAAAACACTCTTCAAAGATACCAACAAAACACATCCCTACAACAAATCCACAATAGTTGCAAAGATCACAAAATGATTACATCTCTATAAAACAATTCTATAAAACTTCTTACTTAATATAAATATTTAAAACCTAATTGCCAAGTAATCTTCAGCCACTAGAATCACAACAAAATCCAACTTAGTTACCAGTTAAAATTTGTGTCGATGTGTAACAAAAATGTTTCTTGTTCTTCAATTGACATCTGCTGTGTATGTTGTTTAGCATGCAATAGCATATGTGAAAGGAGACAAGTACTATGGAGCAAAGGCAACCATAAACGTTTGGGAACCCAAAATACAGCAGCCTGGTGAATTCAGCTTGTCCCAAATCTGGATATTGGGAGGTTCTTTCGGCCAAGATCTCAATAGCATTGAAGCAGGTTGGCAGGTGAGCCCAGATTTATATGGAGATAACCACACAAGACTCTTCACATATTGGACTGTAAGACTCAATGTTTACTATCCATTAGTCCTTTCAAGCACTTCATTTAGCTCTTGCCTAACACAGTTTTTTCCCGGGAAATTATGAAACAACAGAGTGATGCATATGGAGACACTGGTTGCTATAATCTCCTATGCTCAGGCTTCGTTCAAACCAACAATGAAATAGCTATGGGTGGCAGCATCTACCCAGTTTCTAGCTACCATGCTTCCCAATATGATATCAGCATACATGTTTGGAAGGTAAGAAAAGTAAGAATCCAAGCTAGTATAGTATTGGCTTAATTCAACAATAAGCCCTCATTTCATTGGCTAAAGATTTCTTCAACAGATAACAGATGGCCCTAAATGGTTACAAAATTATAATTTATGTATCTAGTTTGACAAAAAATAGTTGAAGTACCTAAGGATAACTTCAATTAAGCCAAAATTATGAGATTTTCCATGATTGAAACATAAATAACCTTGGCAGGACCCCAAGGATGAGAACTGGTGGATGAAGTTTGGCAAAGATAAGGTGGTGGGATATTGGCCAGGCTTGTTGTTTTCCCATCTCTCAGGCCCTGCTTCCATGGTTGAGTGGGGAGGAGAGGTTGTAAACACTGAGTCAAATGGGCAGCACACTTCCACACAGATGGGCAGTGGCCATTTCCCTAAAGAAGGTTTTGGGAGAGCTTGTTACTTCAAAGACATTGAAGTTGTTGATGGATCCAACAATCTCAGGGTTCCTAAAGGGATTGCCACTTTCACTGACCAATCCAGCTGCTATGATGTAGAGATTGGCAAGGGGGCCAAATGGGGCACCTACTTCTACTTTGGTGGCCCTGGTAGAGGCCCTAACTGCCCTTGATCATTCATTTCAACCTAATTAAAAGAAGGGTAAATTACATCATATACCACCAAACTTTAAGTTTAGTGATCGACTATATTACTGAACTAAAAATTGATTATATTTTAATACTGAACTTTAACAACCGATACTATTTTAGTACTGAACTTTGTAGATACAACTTTTTTGAAATAGCTAGAAAATATGGATGTGCGATGAAGGAATGAAGGATGTAGGAAGGGAGATTCCCTCGTTTTTTAAAATATTTGAAAATTGAAGAATTTGGGATTTTTGTTCTAAAAATTCGATTTTAAAAAATAAATACTAGAGTCGCCACCGATTATTTTTTAAAAGGTAGACCGAACACAAAAAATAAAATCAGAGATAAAAACGAGTTCGAGAGTCAATTGCGGATGGGGAAAGATTAGCACTCACCGCCCAAAATTGGTACCAAAAATTATTACCTCTTTTTAATATTAGATTTTCATAATTAAAGTGATAATTAAGTTAAAATTTAGTTATACATGCGAGTAAATTTTAAAGGCCCGTTATTTGAGAGTAAACCGAAAGACCACCACCATTACGCTTTGTACTAGTCACGTTTACTCTCGAATAAAAGGACACCGCATTAACATTTTATATCTGAATATGCAATATTAATATAACAAAATAAGCATGGCATAAAACATAAATAATGACAAAACAAAGATGCTATGATGCAAATACATAAGAAATGGATGTACCAACAAAATACATATAAACAAAAAAAATAAAAATTACCATATATATATTACGTAACAAGATAATAACACTATATATAATGATATATTAAGACTATACATGCAATAAATGTTATATAAATAAAAAGGAAAGACATGAAACAATTATGGAAAGAGAAGAGAATTATGGACAAATTAAAGAGAATATCTATAGCATATTACAGGGAATATCTATATATATAAGGAAACATATTATATTAAAGGGTATATACAATTATATAGTAATAATTAAAGTAGTATAATATGCATATATAAACAAATAGTAAGAAAATATACTATATATATATGGCGCGAAGATACCATATATTATACTTATATAATATAAGAAAAAAACTTTGATACACAGGCCGTGTAAACTTTAGTTTATACGTGTTTTTTAGTTTTAGGAGTTAGGGTTTTAGTTTAAGGTTTAGGGGTTTAGGTTGTAGGGTTTAGAATTTAAGGTTAGTTTTTAGAATTTTGTGTATAAGGTTTAGGGTTTAGTTTTTTATGATTAGGGTTAAGAATTTAAGATTTAGGTTTTTATAGTGTAAATATACATGCCTGTGTAAAATTTTACACAGCCTATGTATCAAAGTTTTACCCATAATATAATATAAATATATAATATTATGTACTAAAAATGCATAGATTAGAGGTAGAAACAATAAAGGATTAAAATCAATACAATGAAATTAGAGGGACCAAAGGAGGAATTACGCCACTCGATCTTCGGACAAAATTAGAAGAAAGGGATGAAATTAAAATGTTTCAAAAATAGTTGAGGATTGCGGAGGTGAATACTCTTGGGCGGAGATATTTAAAAACCATAATTTACCCACTTTGGTTATTAAATCGGGCACTATAAATAACAAAAAAAGAAAACAGAAAATTATCTTTTTTCTTTTTGAAAAATGGATCAAACACCCTTGAACGTTTTTTTCTGAAATGTTTTTGCTATGTTCTTGAGTTATTCAAGAACTCAAAGAACTGCTCAGTTTTCGGCGGTAAACAACCGCCTCGGCTGCCGTCGGCAGCGAATCCAAATGTTTCACACAAACCACTTATATTTCACTTTTAAAACCGAATTCGTCCTCCGATTCTTCAAAAAAACACCCCGATCTATTTAGATCCGAGAAAAATCGTAACCAAAATCTCCCTTTTTTTGAAACCCTTTGATTATTGAGAACCCTTTTTTTTTAAACTCCGGTTGATGAAAAAGAAAAGAGGAGACGAATAGATGAAACGCAGCAATGTCGTTCATCGGCGACTCAAAACTCGACCATCTGGCCCAGCGACGGCCCAAAACGAAGTCAGGTATAAACCCTAACCCTTACTCTTTGATTTCAAAATGAGAAAAAAAATCTCTAAAGTTTTAAACTTTTTTTATTGATTTTTCTGAATCTTCCTTTTACAATGGCTAGGGTTTAATTTTTATACCTTGATTTTACATATATTTGCATAAAATGAAAATAATCTCATTGGTTTCCTCTGAATTTTTTTGTCCGAATTCATGTATAGCTCTAACTTTATTTTGTCTCTGAAATATCTGACACCCTCTCTCCAGATTCGTACGGTGGCCTTACATCTGATTTAAACTCTACCGTTTATGAGGGCTGAATTAAAGGGTCACCCTTTTTTGAGATCAAACGGCCTTGATCTGTTGTGGCTAGACCGGGCAAACTTGACCAAGACTCGAAAATCGAACCGATTTATTCGAATTGAGATCCAAAATCAACCCAAACAACCAAAAATGATGACCCAAAATTTGATCCGAAATCGAAACAAACCGAATCGAACCGATCCAAATTTTAGTTGAACCGAAATGGTCCTAAACCGATTTTTAACTGAACCGAATGGACCCGAACCGAATAGACTTGAACCAAAGATAACCCGAAATATATAAAAGATATTAATATAAATAAATAAAGATAGGATATGAACAACCGCACAACTCACTAAAAAGTTAAATATATTGACTTTATAAATCTATATATAAGGTGTAAAAAACTAATCAGCCTAAAAATTCGATTAAAATTGATCGATCTCCTAATTATCCGAAATTGACCCGAACTAAAAATCAACCGACCTGAAATGACCCGAATTACAATAGACCCGAACTAAAATCGAATCAAACTGAACTGAACCGAAATTAAATTTGAACCAAATAATATCAGACTTAAAATAACTCGAATTAAAATGATCTGAACTAAAATTGAACTGAATGACTCGTTTGCCACCTTATGCGTTAAGATAGTTGTAGCAGCCAAAAGGTCAGGCGTGTGATCTACACGCATGAGTGAGGAGATGAATGGTTTTTGCCGGGACAATCTGGACTATACGATCAGATGGGGATCCAACTATCAGAAGAGGCTGCATAAGGATAAAAGTGGGATATAAGATTAGGGCTTTTAGGGTTAATTGAGCCTTATCGAGCCTTATTGTATATCTATATGTAAATAGACTGAAATAATTATTTATTTGAGCTGTTATTTAATATTAATATATGTATAATATTTTTTGGTTTAATGTTTTATAATATAAAATAATAGATAATAATAAACAATAACAATAATACTAATAATAAGTAAACAAATGACATAAATAATTAAATAAATTGAGTTAACTCGGACAAAATTAGTGAATACAAACTTTAGTTTAGACTTCACTTATACCACTGAATTATTAAATCAATGACGTATTTTAATGGCTTAATAATATAATTGAAGCCTAACTTAAATTCAATGCAAAAATAGTATCATTTTTTAGTTTAGTGATATAATCGATACGCGCATAAAAGTTTAGTGATATTTGGTGTAGAAAAAAGATTGATGATCATAGTTATGGAGGTCTTCCTATTCCTACATGATATTCTTTGTTTATGTTTTCCATAGTTGTTGGTTTCTACTCTTTGTTGGACTGATTAAGAATGTAACCATTTTTATATTTATTCTAAGCTAATATTTGTTTTTCAATATGTGCATTTAGGAAAATGTAAATTAAAGGTTTAAAAAGGCAATCCAGCTATTTTGAAGAAGTAACAATTATGCTTCTACTTTTTTCACCTAATTGGGTTCTCCAACTAAACTCAACGTAAAACTCATAAAATTTTATACCTTTTTTGGACAGAGAGACATATTATGGTAAATGAATGGATGAGATTATATTCATTTTCCATAAAAATCTTCTGATTTCTTACCATTAATATCAGCAATCCATTTATTCTCGTCCAACTGTCTAAAAAAGCATCTCACCCACAATAGCTACAAGATGCAACTTTAGAGTGTCTCATTAGAAATAGAAAACATAATCCATTTACTTTTCTGTGTAAGCAAACACCTGAGCAACTCCTCAAGTTGTTTCAAGATATCAGGGACCATTATTTGCCAAACTGTGTCATGTAAATAACTCAAAAGTAGACGTAAGAGTGATGGTAACCACGAAATCTCAGCTTCATCAAGTCAAATATACACTATCTAAGACTGCAAATCCGGCTGCCACCCCTCCTTCGTTCGATGATGATACCTTGGTCCGCATCAAGTAGCCACATTGGCCATTCATGAGGACCTTGTCCTTATTCCTGCAAGGGCAAACTGATGAACTTTACCGTGCATCCCAGCTTACAAGTGTTGAGAGTAAAGCTTTTGAAGATGCGAAAACTGTTTCGATTTATGTTACCCGACTCTTCATTTTAATTAAACTACTCATTTTACATAGTTTTTGTCTAACAAATATCTGGACATGGATATAGTACTGTGAAGTATTGTGAAGAGGGAATTTAACAGCATTATATAAAATGACACTAGATACCATAAACAGACGAAACAAAGCAACGAAGATGTACCTTAAGTAAGCACCGTATACTCCAAGTTCTGATATGGCATGATCTTTATGACAAATGCCGTCACGAATCAAAAATGTTGGAGAAACAGCTGGGAAAATCCTCTGCATAAGTATGTAAGCAGCATCTTCTTCAGAACCTTCCTTTTGCAATCGTAGGAGGGTTTCTTTCACATCATCACCATAGATATTGTTCCCTGAAGTAGAACCGAAGACTCAATTCTCAACTAAAAGAATACAATGAAGAAACAGTATTTATATAAAAAGTTTTAAGATATAGCACCTCCTCCTTCTCTTTGGGGCTTCATAACAAATAACTCGGGTTCTTCTATTGCCTTTTTGGTGATGTCTGACTGAACCAAACTCCACAATCCAGCAAAGCATTTCCGCAGTTTGACGATATCCTCTTTGTTGTCGAGGAACCTACTTTGCATGGAGAAGAGAAAATCAGAGGAAAACATACAAGTCCAAGTAATTGTAGTTGTTCATTAAAAATTTAGAATAATATAATAACATTACCAAGAAAATAACACGCTATTATCTTTCAAGTTTCTACTTTCATAAATATTGGGGTTGCTTATCCCAAGAAAACAACATGCTACAATTTTAAAGCAACTTCTAGAAACTGGCAGTAAATCTTTCAAGAGGGTGCTTCTTAAGTCTAAGTAATTCGATAACTTGGACGGAGAATTATAGGATTATTTACCTCTCAAGCACATTAGGTTTAGCAAGTTCTTGTTGAATCTTCTTAGTTCCTGCTAAATGATATGATATGGATGGGCACTTGATAGCTGAAGACTGCTCCATTAGCAGCCGAGCTCTCCACTCCTAGAAATTGGAAACGTAACAAACACATCAGAAGCACAAATATTACAAATTAGTCTAATGTTTCTGTAGTTGTCAAGGATGAGTACTTCAGAGAGTGTGCGTGCGAGCATGTATAGTAACTCTGGAAGCAACACGAATAAAAGAGTATCCATCAAAATCATATTAGTTACAGCAGGGTTTTGAGAATAACAAGAACGTAACCATTAAGATATTATTTGTGACAAGTGGCAACAAAAAATAGAGTTAAATTGCTTACTGATTCTGAAGGATAATCAGTTGGCGCATACCCTGCTCTAAAATAGACAACTGTAACTGCTTGGCCATCTCTACAGGTGCAAGGATTTCAGACATTAAAAGTAGAAGTAGGCATGCTTATTCTGAAATCTAGATAAGAAAAATGAACTCTATGCAGTCGTATGAAGATACATACGCAAGAAGTGTGCCATCAGGTAGAAGTTGGCCTTTGCTATCAATTTCAGCCAGTGTTTTCCTAATAGATCCCACATTATATGTGATACCAAACTAAGGAAAGCAATGCCAATTTAGGTCTGGATCAAAGCTTCCAAAATTGAAAACAAAAATGTTTTGTTTTCTACAAAAACGTTTTACCATATTTGTTCAATCAATAGAGATAAGGTTAAAAAGGATATCTTTCCTTCAACACTGTACAAAGCCAATGTTGGTCATACATATTGCGTTCCTCGGTCTGAACAACAACCATAGCTACAGCCCTGCACCCCAAAAAAGAAGATAATATAATCAGCAAAATGACTTGAACGATTGCAGCAAGGCAAAGACCACCAGGGCACATTCTTTCGTAGTTAACCTGGGGTTATTATATTCAGTCCAAGCTTTAGCCAAAGCCTCAGCAAACTGCAGTGTTGCAGTGTTTCCCGGGATCCTTCTAGAATCTAAGCCAAGGTTTTCTCCATAATCATTCAGTAGCGTCCTGCAAAATGACCAGCTATGGTTGAGAAACTACTTGATAATTCAATTTTCCAAATATCCTTCAAGCATTTACATCAGTATACCAACAAATAGTTCTACTCCTCCTTTATGCTATATTTCCAAATATTAGGGGCATAAAGAACGTGTCATATTGCATGGAATATGTTAAACTTCACACCTATAATGGTTATGTTTTTTTCAATTCGGGTTAGCAACTACTATAGGCTCGTGAAACTTTCTTTAGTAATTGATCACTACCAGAGTAAAATCCTAACAAAGGAACCTTGATTACAAGTATAAGATATCCTATCTCTGTGCATCATGGCTTTTTCATCGCATGTTAAAAGAGCGCTGCACCTAATTCCCGGAAACTAAACTCAATGTTGAAGAGACAACAGACAAGAACAAATACATGTCATTTGACGATTTTTTTCAATAAGCTTCATTCAACATGCAAATTCCAGCACAGCAATATTCAAACTTAAGCAAATAAAAATAAAGTTACGTTGGAGATACTAAGAAAAAATTCTTATTTGCTCAACCTGTGAAGGTCAGGCACAAGACAGCCAAGACCAGCAAACGAAGATGAAATTGTGTTCAACTCTATTTGGAGGAGCAATTTCGTTTTCTCATCAAGCATGTAATCTGATCGATGTAAACCCAAGCGTATTTCCTGTTTCAGCAACAGTCAAACATGTGTTTTCACGTATAGAGCAAATGGTTTGGCAAACATACCAAAACAATTTAATAGGTACCAATAATTGACCATATAGTACCTGTTTCATATAATATAAAACATAATATCACTGAAACTTCAACAAAATTTCACTATTATCAAAGAGCTTTAACAATCTTTAAAAATATTTTCATAAACCAACGAAAGATAAGAGAGCTTATGAAGTAACTTTTTGTTCTAAATAGAATTTAGTTTACAAAGTACCATAAAAATGGAAAATGAACACTGGTTGAAAAAGTGACAAAGAGCAAGAAGAACAAAAGGTAAGTGCACAGAGATTCTAGAAGTATATCCCAATTCAACATTAGAATACTCCACTTAATCAAAATAAATCCTTAACCCAGTTACCTCTTTCTTGTTCATGTCTAGCATCTTGTAATGAATATCTAAAAGTCTAGAGGTAAAAGCATCCACTTTTTTGGTCCTGCAATGTTAAGCATACATTATCAATTTACAGCAAACTGTATTCTCGCAGAACAAACTCAATTACGGTTCACAAAATGGCATATCACTTAATTGCAGCTACAAGAACAAAGTACATACATAACAACAATATAAATGGTGGGGAGAGATTGCGCCTGAGAGAGAGAGCATACCTGGCTAGGGAGTGTTGAAGAAACTTTCCATCTAAACTTACACGATCGACTAGTTCGTTGAAAATGGGAGCTAGTTCACATGCTTGTTTCCATTGAGATTCTGGAAATGATGTAGGCAACAAAGCAATCGGAGCGTGCACCAAGCCGACACCAGGTAGCTTCCCAGATCTCTGTAATTAGACACACACATACATCAAAGTCGAGCACAAAAAAGTTACAATCCACGCCCTTACTTTCTAAATTCAAATTATGAGGTCAAACAGAAGTAAACCAGTCAACATCAAAAGATGGTGACATAATTGCAAATGAAATCCATTTCAATGAGAAGAATCCTAACAGAGTATATAGGATGAAATATGATTTCAGAAGAATCATCTTTGCTACACTTAACAGTTGATGAACTAAAAAGTTCTCCAAAACCAGAAAAAGCAAACAATTTATGCAATTCAAGTTCTGATTTAGGCCTCTCTTTCACCATCAAAACAAGCATTAAGAATTAAATTGCTTAAACCATATTTTTTTACTCAGTCTACCACAAAATGATCAACATCTAAACACAAATGAGAAAGGGAAGCAAAAAGTGAGAAACCTGAACATTTCTGTCGCCAACAACAAGGCCATGAAGAGAAGTCCAAACAAGAGCATCATAAACCATCTTCTGAACCAACCCTTCATCAATACCATGGAAATCAACAATGGGTTTTTGTGCAGCGGGAATACCCTTTTGGATTTCCATCTCCCCGGCCACTCTCCCGCAGTTCAAAGTCCGGATTTTTAGACCAGCAAAAGGCGAGTGCTTGTTAGTGGGAAAGAGAAGGTTTTGCGGACTGGGATTGTACAAAGCAGCAGTCTTTGGGTGTGGGTTAAAAGCAGTCATACAAAGTGAGTCAACCGAAGAAGAAAGGGAGGAATGGCCAACACCCATTTGGACACTTTTCTGGCTCTCATTCTGAATTCCTTATAAGGAACCGAATCCGATAAATTATCCGGCTTGAGTTGTGCAACATGAAAAAAATAAGAAGAAAATGTAAATATACATTATTTTAGGAAAAAAAACTTTGGTTTATTTAGTTTTAGACTATAGAGTTTTAGTTTAGGGTTTAAAATTTATGAATTTAGGTTGTTGAGTTTAGAATTTATGGTATATAATTTAAGGTTTAGGGTTTAGATTTTAGGGTTAGGGTTAAAAATTTAATATTTGAATTTTATAGTATAAATATGCAGGCTTGTATAAAATTAATTTTCCACATGTGTACCAAAATTTTATCCTTTTAAAAAATCATTACAGTATTTTACCCTAAAATTTTGATATGTATGTTGTGTAAAACTAAATTTATACAAGCTTGTATATTTATACTATAAAACCTAAATCTTCAATTGCTAACCCTAACCTTAAACCTTATATCCTAAAATCTAAACACTAACCTTGAATTTTAAACCTACAACCTAAAATCCTAAACTTTAAACCCTAAATTAAAACCATAACCCCTAAAATTAAAAGGCACATGTAAACTAAAGTTTACACGGTGTGTATATCAAAGTTTTTTCCTTTTTAAAATTCATCTCTAACTTTTTTTTTGTTTAAATTAAGGTGGCTCTTCTTTTTGTTTTTGATTGTTTGATTTTGGTCATTGATTTTGAAAAAAATAACATTTTGGTTGTTTGCATAATCAATTTATTTTATTTTGATTACTGGACCGTTAATCCTTATTATTTTGATGATATGACATGTTAGTCAAGAATATTACTTTTTAATTTGACCTCTAAAATTTAAATAAAATATCAATTTGACTTCTGAAGTCTTTAACCTTATTTTTAGTCCACATGTTGTCTTTATTTCGACCACCTTCTTCGGTCGATAACGACTTCTACCACCCTCATCTTCATCACCGTCCCCTTCTCTCTACCCTCTTCCTCATTTGTCTCCTTATTTATTTCAGGATTTATATGATTAATTTAAGGTTTATAGTTTAGAATTTAGTATTTTAAAATTAAAATTAAAATTTTTAATTTTAAAGTATAAATAAACAGTTTATACAACCCATATATCAAAAAACAGCTCTAATAATATAATAAAAATATATGAAATAGTGATTAAGATTTCTTGTTCACATCTTAATAATAATTAGTAAGTGTTATTAGATAATTAGTAAGTTAAATAAGTGAAGCCATAAAACAGGAATTTTTTAAACAAAGATTGGTGTGGCATATAGCCGCCCACCAAAATAAAGCAGGCTTCCCGCTAAAAGACTGCATTTGAGACATTTCTTTATCTTTATTAATTTATTACTATTTCATTTAAAGTTTTTTTTTACGCAATCCTAAAGGATGCATATAAGAATTTGTACATTTTTATTATTAATATTTATTTTATTTTTTAATATAATCTATTAAAATGTAATTAATTATATTTTTAAAATATTAAACTCTATTAATTTAGGCTGTTTAATATAATTAATAATTGTAGTTTAGAGTTTTATTGTTTTATGGTTTGTGGCTTAGGGTTTAGGGTTTTTAGTATTTAGAATTTAAGGTTTATTATTTTAGGGTTTTAGGTTTACTGTTTAGTGTTTAGGGTTTAGGATTTATGATCTAAGGTTTATGGTTTTAGGATTTATAATATTATAAATAATTACAATTAAATTTGAACATAAACTCAAACAAATATATTTGTTTCGACTCAAATTTTTATAAACTTGACTCGAAAAAAATAAATAAAATTTGAATGATAAAATAGTACTCGTTGACTCGGTTAACTAGAATTTTTTCTACTCGATTTGACTCGATTCAATCTATCAATCTATATGTATGCATAAATTAGATTTATCTGTCTATGACTAGGGAATAAAAATCACATGTCTTTTTTGTGTTTTTATTTATGTCTCAACACAAAAAATCTAAACTTTATGTTCTAACTCTGATTCTCAAATCATAAATCATAATCTCTAAACCTAAAAACAAAACTATTCATTTTAAACCTTAAATTATAAGCCTCAAACCTTATTTTTTAATGTTGAGACATCTATAGAAGTACTAAAAGTAATAAGAAGATTTCTATTCATGACTAGGAGCTTATAACAAATAACAAAGTGAATACTTTCACATGCATGCTAGGTAGTATTGTTGAAAGCATCCAAATCGACACTTTTATATGCTATAGTTGGGTTTATCTAAAAGCAGGGAGGAATAGAAATATGATCGGTGAAGGAGTCAAGATTTGGGGTGAAGGGCCAAACACAAATTTTAAAAAGTTGAGGTAAATTCATAATTAATTTATTTTTTTTTAAAAAAAATAATGGTATAAAAATCCCTACCTTAGAGGCAAGAGCCTCTCCCACCTCTCGCTTAGCACCGTCTCTGGATATGATGATCAATGTAAGATATGGTCGGATTTATGGTGGAACAAAATGCTAAAGCACGCAAAAGGTTATCTCGCGGGGATAATGAATTTAATAGCCTCATTTTAATATATTACACAGGACCCTTAAATCTTTGAGTAGCCTCTGATCGGGGATATTTATTATAACATCGTTAGTTTGAATTCAACAAAGGCCTCCCGCACTTGCTGGTCTCAAGGGGGCATCATTTGAGGGGGGTGTGCGTTTAAGAATGTTACACTACTCGGACTCGCAGACCCAACTGCGGCATGGCATTGTGAGTTCGTTTCAGCTTGTACCAATGCTGTGTTTCCATTGCCATGTCCACAACTGCAGCAGAACAATGGTTCCTCAGCATGATGCCTTTAGGCTCAAGTTTGTGGTCACTTCCTCAGTGCATATGTAAGTTCCAGGCCGGATTGCTTTTCGGTTTTCACCAGCGGATGCTTTGAACAAAGTTCGACTTTTAAGGTGAATCATTCACTAGCTTGATTAGCGCAGATATCAGTTGCTCAGTCGATTCTTCCTCAATTCTCCATGTGAGGAGATACGAAGTTCGGGTCTGAAAAGCTTGCAGGCTAGAAGGGCTACTGGCTGAGTTAGCCTCCTGCAATTTTGTCGAGATATTCGATTCATTGATCGGTTAAGCTTGCTTGGCTGGTGGACAAGTTAGTCTCATGTAAACCGGATTTTACAATGCGGTTTAAATTTTGATATTTAAGATTCGGTTTCGATGATACTTGGAAGATTGATGGCATGGCCAGGGTTCGTTCAACCGATGAAACAGAACCAAACATCTATAGAGTAGTCATAGACAGAACATGTACAAATCACACCCTCATGATCACACTATTGTCTGTGAAAACTAGCAAAACAAAAGGATTTGAAGAAGCAAGTGAAAAGTACATTTTGGATCTAATCACCATTTCCAGAAAACATTGGAACCACACTTGTATTTGTCCTTCCCTTCACACTCCAAGGCCAAATCATCAGAGATGAATGGTACTTTCTGCATTCACAAAACCAACAAAAATATTATCATCAAATCATCAACTGAACCTTTGAAGCTAGGTAAAGGACTCAGATGTTAGGATTTGAACCTTTTGCTTTGCAAGATCCTGGCAGCCAGTGAAGTTCTCAGGGAACTTGCAGCTGCCAAATTGAATAGTGAATGCTTTGGCAAAGTTTGCTCCACTAGTGGCCAACCTCTTCTTGTCATTCAATTCCTGCCGCAAATCAGGCTAATCTATTATATTATTCTGCAGCAAATCGTTTTTCTGTTTTCATCGCGAAAACACACCTTGTTAGCTTTGCTCTTTTCAAGGTAATCATCAATAACTCCAGCATTTGCAGAAGAAGCAACAGCTGTGGTGAAAAGGGTGGCTGCCAAATAGAGCATAGCAGCTCTTCTTCCTTCACCGGCGCCTGATTCTTTGGAATAAGAAAGTTTGGCCTGCTGAGCTCTGATCACAGGCCACTTGTGACCACCAGACACAACCGGGGAAGCAACTGAAGGAAGCTTGGTATTAAGCTCGGATGATCCGGATCTTGAGATGGCGTAGTTGCATGCAAAAACACTGGAGTTCATGGCTGCCATTGCTGTGAGAAAAGAAGTCAGTTTACCAAGGAAAGTAGAGCTGAATTTGCTTTGTTGTGGTATAATAGAATTGTGATGTGGCAAAAGGAGATGATGAATTGGATAAGGTTGAGATTGTCTCACTCCTATTGGCAAACTTTGCTCTTCATGCTATTTTATCTTGGTGTAACAAATGGCAATCCGATGTTGGTCCACTTTGGAATCTAAATTTGTGGGGTCACTGTCACAGTCACAATCAGGAGTTGAGAGTTTTACTACAAACTTCAAATGGCATAGCCATCAAGCTCAGATGATTGGCAAATTCAAGTAAAACCTCTTGGAGCAACATGAATCTTATCAACCATGTGCGACGAGAGCAATTTACAGTACCCATTATAGGTACCGAGTGACTAGCCTAATTCCTAATTGAGCAGAATTACAGTCCCACTAACAGTGCAGCTAAAAAGGGCATAGCATTAAACACGCCACAAATAAAAACAAGCAGGTTACTGAGGAAATAGCCCCAAAGGGGGTCATTCTCCACTTGCAGAGAGTGCAGAAATATAGGGGTTTAATACTGTCTCGGTATGGAACTTCTTGATGCTACAGTTTCCAATTATTCATTTACATTTATTGTTTAACCATGAATGATATACCAAATAACATAATAGATGATAGCTGCACTAAATCCTTTTCCTTTTCTTTCTCAAAATAAAAAAGACATTAGGTTAGCAAGCTCCATGGCTCCATGGCATCCAACAAAAATCTCAAGGAGAGAATCTGAAGTATATTTATTTGTTTCTACATTATTTTCAATTCTGCTAGTTATAAAATTGAAAGTTACTAATTAAAACGCCTTCCATCTTCAAAGAATAGAGAATTTCTTCATTAAGAAGAAAAATGTCTGACCTTCATGCGGCGCTCCCTTAAAGCAAGTAAACCAGCTTCAGTACATATTGCCTTTATATCAGCTCCAGAGAACTCATCTTTAGTCATAACAAATTCTTCCAAATTGGCATCATCAGCCAATGTCATCCTTAAGGTATGTATCTGCAATCCACAGTTTTAAATATATAATATCAAATCATGCTTTATATTCAACCTACGTAAACAAACAAACAAACAAAAAGAATAGACACACACACACACACAGAGGTATTCAACTTACAGCATCAACACAATCATGCAATACAACTGTTTACCAGGAAAATACGCCTCCTGGTTTTGATGTCAGGGAGTGGAAATTCAATCTTCCTATAATTCGTCTGGGGCGAAGCAAAGCTGGATCGAGACTTTCAATCCTATTTGTTGCAAGAATCACTTTGACATCTCCTCTTGAATCAAAACAATCTACTTGGTTCAGCAACTCCAACACGGTCCTCTGAATTTCACGTTCACCACCAGAATGGGCATCATACCTGACGGGCATACGCATATCAATGAGAAACAATCAAAGTGAACTTACATCAAAGTATAACTGTTTCACAAAAATACCTCTTGGTACCAACAGCATCTATTTCATCAATAAAGACAATTGAAGGGGAGAGATCATCAGCAACTCTGAAGAGTTCCCTCACTAACTTGGGACCATCTCCCAAGTACTTCTGAATTAATTCACTGCCAGCAACACGTAAAAAAGTTGCTGATGTAGAATTTGCCACTGCCTGCACAAATGACATGGCGGGCACTATATGATATGGCAGAACCAACAAGTAAAGCTAAGCATGTCATAGAAATGCATACAAATAGCCATCATCCAATTTAAAAAGGGGCAAAACGAGCAGAAATCATAAATTATTCTCTAAACATTCATTTTTGCATACATAAATTCATTTTTCCATAGCAACTGAACTAAAAAGCATAAAAACAAAATTAGCAATGAAGTAGTATAAATGGCAATATGTGTCATGTATGTGCTGTGCCTCGTAAGCCACAGAAGGAATTTCTCAAATTAGTATTAATGTTAAGATGATTAATGATACAATAACGAACTGCCGGCCATGCAAATAGAGGTAGAGAGAGAATAAAGCCCATAAATGTAGAAAAAGACTAAAAAACCTAGCCACGGAAAAATCTTCCATTACAACTGATGACAAGATAAATAATGAACTGAAGACGAAACAACAATGGACATAAAAATAGGAGACATCGACGAACGAAATCAAAGAAAAGATTGTCACATTCTACCCAAGGAAGAAGGAAGGTCCCAATATGGATTACTTACAAGGATGCTGCATCTGTTTGTCTGTAAAACTATACATAATTGACATTTTAGGAATTCACTTGACTTAGTACAACCAAATGCATGGCTCTCTATGTTCATTATTATTTTTTTAATTTGGGACAAGGCCAAAGAAAAAATCATCAACAGTTATATATTGATATCCATACAATACGATAGTCTGGAAGGTAGATAAGAATATAAACCTTTGCAAGCAAGGTCTTGCCTGTCCCAGGTTCTCCATACAAAATAACTCCTTTTGGAAGCTTAATACTAATGTCCTCATATAATTCAGGACGTGTGAGAGGCAGCTCAACTGCCTCTTTAATCTCCTGTATCTGGGCATCCAATCCTCCTATATCAGCATAAGACTCCAATGGAGCCTTTTCAACCTTCATCACCGATACCATTGGAACCACATCATCTTGCAGAAGTCCAACAACAGAAAGAACCTGAGAAGCCACATAAAATAAGAGACCATAAAACTTACTTTCCCAAGAACAGAGACCCGACATGAGGCAAAACATAATATCTTCGAAAGTGCTAAAATATTTAACAAAAGAATAGATGCAAAAAGCCAAAAACTAAAAAAAGCAACAGAGCCATTTTATCCGGCACAATTGAGGCCCCATTCAAAACAAGAAGATTTGAGCCACAATTCGGATTAAATAATATCCCCAAAGTTAAGAATATGATCCGAATAAGATTGCAAACAAGCCAAGTTGATAAAGCCGAACACACACCGTGGTCGAACTTTTCTACATCGAGATAAATTAAACATTCCTTTTTCTAACCGAGATTTGAGCTTAAGAATCAACATGATTAAAACCCAACTTTCTATTCAACTAGTACAATTTGAAAATGAATTCTCTCCTATATAATAAATCAATAATCATCCAAAAACCACTAATTTTAACCTTAGTCTAACAATTGCCAAAGCAAATGACTGAGAAATTCTATATTAAAATATGGGGCACACACAAAAATCAGTTTTGAACTAGAAAAAAACCTTTATAACTACCATGAACCCTAAATTCCATGTTCGCAGAATTCAGGGCATAATCGTATACAAATTACCTTATTGTGCATCAGGATAGCACAACCGGGCTCAAGCTGGTCTTTATCAACAAATGATAAAATGCCAACATAGTATTCATTGCCGACCGAAGAAGAAACAATGGCGTGATTCTCATCTATGAGTTCTTCTAAATTGCCTACACTCATCAGTGACCCTCTCAAATCATCGACTTTAGATCGGTCTTCCTCGGCTTTCTCTTACTGGGGCTTTAGCCTTTCCTGATTGGCCACGAACTCTTCTTCCATTAGCAAATAATCCTTGACCCGCTCCAGCTTTAGCAGCCGCAGCTTGCATTTTCTCAGTGGGGTTACCGTCGGAAGCCGAGCAGCCGCTTCTGAACCCTTTTGTTTTCGTTGCTTCCGACCCACCCTCGCAGGGGGTGCGGCCGGCTCGAATTTCTTATCCTTCTTGTTCGATCCGTCGCCCTTACGGTCGCCGGGAAGACCTTGCCGGTTCAGACCGCCCGGTGTGCCTTGACCCATGGTTTAGATTTTACTACTTCAGATTCAGAGCCGAGAAAGAGGAGCAATGCGGAAGGTTTCTTTCAAGTTAGGCTTAATCAAGTTACCTTTTTTTTTCTAATAAATAGATAAGGTCTTGTTGATTATTAAATTAGGAAAAATATTTTATTTGTGTTCTCAAGACTATCTATCAAAGCGAGTCTAATGATTAAGGATTTATATCCAATATATTAGCAATAAAAAATTTTAATTTTCACATGCGTCTTAGTTTTAGGCTTTAGGAATTTAGTTTATGATGTAAGGGTTATGGGTATAAAATTTAGTGGTAATAGTTAGAATTTATGGGTTAGGATTTAGGTTTAAGGTAATATGCTAGGATTTAGGTTTTAACTTATAAACCCTGAATTCTATTCACAAACACTAAATTCTAGACTACTAAACCTAAACCCCTAAACTCTATACCATAAACTGAGTCTATAAACCCTAAAATTAAGGTCCTTGTGAAAATTAAAAGTTTTTATTGTCAGTGTATCAAATAATTATCTAATAATTAGTTATTTGTGTTTATTTTAGTTATATCAAGATAGACACTAGCCAAAGTTTAAAACTGCTTCATGCCTATGGCAATGATCGAATCCTTAACCAATAGGTAAAGTAGAAGGGACCATTACTATCTCAACTAAACATCGCGGTTAAATTAGGAAAAATATTGTAATACACAAACTTGTGTAGGGCTCATGAGTTTAGTTTAGAGTTTAGGTTGTATGATTTAGAAATTAAGATTTATGGTTATAATTTAGAATTTAGGGTTTATAGTTTAGGATTTAAGATTTTGGGGTTTAAAGTTTAGGATTTAAGATTTTAGGGACGAGAATTTAAGTTTTAAATTTTATTGTTTAAATAAAAAAGATTGTGTGATTTTTACACAGTTTGTATATTAAAGTATAACTTTTAAATTAGGGTAAACTATACGGGAGACCACCGATCTTTGGGGTTAGTGTCGAAATGACCACTGATCTTTCAATTTTGTCAAAATGACCACTCAACTATTGATATGGTTCCAATATAGCCACCAGCCGTTAAAACCTAACAGAGAGGCTGACGTGGCAGTTAACAGAAACTTGTATAATTACACATTTAGTCCCCACGATTTTCACATTTAATCAATTTAGTCCTAATTTCAATTTTATAAAATAAATTAATTATTTAATTAGGTGATGACACGTGTCACCACCTTATTAGAGGACTTTATCTATTTTTATTTAATTAAATTAATTAATTTTCCTCCTCCAATAAGGTGGTGACTGTCACCTCCTTATTGGAGAGAAAAATCAAAGCATTGCACAAATGTAGTTGGGGCGAATCAAACCCACAATCCCTTGGGTGTAGGGGGAAAGCCTCTACCTTTGGGCTAGGCACATATTTATGACATGAAACACAAAAATTTAATATATGAGTTATATGATTGTTAATGCCATGAAAAAATAATTAAATGTGATTTTAGGAGATTCGAACATGACACACTTATGATGCATAAAAACATCTAAACCTAAAAATTTTATAGACCCTAAAACCTTAAAAAATTATGAGCCCTAAACCCTAAAAATTTATAAACCACAAACACTAAAATTATAAGCCCTAAACCCTAAAAATCTAAAACCCTAAACCCTAAAAACTATACACTATAGAACCTAAAAATTTTATAAACCCTAAAAATTATAGTTAATACATGATTTAAAAAATCTCTAAACTCTAAACCCTAAAATTTATAGTTAGTACATGGTTTAAAAAATTTATAAACTCTAAACCCTAAAAATTTATAAACCCTAAAACCTAAAAAATTTACAAACCCTAAACTCATAAACCCTAAAAATATGTAAACTCTAAACCCTAAAAATTATAGTTAGCGCATGATTTAATTTTTTATAGACCTAAACTATATACCCTAAAAATTATAGTTAGTGTATAATTTAAAAAATCTCTAAACTCTAAATCTTAAACCTTAAAAATTATAGTTAGTGCATGATTTAAAAAATTATAAACCCTAAACCATTAAAATTTTATGAACCCTAAATCCTAAACCCTAAAAATTATAGTTAGTGCACGGTTTATGGTTTTTAACTTAATTAATAATTTTTAGGGTTTATGGTTTATAAAATTTGTAGGGTTTATAAATTTTTTAAATTGTGCACTAACTATATTTTTTAGGGTTTAGGGTTTAGAGGTTTTTTTAAATCATGTACTAACTATAGTTTTTAGGGTTTATAAAATTTTTAGGTTTAGGGTTTAAAAAAATTTTGGGTTAGATGTTTTTATGCATCATAAGTGTGTCATGTTCGAATCCCCTAAAATCACATTTAATTCTTTTTTTACGGCATTAACAATCATATAACTCATATATTAAATTTTGTGTTTCATGTCATAAATATGTGCCTAGCCCAGTGGCAAAGGCTTTCCTCAACACCCAAGGGATTGTGGGTTTCGATTCCCCCAACTACATTTTTATGTATTTTTATTTAATTAAATTAATTTATTTTCCTCCTCCAATAAGGTGGTGACACGTGTTACCACCTAATTGAATAATTAATTTATTTTATTAAATTGAAACTATGACTAAATTGATTAAATGTAAAAATCGCGGGGACTAAATGTGTAATTATACAAGTTTCTGTTAACTGCCACGTCAGCCTCTTTGTTAGGTTTTAACGGCTGGTGGCTATATTAGAACCATATCAATAGTTGAGTGGTCATTTTGACAAAATTAAAAGATCGATGGTCATTTCGCCGCCAACCCTAAAGATCGGTGGTCTCCCGTATAGTTTACCCTTTAAATTATTAGGTCACACTATTTTGTATGCTTAACTTTCTCGTCAACAATTCTTTTAATAGTAGGTGACTAATTGATTAAATTGAAAGTTCAGTAATTTAATTAATATTTTTTTTATTTTATTGTCAAAATAAAATCCAACCTATAATTCAGTAACCAATATAGCTTAACTAAAACTAAATATAAATAATTGAATTATTATTTTTATATATTTTAAGTAGGTTTTATGATTTATATTCGATATTCGTGATTGATTTTTTGTAATTAGGTGGTTGATTTCTGTCTATCCATAATTAGTAGTTCTATGATCGGCCAACGCTTTCTTCCACTGCAAAAATCTATACCAGCAATCAACATAACGTCAATTCGGCTAGCTATGGACAAACATGACGGATTCAAAGAAAAAAAACATCACTTCCGAAATCCTCAACCATTCCCGGATTCGATCTTACTCACGCGCTCGTAAGTGGGTGTTGAACATCCTCAAGATCGGCTGATTGAGTCCGGCATCGGAGGTGAACCCGTTCTGGTGGTCGATCATTTCCGATATGCCATGTTTTGGTTGCTGGTCCTCATGTGCTTCGGTGACAAGCTCGATGAAGATCGGATCAGAGAAATCGAGGATGTTCAGCGTGAGCTGCAGTCGAATATGATGAGTTCCAACATATTCAACGTCTGGCCCAAGGTTACCAAGGTTTTGTTTTACAAGCTTTTGAGAAAAAATATCCGAGTCAAATTTATGAAATTCGAGTTGTTAGAGTTTGGGAGAATGCTTGAATCGCAAGCTATATATATATAAGCACTAAATGCACATATCCTATTATCGGTATATATATATATATATAGCACCTCAGTTAAGGAAACTATATGATAGGGACTAATATGTGAAAAATAACAACGTTATTTCCTGACAAGGGAAAAAAGTTAAAAGATTGAAGTGGAAAAGCTGTTTACTTGAGGACTAATTAATGCATTAAACCATAAAACAAAGCAACCCAAGAAGCGGATTGCCTAATACCATCAAATGAATTGCAAACACTGATCGTAGCTTTCTTATTACAATCTTCATCCTGTTTTTCAATTTCATCATTCCATCTTTTTAATTAAGTTCCGATTTCGGTTTCTTGGTTCCTTTTCAATCCAAGGAAGTGAATGAAACTTCGGAGTACGGCTTCGGGATCGTCACTCTTCATTAGCTGCTGTGCTACTTCCGCCGGTGTGACCGTCACACTCTGTAGGAGGTTCTCAATTGTGACAAAAGAAGGATGGTGTTCGATTCCGAGATACGTGGCCGAGAGCTTTCGGAATGCAGCAGGCGTGCAGTAGCCCATGTAAACGTGAACATCCATTCGACCGGGTCGTAACAGAGCCGGATCCAACTTATCTTTGTGATTCGTAGTGAAGATGATGATCCTCTCGTCCCCACAACTCGACCATAATCCATCAAGAAAGTTGAGTAAGCCCGACAAAGTTACCTGCGAATTCAAGCACAATGGAGTCAACTTGTTGCTCTCAATTAGACCATCGGATTAGTATCATATATTCATATGTATGCATGTAACATGATTACCCCGGGATCATTAGAAGAGATGCGACTTGGATTTTGCTGCTCGTCGTGAGTATCGTCATGGTCATCTTGAACCCTGGTTCGATCATGGGAGACTTTCGAGCCACAATCTATGTCCTCGATGAGGAGAATGGAGCGATTAGTGGTGGAGGTTAGTATATGCCTTAAGTCGGCGTCGCTTCGAGCAGTTTGAACTTGTAGATCGTATATATTGTACCGCAAGTAATTTGCGATTGCAGCCACAAGTGACGATTTCCCCGTCCCGGGTGGACCGTAGAGAAGGTACCCTCGTTTCCAAGCCCTGCCAACTCCCTCGAAGAAATCCTTTCGTGCGACGAACGAGTCGAGGTCTTCCTTTATGACTCGCTTCAACTCTGGCTCCATAGCCAGAGTCTCGAACGTTGCAGGGTGCTTAAAAACTGCGGATTCCCACACCGAGGATTCTTGATCATAGGTGTAGATATTAAGCGTCTCGCGCCGGTTTAAGATGGACTGCGCTGTTTTTGCAATGTGTGGGAGGTAGCTTTGCATCACTCTGTCTCTATCCCCTTTCTTGCAGTTCAAGCGAAAGTATCTTTTCTCCCTAGGGAAGTACCTGTTCGAGTCGACCGAATTACGAAGTGTCCATTCCAAACGCATGCCGTGGAACTCGTCGACGATCATGCAATCGACGGGGATCCGTTGTTTCGGCGGGGCTCTCAGGTTTAACGGTTCATTGGATCCGATCAAGAGACTTTTGGTCGAGGGGCCGACCCTAGTGGGTAAGTAGGCTTCCACAGCACGGAACGTTTCGTTGTGAACGGCTTGCCAACGCTCCTCAATGATGAATGTGAAGTCAGAGGAAAGGCAAGTCGAGGCGATGTCGAGAAACTTGGCAGAAATGTAGGTTTGGAACCGTTTGGGAAGAATTTCGTTGAAGACGGTACGAATGAGCATGGCCATGGCGGAGAAGGAGGCATACATGGACAGTAAGGTGGAGAAGGAAGGCAGCTGCTCCAGCAATGACGCCATTACTATGACTCTTTTTTGCTGTTGAAAGTACTATTATGGTGTGGGAATGAAACAAATGGGATGAATGAATATATAAGCAAGTTGTGGGGGGTGAATTTGAACCGAAAAGTGTAGGAATTTTGGTAGTAATTTTCCTACATGGAAGTGTAATCACCGGCCAACAAAAGTATTCACATGTCCACACTTCACTCTGTCGTCTTCGACGAGCAATCAAAGGCTCCAGCTTTGATCAACATGTTTTTAAACTTTGATTATTCTGGACCGAGTTAAGATTGAATTATGAGAGGACAAACTTATTGAGCGGTTCTAGTGAAAAAGTTTTTAAGAGGTCCGAGTTCTAGCAGTTTGTTTGCATGATGTGTGGGCGTTTTCAAAGGATAGCTAAAATATAGAGTAGATACTACCATGTAACCACATCAGAAATGTTTCAAAAAGAAACTGAAAAGACAAATTGATTAATTTTAAAACGAACAGGGTCTTAAAATATAACAAACGATAAAATTAAAAAAATTACGGTTTAATTTCACTAATTTTAACTAACAATGTCTTAAAAATAATGAACAATGTAATTTTGAGGGGAATAAGGCTTTAATTGCAATAATTTTAAAACCATCAATGACCTAAAATACAATTACACCATTAAATTCGGATGATGGCCACTTCCACCACCTACTATGTTCGTCTCTGGCTCCATGTCATATAAGAACTAATGTTAAATTAGTAGAAGGATTTAATTGATACGATATTGATATTTTAATGATACAATTAGAACAAATTAATGTTTTGCGGATGTTTGATGAAATTAAGTCGTTAATTATTACCTGAAATTGAGGTTCAACTATAAAAGAGGATTGTTTCAAGCCGATCTTTATTTTTTTGTTTTATTACAAGGATGGAGGCATACTTTTATGTTGGGCGAATCTATAAATTTTAGAGGGGCGAACTTATAAAATTTTAAAAGGCAAAAAATATATTTTTAATAAAATATATAAAAAATTTAAATCCTACATGAATTTTAAATTCTTAGGAAGGCGATCACTTTCATAACCCCTCGGATTATCCCTAATTTAATATAAAATTCATTTTAATAAAGTTATATATCAGAAATTTATATAGTAGAATCAGTCAACTACATTAACTTGTTTTATGAAATAGAACTTAGATTCCTAATTATAATTTTCTTTTAAGTTCAATTAAAAAAATTCTTTTAAGTTGTATATAATGATCATTATAATTATTAAATTGTATATATATATATATATATATATATGGTCTCTTCATGTGATACAAGTCACCTAAAGTCTCTTCATATCTTGTCCGTACAATCCACGCCTCCTGAATATAATATTTGAACAGTTAATTGATTAATTTAATATATATTATAAAAAATTATAACAAATGTTTTTTTAATTTAATTTTTTATTTATAATATTAAAATGTAAATTTATGACATTATTTAAGAGGTTTAACGTTCCGTCTCATTAAATCAACCGATGTTTAATAGTGTATAAAATTATTTTTTTTCAAAAAAATGAAGAAAAAAAAAGTATGGTTGACTTTGCAGGGATTTCACGTCACGTTACGGGAAGACGTCAAAGTTCATTTGTTCACCCAGGAGACTTCCTTTCAACTTCAAAGCAAATTCATTCGTCTCCAACGAGAATAAACACCCAAATATACATTTCAGTTTTTTTTTAATTTAATTAAATTATTTGCATTATTTTTTTTATATTTTTTAGAAAATACATTTGTTGTTTAAAAGATTAGGTCGAATGCAAGGTATGTGCGGGAAATGTTGTTATTCTTAAAGACTCAAGTTCAAATAACTTATTTGTACCGTATATGCGAGTTATTAAAAAAAACTAAAGTAATATATATTATATTGTAACAAAATTAAAATGTAAAAAATAATAAAAAAGGCATAATGCCAAAAAAATGTCACTAACGTTTAAGTGAATAGTCACTTTGACTTTTTTTTTGAAGTAATTTAACTCTCAATATTTCATTTTAGGTCTGTCGAAACCATTTTTAAACCGGGTAAAAATAGCATGACGATTAATCTTTGAAATTAGGGGTTTTTGTTAAATTCGATTTTGAAAAGACTGGACTTGCTATCGGTCACTTTGGTAGACCGGACACTATAAAAATAACCAAAGATTAGTTCTTTTTAAATTTGGGTTCGGTGGTTGGTTATGTGTGGGGAAGAGTTAGCACCCCGCAAACGCCCGATATCGGTATCTTTTGATTTTGCATGGCATTTTGGCATTTCAAATAATATTTTAAATTTAATTTAACCATTAATTACTAACTGAATTTTTATTCCGAATAGAGATATTCTTTTTATAAAAAAAAATATTTTTACCCGAATATGAGACTGGAAGCATCCCTATACGTTTAGGGTACCTCTATTCATATTCAAAAAAATATATTTTCAACATAAAAGATTTTTAATGCATGATTGATTATTGTCTTGTTCATTTTAAGTTCTAACTTAAAAATGTTCTAATTAATTGTGTTATTTAATTCTACGAATATTATTTAATTTAAAGGTGCCTTACATGAGATAACACCTAATTGCTTTCCATATTTAAATTAATTGAAGTAATTATTAGAGTTCTAATCTTAATTAAGGCTTTAGTTAATTAACTAGATTATTTATCAATTTTCTAAGGGTTTTAATGAATATTGGGTTTTCTACTTAAAAATCCATCTTGAATAACAACCCATTACGTTGGTTCATTATTTAAATTATGACTTCAAAGTTTCCCACTCAATGTCCATTATTTTGCTACAATTATCTTTCTTAATCAAATTATTATAATCTAATAGAGAACTTAGGACTAAGGCTCTAAACAAATTAATATTTAAATCTAAATGTATTTATTATCTAACAAATATATTACATGCTATATTTAAAATCATGCACCAATCATATAATTTAATTGCAATTTAAATTAAATAATTTAAAGGACTGAAATAAAAGAAAAAAACAAACTTGAATTTTGATTTTATTATAATTGGGACCAAATTACAAACAAATGAAGATTTTAGGCCCAAAAATCCAATAACACGGTTACAAACCCGCGGGTCCTGGAATCCGACCCAATTCTCGTTCGCGGATCCCTTTGACGCTGCACAAAACGGCGTCGTATCGATTGGCCTATATAAGGCTCAACTCAGACCCAAACTCGGTCTTAACTCATTTCTCCCTTTCTCTCTTTAACCGGCCTTAACTTTCTCTCTCTAAAACCTCTCAATTCAAACATGTTTTGCCCAAAAATACCCAGAAAACATATCAAAGCTCGTTTCCTTTGAATATTCTTTGAGTGTTCATCACAATATGATGAACACAATGAAATTAGTTCAAGCCGCCACCGACTCCGCCATAGCCTCCGCCCTTCAATCCACAATCGTCAGCCTTCGGCCATCTTTGGCCATTCTTCAGTCGTCGGGATTCGAATCTCGACCGCCATTGGTGATTTTTCAGCCGCCGCGCCAGTCGCCGTCTAAAACCTAAAATGTCTCAAATCTTCTAATTTTTAACCCTAAAATCCTAAAATTATGCCCGGCTCAACAGAGCCTCTGTTCTCTGACCACCTAGATACTACTCTACCCCGAAATCGCCCATCTTCGACTTCGCCTTTAAGACTCCGGCTAAACACAAATGATTTTTCGGCCACTCCATTTCGTTTTTGTTCTTGTTTTCCATTTCATTTCAGTTTTTTACACACTAATGGCTTATCTTGTTTCTATGCAGGAAGTCGAAAAGGAAAATGAAAATGTGCCTTCATGGTAGTTGGGTGACAACTCCGATCATCATCTTCATTAAGCTTCTGACGCTCGTTCGTGTTCTCGACGGCGTTTCGGCTTCTCAGGTAACCTCTCTCTCAATTGTATTATTATTTAATAAGGTAATTATTATTGATCAGTTTTTTAATAATAGGTCATAAATTCCTCTGACAATTTCTCTCTCTTCTATTTATAGGGAGTGAATTTTAATGTCACCGCTAAACTCACACAAGTGACGTCAGCAGCCAGCTGTAGCCAACTAAGCGGGAGAAAGTATAAATCTGCGTCTAACCCCTCTGTGCCAATCCAAAGCTGCCACGTGGACCAGTTTCAGCAAGAAAATAAATCTTCAGACGGAGTTTGTGTTTGTTTGGGTTATATGGAGGGTAAAACAGGGGAAACAATTGTACATTCGGATTTGTATTTAAAATTGGACTTTTGGATATCTGCAAATGGACATTTGATTGTAAATGGATATTATAATGGATTTTGGTTTGTTATTATTTATTTAGGAAATTTATTATATCATTTATTTATTTATTTACTATTTAATAGAAAATATTATATAGTTATATATACTCGGATAAAATTCGGATATTACAGGGTCAAAAAAGCTCCTCTGTGAATGAAAATTGCTAGTCAACTAACGATAAACAACTTAAAATGACTTGACAGAATGACACATCAGAAGAAGAAAAAATGTTATATTTTATACGATTTTATAAAATTATTTTTTGATTGATGTGCCAATATGTAAAGTTAGCATATTTGTCTATGTGACACTACTATCATGGCTTGCACCGCCATGTAGGTTTGTCATGTCATTTCAAGCCATTTACAGTTGGTTGACTAACAGTTTTCATCCGCAGATGGGTTATTTTGACCTAAAATGAAACGTTAAGGGCTAAATTGCTTCAAAAAAAAAAGAATATGGGCAAAAATGATAATTTAATTAAACGTTAAGGGCATTTTTGACATTATACCTAAAAAAAGATTGAACTTAATATGTGTTTCACTCCCAAATTTGTCGTGACAACATAAAACTGTATCACATGTCAAGAATGATGTCATTATCAAATTTTAAATGCTTAGTATAAAAACAAGTGTTCAAATTATACATGTTTTTAACTTTACGTGCCTAAAGTTTTTTGGTAAAAATACGTGTCTAATATTTTATTTCGTTAATTTTAGGTGTTTGACTGTTAACATATGTTTAAAAAATCGCTATCCAATAAAAAATGACATGTGACTTTGATTTTAATTTCTTTTAGATTTATTTTTTTGAAAATAAAATAATTTCAAAAATCTCAAAATACCCCCAAAATAGTCCCAAAATCCCTAAAATTGTCGATATCATCGTTGACAACCTCGCAAAAACCCACCACTACTGCTGACAGATGTTACCACCCATCGCTGATAATCGACGGTAGGCGTGTCGATCGACTTTTTTTCGTGAGTTCGGCTTTCTTCGACATTAAGTAAGTCGTATGCCAACTTCTGACGATATAAAGGTGACGTAAATGTTCGTGGGAGTCAGGCTACATAAGTAGTGAGCACGTTGTTAGCAATTGGCGACGACAACGACAAAAAATAAGGATTTGAGAATTTGAGGACTATTTTAATAACTTTTGAGAATTTTAAGATTTTTTTTGAAATTGTAATTAAAAAACTAAAACAAAATAAAGCAGCCACGTGTCATTTTTTAATTGGTTAACATGTTTTTTAATGATAGTTAACTACCAAACACTTAAAAGTAACGAAATAAATGTTAGGTACCTATTTTAGCAACAAAAAAACTAATATTAAAAAGATATATAACTTGGACACTTATTTGTATATTAAGCCAATTTTAAAATATATTAATATTTGCAAAACGTTAAAAATAAAAAATAATGGAGTAATAATTTTCATCAAAAACAAGTTTCAAAGATTATCCAGTCAAATCAAAATACTAAAAAAAATATATACTCCCTCTCTCCCAGTTATTATGTCACATGTTGACTTTTCACGGAGTTTTAGGAAGAGAAAATTATGTAGTGTAAAATAATTTAAATGACAAGTTCGCCCTTAGAAAGTTAACTTTTATTTTTGCTGGAAAACTAAAAAATGATAGAAAAGTAAATTTGTGTTAAAAAGTTGGTTGAGTTTTTCGAAGTGACAATTTAAGTGGGATAATTTTAAAACACAAAAGTAACAATTTTATTGGGTAAAAAAATGAGTTAATTACACCACAAGTTCCTAAACTATGTTACTCATTCTAAATTGGCCCCTAAACTTTTAAACATTCCAATTTCATCCTCAAACTATGAGCTTCATTCTAAATTAGTCACCAAACTTTTTAGCATTCTAGTTTCATCCTCAAACTAAAACTCTCATTCTAAATTGGTCCTCAAACTTTTTGAACGTTCTAATTTCATCCCCAAATTATCACTATATGCTAATTGTATCTTATGTTAATAAAACCGTTAAAAAATTGTTAATTGTCATGAAACACTAATGTGTATTATATAACAATATGATGTGGTATAAACGGTAATTTGAGGATAAAATTGGAATATTCAAAAAGTTTGGGGGCCAATTTAAAATGAGAGTTGTAGTTTGGGGGTGAAAATGGAACATTCAAAAGTGTGGGGATGAATTTAGAATGAGAGCTATAGTTTGGGGATAAATTGGAACATTTAAAAGTTCAAGGACCAATTTAAAATGAGGGTAATAGTTTAGGGACATATGATGCAATTAACTCTAAAAAATCATACTTTTTATGTTTAAAACACTGAAAATTTCATTCTTTGTATCATTTGAAGTTAAAGCAGCAATTCTTTGTATCATTTTAATGTTTACCAATTTTGACTTTCTCTTTCAATCCATCGGCTAGGATTTTTCAAGAAATTCCCCAATTTTATTACTTGCTTAACTACAAAATAAATACTCAAACCATGTCTTTTAGGTGAAATATATACTTAAAGTATTTTTTTGACTGAAATAAGTGCTCAAAATTTTATTTTTGGTTAAAATATATGTCAAAATAAGTGCCTCAATTAACTTTAAAATAAGCCAAAATAAAACTTTATGCACATATTTCATCCAAAAAATACTTTGGACACCTGTTTTATCAAAAAATAAAACTTTAGACATCGTAATGGGACTATTTTGAGAAATAATGCAAACCTAAATAATATTTTAAGTTTTGGGCACCTTTGGATATATTTTAGGATCTCTAACAAATTTTACAGTGCAAAGTGAAATCGCCACCTGCAGATGGTGACTTGAGTGAAAACGTCATCTGTAAGTGGCAACTTTCCCTTTATTTGTAATACTTTACCATGCACCGTAAAATTTACTATAGATTTTAAAATATATCTAAAGGTGCCATATTTTTTAAATATTCAACTCATTTGAATTATATATCCAATATGATGTGTTTTCTCACCAGAAAATACATATTTCATTGGAAAATGGAGAGCTAGACGCGGCTGTTTATATAATATCCAGTGACACAAAATTTTTGGCACTTGGCCTGCTGCCAAACAATGCCTTAGCCTTTCCATTCAATACAACTCATAATTACGTGCCATTATTTTTTCTAAAAATATATATTTTTTTAAAATTATCGACTATCAGTCAATCTAGTAGATGATACATTAGGTTTTTTTAAGTAAAAAGGTACGAATTCTATGAAAGAAAAAAACTTAGATTCAAAAGGTTACCTCTATACTGGGACAAAAATTTACCTCTATACCGGGACAAAAATTATCTACCCCTCTTTTTATGCTCAATAGTAAAAATTATTAAAAAAATTAAATTTTAATCTATAATCCTAAATTTTAAACCCTACGCCTTGCACCCTAAAAAATACACTCTACCCCTAAATTTTCTAAACCCTACATCCCAAACCTTAAACCTAATTTTTAGTATGGAGCATAAATAAGGGCACAAAAAAGAGTTGAGGATTTCTATTCTCATACTGGACTTTTGTAAAATCATATTCAGATTAATCAGTCAATGAGTCGAATACTAGTGATTAAACAAAAAAATCCTCATAATTGATTCGCCATCCTATATCTCCTGCTGCCTCCTCTTCTGCTCTAATTTGCTTCACTGAACTTCACCTTCTTCTTCAAATGGGCTCTTCTTTCATCATTTTCAATACCATCATGTCCCTAGCAGTGACTTTAGTCAATGGGGACGCTGGTTTAATCCAAAAGACTTGCAAAACCACCAAGTACTATGACCTTTGTGTCTCCTCCCTCGAATCCGACCTGAGCAGCTCGAATTCGGACACAAAGGGCTTGGCTATGATCATGGTCGGAGTCGGAATGGCTAATGCCACGGCCACATCGACCTTCTTGTCGTCCCAATTGTTTAGTACCACGAATGACACGGTCATGAAGAAAGTACTCAAAGAATGCTCCGACAAGTACGCCCATGCCGCCGATGCTCTTCAGGCTTCCGTTCAAGATTTCGTGTCGGAGTTGTACGATTATGTCTACATGCACGTAATGGCGGCCGTGGATTATCCGAACGCTTGTCGTAACGCGTTTTGAAGGCACCCGGGACTGGTCTATCCGCAAGAGATTGCACGCAGAGGAGATGGGTTTAAGCATATTTGTGATGTGGTATTAGGCATTATTGATCATCTTGCTTCTTGATTTTTTTTTGGGTTTGTCGCAAAATTTGCATGCAAATGATTAACTTTGCTTTGTTTGTGCTTATTCCTAATCGTTGTTTCTTTATAGTTAAATTTTATTGGATGTCCTTTTTATTTAGTGCGTGTTCTATTTTGATTACCCAAATTGAAAAAAGATTATTCTTGCCACTTATGTTTTCGACTGTTATTGTTTTGGTCACCCAATCGTTATTCCCCGTTAATAAGATGATGTGTCACGTTAATAAAAAAGTTAATTTTCAATTTGACCCTCAAATTTTTAAAATTTTATATTTTCACCATCTTTACAAAAAAAAAACCTCCCTTTTTCTAACAAATCTCTAACTCAAACCCTAACCCTCCCCTATAAGTAAAATGCCATTGCCAGTCAATTTACCCATTTAAGAATTGGTTTCCCAAATGAGCATTATTAAATGGCTGCAACAAATCTAGAAATGGATAAAAGACTTGTTCCAAGAATAACTCATATATATATAGAATTGACTTAATCTACTTATTATTTCCTATTTTTAATGTAAATTTCTTGGAGGCTCACTAATAGCAGCAATATTTGGTAAGATTTTTCACAACGGGGTGAATGTTTTTAGAAAGAAAGAGGAGAGGTTCAAACTTAAAATAAAAACTACGATAAATTATATTATGAGTCATTTTCGCCACGTCATTCATGAGACCAACCAATCAAATACATTTATTTTATTAATTTTTTCATCTTATCTTTTTACCAAGTGAATCTTCACTAATATTTACTGTAAATTAAATTTAAAAACAATTTTTACCAAGTGAATATTCACTTGGTAAAAAGATGAGATGAAAAAATTAATAAAATAGATGCATTTGATTGATTGGTCCATGAATGACATGGCGGGAATGACCCATGATATAATTTCTCAAAAACTACGAACCAATTGTAGGTATATTTTAAAGGCTTTGTTTAACCTATGCATATATGCATAGGTTAAGGGTTATTTAAGAGTTTGGATTAAATATAAGATTCCATTATAAAAATACAATCGTTCAATATATTACAAAACCCTAAAAATTGAAAAAAAACACAATCGTTCAATATATTACAAAACCCTAAAAGATTCTATTGAAAAAACTCATTCAATGTATTCTTAAAACCCTAAAACTTAAACTCTAACCCTAAACCCTAAACTATAAACACCAAAAACACTAAACCCTACAAGTCTAAAACTTAAATGCTAAACCTTAAACCCTAAATATTAAAAGACTAAAACTTAAACCCTAAAATTAAACCTTAAACCATAAACCCTAATACATTGAATGAGGGTTTTTCTAATATAATCTTTTAGGGTTTTGTAATACATCGAATGATTGTGTTTTTTCAATGGATTCTTGTATTTAATTCAAGCTCTGAAATGACCCTTAACTCATGCATATACGCATAGGTTAGATAAAGCCTATTTCAAATTAGGAATGAAGGCTGATTTTTGTCAAACATATTACTCCATTTAAACCATACAAGGAGCAATTAGAGAAGCTAGATTTGCACAAATAGTTTGCAAAGAGACGTGGATGACATTTTAGAAACAAATTTAACAACATAAAAGGTATTGTAGTATACTGGTTAGAACCAGAGTCAGAAATATTAGTTTCAAAGTATCTTAAACATAATCTGAACCCATATATTTTTCTACTTCAGTACTGAAAATATGAACTTATCATAGCCAATTCAACAAAAGCAATACGGGTTGAATGAACATTATCCCCTAAAAGCCTCAATCAAGTGACATGAGAATTAAAAAAATTGATTAATGTAACGTACCCTTCCCGTATTTATCACTAAATACGAGTCAGCGATGTTACTAACCCATTTTAAATCTTATTATTTTATTTTCTTTAGAAAGCTGACAACCTGCCCTACTTTACTTAAAAATTTATAAATTTTTTTATAGACATCGAAAATTCATTCCGAAATTTTCTAATTAAACTAGATTCATTAAGCTTTCTAACCATATAAATTATTAGCCTAAATTCATCATATAAAAATTCAAATATATTCCTAAAATGATATTTTCTTCATTCCCACAACATAATTCAACTTAGACAACATCATTCTAATCATTTCCCTCATAAAATAAATTTTTGCAAGATTTCCCCTAATTTTTCTTCTCATAGCCGAAATAGCCCCTATAGGTTTTCCAAGAAGTTTTCATCATTTCAAGCATCTAAACAACACTACAACACCATTTCCAACTTGATTGAACCTTACAACATGAAAACTAAACATGTTATTCAACCACCCAAATCTTAAATCTCAACTTAGAGACATGGAAACTAAGCAAAACTTATACTAAAAGATAGAGAATTCGATGGAGATCAATTTCCTATCTCATGTCTCTAGCCAAAAATCAAACAAATCAAGCCAAAAATTGAATTGAAAATTTCTTACCTAGACCCCTTGAAGTTTCGGCACTTGAGAGAGAAGATGAGCAAAGATTTTCAAATTTTTCTTTCTTTTGTTTTATGCAAAATGTCTTCAAATTTGGCTTTATAAAAATAAAAATCTCTAAAATAGTCAAATGACTATTTTACCCTTTAGTTATAACCAATCACAAGCCCACACCTATATTTTATCCTCTTCCACCATCAAATTTTATTAAAAAGTATAGGTGAAATGACTAAAATGCCATTAATGAATCTTTATATCGTCAAAAATGCCATTCCATCACCTATATAAACTACTGAATATAATCGAATCTAAATCGATTAAAAACGATTCAAAACTTCAATGCTATGTTCTTCGGGTCTTCCTAAGACTTCCTGCAAATTTTCATAAAATTCCGAGCTCATACGATTACCCGAATTATACTTAAACTTTAAACATAATTTCCCAATAATAGAAACATCAGATCAAACCATAGTTTTTATATTCGATCCACACCCTTAGATGATCTATCTGTTTATGGAATAAAAATAATTATTGGGAAAATTACCATGTTGGTCCTTGAACTTTTCTCAACTTTTCACTTTTGTCACCAAACTTTAAAACTTTATGTTTCAGTCACTGAACTAAAACCACTAACTCTTGATTCTTTACTTTTTGGTCACTATTCCAATAATGGGATATTACAGATGTCAACCTTCAAAACTTCTCTACCTTTACTCTTCTAGTCAAAATAGATGGAAAAAGGCATGCATATCATTTGGGTTAGAAAGTCTTCACATCACCACTGGCATTTTACTTATAGAGGGAGGGGTTAGGATTTGGGTTAGAAAATTTTTAGAAGAAAAATGTTTTTTGTGAAGATGGTGAAAATATAAAGTTTTAAAAGTTTGAGGGTCAAATTGAAAATTAATTTTTTATTAACGTGCCACGTCATCTTATTAACGGGTATAACGGTTGGGGGATCAAAATGATAATGGTAAAAAATGTAAGTGACAAGAATAATCTTTTTTTAATTTGGGTGACCTAAATAAAATACACACTAAACAAAAAAGACCTCAGGTGAAGTTTACCCTTTCTTTACTTATTATTTGTTTCCCATTTTATGCCGTGAACTAAGTGTTGATATCATCATCATCATCATAATCATCAATTGTGTTATCATTATCTTCAGCTGTATCCACCAGAGGGTGTTGAAGGACAATCACACATTGAAAATTTTAAATTTTCATAATATTATTTTAAGATATTTGCTTTGATATAATAATTGAAAATAGTTTGGAACTAAATTGGAAAGACTTCAAAAATGTTTTTAAGTCCAAACAACTTGAAAATAAGTTTGAGAAGTTTTGAGTGGTTTTGGAAACATTTTTTGACATTTTAAAATAGCCAAACTTATGTTTTCAGCAAGTCCGTACCGATACGGTAATACTCCGTATCGATACAGATAAGGGTTTTTGCTACAGAAAAATTTCAGAACCGAAATACCGTACCGATACGCCCCTAGGCATACCGATACAGGTAGGATTGTACCGATACGCTTATACGCGTACAGATCCAGTTTTCAACCACCCCAATGGCTATTTGAATTGTAGGTCGTACCGATACGGTCCCTGGCATTCTGATACGGCGTACCGAAATGGACCAAGGCGTACCGATACGCGTAGCCTAAAATGAGCATAACGGCTAGTAGCAGTACCAATACGCCTACCCGCGTACCGAAACCGAAGGCTGCAGAACTGCATTTATTGCGGAAAAGAAAAGCCCCAACGGCTCCAATTCAATCTCAACGGTCTCCAACGGCTAGGAACTCAATTGGGAGTGTAAAAGGGACCTTCAAGCTTCAGCAACAACTACTGAACCTATTGCCAACAACATTATGATTCAAAAATATGTCTAGTGCTTAAATTTCCCAATCTTGTATAGACAACACTTGTGAGCTTAAATTGTCAATGTATGCTCAAGTGTTTTAGGATTTGGGTGAGTGCTTTAGAGTGCAAACAAACACCTTTAGAGAGGGATTTCAATTTGCTATTAATTCTCTTGTTTAAGAGTGTTCCCAAAGCTCAGTTGTTGAGCTTTGTATGCTAGATTTGGTGAGTGAGTCTATGTTGTAAAAGGTTGCCTCCTAGGCCTTGAAAAGGGGAACAATTCTTAGTGAATTGTTGAAATCCTTAGTGGGGAGCTAGGGTAGTGGATGTAGGCTTGGTTTAGGAAGCCGAACCACTCAAAAATTATCATGTCAATTTTCTATCTTTTACTTCCCACAACCATCACCCAAAATACATATTCTCCACCACTTGGCAAGCAATTTGGTTGAAGGAAATCGAGCCCAACATATTATTTTACTGATGATCTAATTTTACACTCGTAATATTTTTATAATTTCACATCCATAAATTTTTTATGCAACTTTTTTAAAAGTTTACGCATAATTTTCAACTTTTTAAAGGCAAATTTACCGTGTGATGCCCTTTTTATGTATGTGACTCTGCCACTGAATGAAACAGAACGAGAGCATATATTGTCAAATCTAGCACTATTCTACTGTTAAGATTAGAGGTGGCAAACGAGTCGCTCGATTCGGGTCATTTCGGGTATGACTATATTCAATTTTGATTCGGGATTTTGTTCCGTTTTAGTTTGGGTCTATGGTAATTCGAGTCATATCAGGTTGGTTGATTTTTGATAATATCGGGTCAGTTGCTTTCTGTTCGGGTCAACATTTGGATTGGTCAGTTTTAGTTGGGTTTTCAGTCGAGTTTGGTATATATGACTTTTGGTGAGTTGTGCAATTGTTCACATCACATATTTCTTTATTTTAAGTTGCCTTCGGCTCGGGTGGAATTAATTCGGGTCTATTTTAGTTCGGTTGAAAATCGGTTCGAGTCCATTTCGGTTCAACTAAAATTCAAGAAGTAGTCAAGATTTTTGTGTCAAATTCAAGGACCAAGATAAAAAATAAAGAGAAATTTGGATCAATGATTCGACTAAATAATCTTAAACGACAATGTTTAAAAAGATATATTGCGTGTTCCGTATCATAGATACGTGTTAATAGGGACACAAACCATACCTAACAACGGTGTATGTGTTGAATTTTAACTCTAACCACTCAATTATTTAACAAAATAGACTTAAATTAAAATTAATCGCCAAAGTTGTGACAAGCTTTTGACGACTTAATAGTACACTTTTTTTTAGTATGACTTTAACAAACGATTAACCGTTAAAAGGCGACTTCAACAATTATTGTTTAAAGTAAACATATCAGTTTTATTAATTTTATTAACTTTTTTTACATCATCTTTTTATTAAATGATTTTTTATTCATATTTATTATAAATCAAATTTAAAAATATAAATATTTATTTGATAAAAAATAATATAAAAAATAATAAAATAAATAATTTTTATTAATTAACACAAAGGACGGATCTATAATATAGTTTCTCCCATGCATCTTAGATCTCGTTAATTTCCTATATAAGCCTAAAGAATGAACGGACAGTTTCAATAGAAAAAGAGGGAAAGACATTTTCCCGCCAACTGAAAAAGGGCGCCAAAACAACCCATCTTCTTTACTAATCTCCACTCTCCCAGCCTAACCCTAAAAACCAGATCCACTTCTTTAGTTCCGTTACAAGCTAAAACAAGTTATGAAAGGAGGTACGGTTCAGATAAATTGGCACGATACCAAACCCGTCCTAACCCTAGACTTCCACCCCATCTCCGGTCTTCTCGCCACCGGTGGCGCTGATTTCGATATCAAGGTGTTTTTTCTTCTCCCTCTAGATTTCATTTTAATTGATCCATCCTTTGCATTTCCTGTGTAATCAGGAACTATGTTAAATCAAAGTGCTTAGGCAAGGGTTTTCAATGTTTAATATGGGTTTTGTTTTGGTAATTGAGTGCCATGCCTTGCTAATTCGACTATTGTTTTTTTTTTTTATTTGTTGAACTTTTCAGCTATGGGTAATTAATTCAGGCCAAGTGCATAAGAAAGTGCCTACTGCTTCATATCAAAATAGTCTCTCTTACCATGGCTCCGCTGTTAATGCTCTCCGCTTCTCTCCCTCGGGTAATACATGAAAACCCTTATTTGAGCGCTTGATTTATTGTATATTGGGTATTAATCACTCGAGTCGTCTGAAGCTCTGAATTCAAAGTCTATTCAATTGATCCCGAGTTGATTAATGTTCTGATTTTACATCTACACTCTGTTTGGAACCTTTTAAGAAATAAATGTAGTTTGTAGTTTCTTAAATTTATGACCGATTTTTGAAGTTCTGTGTTTCTCTAAGATAAAATTAACTTTTCCACAATCTAAGTTTTCTTCTCTCTTTGATGGCTGAGATAATCTTGTCCTTTTTATACTATGCAGGAGAACAGCTTGCCTCTGGTGCTGATGGTATGGCATTTAAATTTTCATCATATAATATGTTGCTGTTCTAATTCTTTTTGTTAAGAAAGTCTGGTATTTGCTGCGAATTCTGAAACGGAGTTTTCTGTTTGATAGGAGGCGAGCTGATCATATGGAAATTGCACACTTCAGAAACCGGTCAAAGTTGGAAAGTTTTCAAGAGTTTGTTGTAAGGCGTTAATCTGAATGCATTATAAAGCTTCTATAAGATGGTTGCTTCTTACAAATTGTTTTTTCGCTTTGGAGTTTGGGTGAAAATTGATTAGGATTGAAGTTCCTCGGTTAAAATAATTCTTTTTACCCTTCAATTAGTAAGTGCTAGGTTAAATACTAATGAATTGTTGTGGCTCAGTTATGATCCTGTTGACTTTATTATTTTCTGAGAACTACAAGTAAATGCATTGTGATGAAGTAGACCATATTAACTTTAAAACATATGTAAAAACTGTGATCAAAATGTCGGTAGGGGCCAACAGTCTAAGCTTAACCTTATTCAGCTGTATTTGGATTCAACCAGAAGACTTTGACTTTTCCTTCACCTATCAGATAGCTAATATTGAAGTAAAATTTTCAGTTTAGGAGCCCTCTTCAAGGTATGTTCTTGTTGGTATGAGTTCTGTGCTCATGACTGGTCTTCTTATTGCCTAGATTTCACCGTAAAGATGTTCTAGATTTGCAATGGTCAGTTGATGGCGCATTTCTCATCTCTGGATCCGTTGACAATTCTTGTATCATATGGGATGTTAACAAAGGTATAAAAGAGATTATGCGGAATGCTGATAAAAATGCTTTGTTTATTCTTTTTTCACCATTATGATTATAGTTTTTTTATCATCTTCAGGTTCTGTCCATCAGATATTGGATGGTCATTTCCATTATGTTCAAGGTGTTGCATGGGATCCCTTGTCCAAGTATGTTGCTTCTCTCAGTTCAGATAGGACTTGCCGAATTTATGTCAGTAAGCCTCAAACAAAAACAAAGGGTGCTGAGAAGTTGAATTATATTTGTCAACATACCATCATGAAGGCAGAACAACAACCAATAGATGATGCCAAGGTTGCAACTATCTTGTTATTTTTCTGTATTCAAGGTATATTTGTTACTTATAACTAACCTTACACATGGTTTGGGATTCAGTCGGTAAAAAACCATCTTTTTCATGACGAAACACTTCCATCATTCTTCCGTCGATTAGCTTGGTCACCTGATGGATCATTTTTACTAGTGCCAGCAGGTATTTGCCCAAATGCATGTATAGTTCGATTACTTACTTATGAGTATATTTCAATACTTTCATTCCAGTTAAAGTATTTTTTCTTAGACAGACCTTCTCCCTGCAATCATATGTGGGCAATAGTTTAAGGTTCTATCCTCAATTGTTCTGAAACCAACTTCATTTACAGAATTTAACTGTAGCTCCTCAAATCGTTTATTCTTCTTTTATAAAGCATGTACATGCTGCTTTGCTTTCATTGATACCATTGCATTTTGTTTGGCATTTCTTGCATTGCAGGTTCTTATAAAATGTCGTCTTCATCTGAAACAGTAAACACCACTTATGTATTTTCCAGAAAAGACCTTTCTAGGTAAAGACCTTTCCTATTTTTTAATAGAGGCTAGACATATTCACTTAACAATGCAAAATCAGCCATATTGACAATATTCTTTGAATTCCAGAATCTAAATTGCTTGCACTAAGTTCTATTTACATTAGCTTTGGCCTAAAACAAAGGAAATCTATTTGCATTAGCTTTTATCATTTCTGTGTGGCAGACCTGCTTTGCAGCTCCCTTGTGCTAGCAAACCAGTTGTCGCAGTTCGTTTCTGCCCTTTAGCTTTCCACCTTAGGGGATCCAATTCAAACCAAGGTATGTTTTTATTGGTCTCAATTGTTCATGTAACCTACGAATTTTAATGGTAATCTGATTTTTGTATCCTGACTTTGCACAGCTGGTTTATTCAAGCTTCCTTATCGCCTTGTTTTTGCTGTTGCGACTTTGAATTCATTGTATATTTATGATACTGAGAGTGTTCCTCCAATAGCAATTTTGGCTGGTCTTCACTATGCAGCCATAACTGACATAGCTTGGTAAGTATCATGACTTCCCAAGTAGATAGTTAATGGCCGTAATTCTTTGATTAAATTCTATCGATTGGAGTTGAAAGTGCCTGCTTTTATATGTTGTTGAAAGGTCACATGATGCAAGTTATTTAGCATTGTCATCTCAAGATGGTTACTGTACGTTGGTAGAATTTGAGAAGGATGAAGTGGGACTACCAATTTCTCCATCAGGTTCGATCTTGCTTTTCCATTTATAATTGTTATGTGTTTATCTACCACTCATGTGGTCTTTTTACTCGCTACTGACCCTTTTGCATTTTTCTAGAACCTAAAATCACGAACACTGAGAATACAAGCACCATTGTCCAGAAAACTGATGACATGGTGATTGAAGTTGATGATCCAGTCACAGCAGATAACAAGATGTCCGAATGTGCGGAAAAGAGAGAAGGGAAACAGGCGTCGCCGAGTTTAGCGAATACTCCCGTATCAAATAAGCCAGCCAAGCGGCGAATTACTCCGATGGCAATCGATCCATGAGTTAAGGCACTCTTTTTTGCCAAGTTTTTTGTCTGCATCGTGTTGAATTAGTGATCATATATGCACATTTTGAAATGGATTGTGTCGTTTATGGTATACATAATTAGAATCGACTCCTTCAAACACCAGAAAGACTCTTCAGAAATGTATGGATAATGGCAGAATTGTATCGGAAAAGTAGATTTATTGGTTCTGAGGCTCTCATATTTTTGAAAAAAAAAATCAATGTCATTAATGTTATTTCACAGTTTTGGTCCTCAAGTTGAAAAAAATGAACTTTTATCAAAATCTAAAATTATCTCTTAATCTATAGGGTTAATTTTTATATTTCTGGAAACCTCCTAGAAAATCATTATTATTGTAATACAAAATTGATTCTACTAAAAATATATTCAAATCTAGTTTGTTTTCTTGTAATAAAAAGTTTTGCTAGATTTCCCGCGGTTACCATGTCTCAGTTTTTCTAAAATTATTGTTAAAAATAATTATGAAAATTGATCATTTAAGTACAAAAATAAATTGTATGTTAAAATGAGCTGAAACCTAATCCAGCTCAAACAGTATGATATTAACGGGAGTTGAGCTCATGCTAAACAACAGTCTTCCATCAAATTCGAGTCAGTTTTGAGCAGCGAGTTTTGAATGAGCTCCAGCTCTTTGTTATCGAAGTTCAGCTTGACTCGATTACACCAATAGTGTCAAATATTAACTCGTATTTTAATTATATATAATATATTTATAAAAAAGGTAACATGCATCTATATTGTGTAAAACTCAAATACTTTTATATTTTTTTTTCGGGCCGTTAGATGAGAGTAATAAATGACTTAAGATTATTTCTTTTTGTTTTCCTATAATAATCTTCACATTTTCTAGTGTTGATCTCTATCATCCATTTACCTTCATCCAACAGTTTAAAAAAGGTGTAAAACTTCTAAGTTTTACATAGTATAAGAGGATTCTATCTCTTTATAAAATATTTAGACATGATCAAAGAGTGTAATTTTCTTTTTAATTTCACACTAATTTTGGATCATTGAACGAGTGTAAACCTAAAATCAGTGTAAAACTTTTTTAATTTTTACAGATCCCTTCTCTTCCTCCTTTAAAAATCTCCACATTTTCAACTTATAGTCTCAACCATTAATTTACACTCACCCAATGGTCCAAAATCACTGCAAAACCTTTTAATTTTTACACTATATAAGTAGATCCTTCACAGAATGTATGTATGTATATATATAACTACCATTATTCAGCAAGCAAAATGCTAAATAGAGACATGCATAACGAAGGGAAGCGTTAGAATCATATGTTATACTTCTTAAACAGAAGCAACAGAATATCTACATGAACCTACTTACTTCTAAGGAATAAACATAAATACAAATTGAAAAGGTTAGTATTCTCTGAAGCTACAGAAACTTGACAGAGAAGGGTGCCAAAAAATTAATGATACGGTAGCTTCGATATAAAACCGTAAGAATAATAGCACAAAAAGATATGATGATCCCCTGTTTCTTTTACCTCTTCTGAAACTTTTCCACATATGCCTGCAACATGATAAAAATTTGTAAGGAGGTCAGCAAGCTATGCATAGAATCGAACGGTCCAAGTTCATAAATAATAACTATCAACTTGAACCATGAACATGATATCGGAAATCTTTCAATGAGTTGCAACTCAAATGACAAAAAGTACATTAATGTTCCCTCTGTCTATTACCAAGTAATTGGGTGATAACTTATAACAGAAAACATGCAAATGATGACTTAAACGAAAGCAATATCTAAATGCAGAGCACAAGGGAAAAGAAAACAAAGGGAAGGTCTCATGCTCTTTTTCTTCCCCCACCACAGTTCTAAACCCCTCAACTTAAAAGGAAACTGCATTCACCTGTACAAGTTTGTCAAGCTTCGGTTTTGACATCGACAGATATTGATCAACTTTTTCAGGTGTTTGAGGAATATTAGTCCCTTGAACTGTAGTAATCACTTTGTCAACAACTTTCTTCACAATGTTTTTGTAAGCCTCTTTGCCAATTTGACCTTCCTTCCATGTTGGTTTGAGGAGATCCTTGACAAACTCAACAAGTGCAAATTTAAATGCACGAATTCCCTTATCATCCTTGTTCTTTTTGCCCTCATCAGCATCTAAATTCTCTGATGGACCATTCTCCCCTTCACTTTTCTTGGTTTGATCAACTCCTCCATTTTCCTTCTTCCCCTCAGAACTTGCAACAACATGCTCCAGCTGGTTCCGCTTATGGCTATCAAAATCAGACTCCCTTTTGGAACCGTGATCATTATGATAATCATCACCAGTATTACTACCCAAAAGAGATGATGCTAACAACATACCAGCCGTAGTTCAGTTTGGCCATCTGCCACATTTTTCTCCGCAACAGGATGTAATGTAAACCCCAAAGGCTTAGTATCCATGTCCTGTTTCTTGGCAGGCTCAATGCTATCAGATATAGGGCCATATCGTTTTGGGAATATAATGTCTTGATCTGGTTTTACAGTTGGCGCAGAATCTGGCTCAACATGACCTCCAGAGTTTGCACAAGAATTTACCTGCATTCCATCATGGGAATTAAGAGCAACACGAAGTAATCGACGTTGATGTCCCTTTCCAAATAACTGAGCTAGAGAGGCTGAAAAATTGGTAAGTTGGTTAAGCTGCTCATTGCTTACCATAGTCTGAGTTGACTGAGATCCAGAATTACCATGTAATATGTTTGCATCCCCAGCATTTAGTTTGTTCCTTGCTTTCTCCTCTTGAAACAGCAGGTTATGTTGGGTACCTTTCATATTTATTTCATTAGAACCGATTGTCACTTGACTTTGTCCAACAGCATGTAAGCCTGAATAAGGCACAGAACTTGAACTTGGCCCAGGCTGGTCAAAGCTTGGCAATGGCGAGACATTGGTAGAAAAATTTAGATCATTATCTGAATTAGAATTTGTGCTAAGAGAACTGCTAACAGATGGCAGTGCTACAGCACTGTTGCCCCTCAAGTGGTCCTGTTGAATGCTAGATTTCTCAGCTAACATTGGCTGCAAAGCTGCAAGTCCATCATGCACCTGACCCGAGGCCTCTTTAGTTATATTCTTCTCTTGAGCAGATAAAAGTGTTTTGACAGGAGTTGATTTTGAACTATGAGAATGTTCCTTTTTAATAGAAGATTGGATCCTGTAATTCCACTCTGGGACATTTCACCAAGCAGCTCCTCGGCACCTTTTGGTTCAGATACACCCATAGTATTACCAGGATTTTCCATCTTCCTAGGAAATCCTTCATCCCTGCCAATATTTACTGTTTTATGCTGCTCATTACCCTCAATGTTCTTTCCATTGTATTGCCATGTCTCATCCATGGACCAATTAGAGTATCTTGGTTCGAACGCACCCTTAGTTTCAATTGTGTCCTTGCTCAACTTTGTAGCCCCTAAGTAGGCACCTGTATCACTCCATTTTGAATCAGTCCATGAAGTGTTCACATTATTTGAAGCATCAGCATCACTCCATTTTGAACCAGTCCATGAGTTGTTCACTTCATTTGAAGTGTCAGCATCACTCCATTTTGGACCAGTCCATGAGTTGTTCACATCATTTGAAGCATCAAGATCACTCCATTTTGGACCAGTTCAGGGTCTCTCAGCTTCATTTAACGCATTAGCATCACTTTGTTCTGCATCTCTCAAAGATACACCATCCTGCAACTTATCCACACTGACAGAACTAGGACCCCATACACCTCTATCACCACGTGACCTTCTTTCATGGCTTGCACAAGCCTGACCATGATGAGAAAACCTACAATATTTTCCATTACGACAATTCCCAGCAGCAAAGTATTTGCAAGGAATATCACTGGTTCTACGAGCTTCACACTCACCATCACGTTCTGGTGTTCTAACTCTTCCTCTTGGCATGTTCCCTTTCACTACTCATCTCATTTGTTTGTCTTCTACTGAAGCCGTTAGAAGCACCATCATGAGCAAACCAACATGACGCCCCCTGCGACAGTTACCTTTCAGATAATCAGTGCAACAATCAGTAGACCTTCCACTCTTAATGAGATAATCTTTACCATCATCGTGAGTAATATACTTTGAAGCACCAGCTCTATTTTGTCTATTATCCCAATCATCCTCGCAATTTGGAATATCTTGGTGAAGAAAGTGACACTGACTGCCTCTCCTGCATTCGAAACTCCAGATCTGTTTCTGGTTCTCTCATTGAATCCTGATTGCCACCTAATGCCAAGAACTGGACTCCGGCTCCTGCTTCTACTGCGACTTTTGCTCCAGCTCCTACTGCTTCTGAGGGTAAAACTAAGGTTAGGGACAAATTAAAAAACAATACTATTTAAAAGGAAGATGAGAGTTATACAGGCAGAAAAAATGAAAAAAAAAAAAGAATCCTTTATCCATGAAATAAGCATAAACCATAATATTACTTAAGAGAGTCCTGAAGCATTGTATTCAAAAAATTAAGCTGAGATGCAACCTCAGTAACAACATAAGATTTTAAGAGAACCAACACGAGGGAAAATTACAAACTGGGAAAAATTTTAATACATTTTCTACATAAATGAAAATTCAAAACAGAAGCATCAAGTATATGATTCTCAATTTTGTAGCAACATTGAAGAATTAGTACAACCAAGGATAACGGAGTAGACAATCCAACCTGTAAGACCTGTTCCAATCAACTTTAGGAGAACTGTGCCGTTTTTTAAGCCTCAAATCTTCAAATTCAGGTGACATTTTCATACTGTAAGTCTCATCCCTGTCCCATGGGGTTGCAGTTTGACAAAGTCATTATTTTCATCCTTTTCGCCAACTCTGCTTCCATGTAAAGATTCCCTTATAGGCATTACTCCGACAACAGACCACTTGTCCTTCCTACCAACCTCTGCAGAGAAATATCCGTGTGCTACTTCTCTATCATGAAAAGACACACCAGCTTTTGCAGGCCAACCTTTATCCCGTATATTTTCAAGAGAATACTGGTGTTCCTCTTTGGAATTCCACTTAGAACTGCGTCTTCTACTTCCACTCATCTCAACAGAAACAATTTCTTATCTATGCCGTATGATCTGTAAGGAATTAAGGCATTAATAAACTGCCACAGTCCATCTTATGATTACCGTTGATTTATTTCAGGATCTGAGCACATGCAGTCAATCTCATGTCCTCTCTGCTGTGCGATTTAATTCCCTTGGGGAAAAACCTGATATCAGTAAAAAGAGGTCAAATTTCCAAAAACAAAAAAGTCAATGTTTAGATATAACTGCAAGCACTAGTGTATAATATACTATTTGAAACTAGAATCAGCTTAATTTTGCTGTTCAATTTCTGAAAAACCATTTTGCCTATGGAAACTGCCACTCAATGATAGAAAAAGAGCAAACACTAAATGTTCAATTTAGCTAAAAATTAGCTGTGCACATAAATAATTTCATTAGGAAAAGAGTAAAATATAAAAAAATTACAGAACAATAGGCAATGCAAGAGTTTAACTTTTGTTAGAAGTATCATCCTTCATGCTGCACATACAATTACAGTAATGATATATCCCTATGACCTGGTGTTTCAGATTAACAAACTATAAAACATCTCCATGGAACCCATTAAGATTTTCAAGAAATTCAGCAAATAGTGCCCGTAAAATTTCAATCCCTAGCAAGACTAACACAAGGGAAATGTTATAAATTCATGTTTCATCCCAATTCCCATAACAAAAAAGATTATGTCAGGGTAGAACGACCTGCAGGGCATAACACGCCTTAAAGTTGATATGTTACACTAAATCTCAAGTGCCACCAATTTAAAATCTATGGTAACAAATATTATTAAGCCAACTTTCAAAGGAAAAATATTTGACTGCTAGTGTAAACTTTAGTTCACACAAGCATGCTTATTTTAGGGGTTAGAGGTTTAGTTTAGGATTTAAGGGTTAGAATTTAGAGTTAGGATTTAGGTTTTAAGTTTTAAAGCTTAGATAAGCATGCTTATGGAAAAAAAAGTTTTCCACTGCTTGTGCATCAAATATTAACCCACTTTCAAATACAATTACATATCTCATGAAGCTTTTATTGGACCTTAGTAGTCCCCCAAGACATATGTATTTAACTCAATAATGAGGCAAGAACGTTTCAACCCAGCTGATAGAATTCAGTAAAATTCATCAAAAAAAGATGGTTTATATTATACTGATATATGAAACATGTAAAGTGCAGAATAGCACATTGTTTTGCAGTAACCAAGTAAGGTGAAAATATCCAAAATGAAAGAGAAAAAGATTCACTCATACCCACACCAAAAAACAAATAGTTAAAACTTAAAAAACCTTCAACTTAATCTCTTGAAGCATCCAAGAGCATGATAAAAATGTCCAACCAAGAGTGGTGACATTAAATTTTCCAGAAGGCGGGACGTGAAGCAGTAGCACAAGTCTAAAGGCCGAAATATACAAAAGATCATCGAAATCCCTGTATAGCACCCTCATGAATTGTTCTAGAATCCACGTAGTATGTCCAGGCACAAAGAGATATATGCACTCTACAGTAGCAAAAAGCTCTAGTAGCCCACTACCTATTTCTCAACATCATCAGGCATAGAATATCCTCAAATTTAGCAAGTATAATTTTTGTAAGAATGGGTATAAATCTAATCAATACAATCAAATAATTCTAACTAGGAAAAACCAGATATCGATCAAGACCTGGACTCTTATTGCTCTTAACAATACTACTAAAATGCAAAATCGTTTGTATGTCTTGATCGATAATGAAGAAACCGAAAAAACCCCTAAATAGTTTGCCTTCTTAGGATAAAGCCAAAGTTCTTTAAACAGAGACAAGAGACAAAACCCTATAAACAATCGAAAGAGATTGCGATAAAAGAGGACTCACCGTGAGAACGAGGAAGATACAAAGGAGTAAGAATCGAGCAAAAGGGGAGAGAATATATGAGTAGAGCCGCCAATTGATCTTCAATGTAGAGAAGAAGAGAGTACGGAGTTCGAACAGTAAACTTGGTCAGCTCAAGTGCTTCATTAGGTATAAATAATAGGGTAAATTACACATATCATCACTGAGCTTCTTCTCTATGACCTATTTTGACCACTAAACTTTCAGCATAATTAATTTACTCACTTAATTTGACTTTCTGACCTATTTTAGTTAATTTGAATTATTTTATTAATATTTTAATATAATTTGATATATTTTATTATTATTAAACATAAAAATAATTTAAAACAAAAACAAATTATATTTATTATTATTAAATAAAAAATAATTTAAAATAAAACATCAAACACTCAAAACCCTAAATCATTTTCACCCACACCAACGTCACACACCCATTCACCGGCGTCACTTATGTTATGAAATGAAAAAAAAAGGAGGGCAGAAAACTAATCGAACTCAAATCTCTAGTAAATAAATATCTTTTTTTTCATAGAATCATTTCATTGGGTTAAAAAAAGTTTAATTGAATAAAAAATAGGTTATTATTATATACCCTGGCAATAGAATTTTTTCCACGGACATATTTCAGTTCACCTTAAAAATTAAAATTCAAATCCTTAAATTTAAAACTCTAAAATTTAAATCCTACCACTTTAATTCTAAAACTTAAATTCTTATCATAAACTCTAAATTTTAATCTTTAAAATTTAAATCCTAAATTAAACCTTAAACTTTAAATTAAAATGCTTATAGAATTTTTTTTTCATATAAGTGGATGACATTTTTAAAAAAAAATTAGGACTAAGTTCATTTTTTTTTTAAAAACGGGACCCTAAGTTTTTTATTTTATTTTATTTTGGGTTAGACCGTGCAAGTTGCAACCGTAAGCCATGAAAAGTTTGACTCTGTCCAGAAAAGGAAATAAACAAAGGAAAACAGGAGGGTGCGCATTTTGATTTCAATGCGCTCATGCGGTGCACATTAGAATTCAACACCCAACCAAACTTCTCTTTGTCTTCTCCGTTTCTGATTTCCCCGCGACACACACAATTTTCATTTCCAACTATGGCTCCAGCCACCATCACGCCGGCGGCTCGGCGTCATGTCAGCTCCCGCCGCCGAACCGAGGCACCTCGCCGGTGTCCATCGCCGTCGTCTCCGCCGAGGAAGCTGAGACCCATGTCGGAGATATTGGATCGTGCGAAATACGCGGTGGTGGAGCGAGCTGACTACAGTGACATCATCTGCGAACAATGCGGCTCTGGTGAACGTCCCGAAGAGCTCCTCCTTTGTGATAAATGCGATAAAGGCTTCCACATGAGATGCCTTAGACCAATTGTGGTCCGTGTTCCTATTGGATCATGGCTTTGCCCCAAATGCTCTGACCATAGGCGAGTAAGAAGTAGGGATTTTTATCTTTTTCTTTTATTTCGTTGTTTTGTTGCATTTTTCAAAATTTCTCCAGTTTTTATGGTAAATGTTGTTTTTTTAAAGGTTTTTCGCAGAAAAAGATAATTGATTTCTTCAAGATTCAGAAGAGTGGTGATGGGAAAAAGAAATGCATGTCGAATCAAGGTAAAAAAAAAACAAATTGTTGTACAAATTTCTATTATATTTGAATTGGCTACAATATTTGAAATGCATTCATAAAATTCTCACATTGTTTCAGGGTTCATGCAAAATTTTAGTTTGGGAATTAGTATAATCTTTCAGTTTAAAGGAAGGGAGAAATTTGCTGAAAATTAAAACAGATTAATGTTAAAAAAATCTAGGACCTTTCGGGATCTTGTTTTAATGGAAAAGTTCTGAGTTGGAACTTGAAAACTTTGCTGCAAATGATGATGAAATCATATGTTCAAGCTATTTTTTTCATATCATATGTGAAACTTGGTTAAAAGAAAAACTCTTCAAACTATTAAAGTAGTAACATTTAACTTATTGATATTTGCTCATACACCTTATACTACAAAGACCCAAAAACCTGCAGGACTATGATCACATGTTTCCACAATCTGATTCATTAGATCTTTTATCCCTCCTTTGCAATGTACTGTTTTCATGTTTAAATTATCATTTGATATATTGAATTGAATGCTTTCGTGTGAGAAGAACTCGTACATCCTTTATGCCTGCGTATCTGTCTAAGTTAGAATGCGTGATAGGCTCCATTCTGCAAATATGGAGTTTTCTTATAGAAAGTTGGGGTAAAATATCACCTAGTTGCACAGCATCACTACTTGTGTCGTGGAGTATTTTGCAAATATATAAAGCATATAGAAGCATTTTCTAGAGGGTATATGACTGTGTTTTGGTTGAACAATTTTAAGGTTAGGGAATTTGTTACCCCCCCCAACACACACACTCCTAGGTGGTTTTATCTCAGTTCCGACCCTGTGCATGGGCCTTTTTATACGCACACTACTAGCATTCAGTCAGGGGCGAAGCCAGGAATTAAAAGTTCAGGGGCAGAAAATAAAATTTAATTCAAGGGTTTAAAATCTCGATAGTTTTTTTATATGTAGGTGAAGTACGTTATGTCACAGTTTCTCGACTTGATATTTTCAAAAAATTTATTTTATCTAAAAAATTATTTAAAAGTAAAAAAAAAAATCGTATAAAATATTAAAAAAACATTTTTTTTTGAAGTAATCTTTAAATACAACATGATAGAATTGTAGTGTATCATGTGCCAGTAATATCTAAAGAAAACAATTGTTCAAATTTAATGGTCAAAATTAGTCAAAATGCTTAATTAATTCAATTTCTTGGTTCAAGAGCTTAATTGAGTGTAAAAATTTCAGGGGCTTAATTGATTTTTTTTTAAAGTTCAAGGGCTTCTTACACCTAAGTCTAAAAAGAACAAAAGACTGAAAAACGTCATCATAGGATTCGATTCACTAACTTCAAGTAAAACAAACTTAATTTTATATACACATTTTACCACTAAGACAACACACACTCTATAATATTAAAACAAGTAAAATTAATTATAATTTAAAATTCTACCTACGGGGGCCAAATTAGAAAAAAGAATGGATCGTAAGGGTGGACCACGGGGGCCTGGCCCCTGCCATCCTCCCATGTGGCTTCGCCCATGCATCTAGTATCGAGTGTGTGAGACCGTGTTGCCAAATTTGGATCTTGTGAGGCTTTCTTGATGTCCATCATCTCGTCCTAGTTGATAAATATAAACTTGTTTTCCTTGTTTCTTCTGGTTGGACTTCTAGATACTAGAAAGCGTCGCAGGCGTTCTGTATCATTGGTGTTGCTAAAGAAAAGGAGAAGGCTCTTGCCATTTATACCATCTGAAGATCCTAATCAACGTTTGAAACAAATGGGCACCCTTGCTTCTGCTTTAACAGCAATGCAGATGGAATTCAGTGATGAACTAACCTACTCTTCTGGCATGGCCCCTAGATCCGCTAATCAGGCCAAGTTTGAAAATGGTGGCATGCAGGTTTGAATTTCATTGATTGTTCCAGTTAGAAGTTTTAACTCTAATATGTTCCCTATTAGTTATGTTTATGTTCTTTCAGGTTCTTTCGAAGGAAGATATGGAGATTCTGGAACTCTGCAGAGCAATGAGTAGGAGAGGCGAATGTCCTCCCTTCATAGTAGTTTTTGATTCATGTGAAGGGTATCTTTAACTTCTGATTGTGCTGCTGCAGTTATATTGCTTAACTGCATATTTAATATATTTATTCTAATCATGTGGTGCAGTTATACTGTAGAAGCAGACGCCCAGATAAAGGACATGACCTTCATTGCAGAATACACAGGAGACGTGGATTACATTAAAAACCGAGAAAATGATGATTGTGATAGCCTGATGACCCTTCTTTTAGCAACAAACCCATCTGAAAGTCTTGTAATCTGCCCTGATAAACGTGGAAACATTGCTCGCTTTATCAATGGCATTAACAATCATACCCCGTAAGCCTGTATAACCTATCTCATTGGTGTCTAACACCATGTCTCAGTTAAAATCACATCACTCAACTTCTGTTTTACTTAACATCTCATCATGTAGCATTTACAGCCGATTTAGTGTGTCTCGGTTAAAGTCATATTACTCGACTTCTGTTTTAACCTCTCATCATGTAGCAGTTACAGCCTATTTTGTCTACTCATCTACATCTAATCAACCGTGCTTTTCACATTTATCCCTCAGGGTCTCTTTTTCTGAGTGTCATATTCCCTTATGGTCTCTCGTTCGGGTGTTATACTCTAACTATCTACTGATAGTTCACTTCCAAAAAACAAAAATATTTGCTTTGAATTTAGAATAGTTGGTGAATTTGATTGAAACATGTCCAATTTTGTGCAGGGAAGGTAAGAAGAAGCAGAACTGTAAATGTGTGAGGTACAGTGTAAATGGTGAATGCCGTGTCCTTTTGGTCGCTACTCGCGACATTGCTAAGGGAGAGAGGCTTTATTATGATTATAATGGATATGAGCATGAATACCCTACTCATCATTTTGTCTGAATATCCATCCTACTGAAGTTTACTAACAACCCTATACCGAGCCAGAATGCAATTTTGGATCCTCATACAATCTTCACCCACTTTTCTTTTTCTTTTCACAGCTTATTCATTGTTGGTGCAGAAGAGTCAAGGAAATCTCATCAAATTCATGCATTGTATGTGCCTGTAATTTATGATGTAAAACTGGTCCCTTTTGGAATAGTTTCTATGTTCTTGAGAATATGATGAAATCTATTTAAGAAACAACATCTTCTGATACAGGTCTCAGCCAAGTTCTTTAGTTTCATTGAAAATAGAATTATTATATGGACTGCTTTCATGTAACCATTTATCTTTCATACTCTTCATCTGTATATACCCTTTTACTTCTTTTGGCTACAAAGAATAGCATTTGTCAACCGACTGGGGTTGGTTTAAGTGGTAACCAGCTTGGTATCGCTTAAGTAGGTTTTGAGTTCGAGACTAAGAGACTCACCCACTAGAGTAGGTGTGCCATACGGGTCAGTCCGAATTAACCAGTACAAAGTCTTGGGGCAACAAAAAATATCATTTTTCAGTTATAATCTTCAGCTTCTTTATTAATTAAAGTGTTATTTGATAAATTTTAAAACTAAATAGAAGTGTTACATTGTACTTAATTTATCTATTATTAATATGTAATCTCATGGTAATTTGGTAAAATAACCTTTTTGCCCCCTCAACTTAACTAATTTAGTTATTTAAGCTCTCAAACATGTGATGGGGCACACCACTAAACCGACATCAACTAATTCATACTTTTGTCATGTCATATTAAATACTGATATCATCTAATTTCTTAAAAAATTTTAGTGAGATATTGAAGAGAGGGGTTGTATGTGATTAGGCCCATCCCTGAACCAGACGATAAAGCATTTGTCGAGGTTCTACTGCCCATAATTAGAAATAAATATAGTCGTTTAAAATTTATTTAAGTATCAGTAGGATTTATCGCCCCTAATTTAATATAAGGAACAATTGAAACTTATTTAGTCTAAGTATTAGTAGGTTCTAGGGTCATAATTAAGATTTTATTGATAGTTTAATTTTTTTCTTCAAATATTTGTTATTAGGATCCAATTTTTATAGTACTTCTTATTAAGAGTTTACTCTTAAATTTTTTTTTTTAATATTTATTTTTAGGGCCCCAGTTTTTTCAACACTGGTTATTAGGGCTCAATTTTCAATATTTCTTATTAGGGGGCTGTTTTTAAAATTCAAAATTTTCAACATTTGTTATTAAGGTCTATTTTTTTCAATACTTATTATTAGGGGCCTATTTTTTCCTAATATTTGTATTAGGTACACACTTCATGATTTAATTTTTTACTAGAGACTCGATTTTTTTTTCTAATGTTTGTTATTAGGAGCCTACTGTTATAATTCAATTTTTGAATACTTGTTATTAGAACTTAATTTTTAGATTCACTATGAGACCACAAAAATCTCAAGAACGAATCTGTCTGTGATCAATCTTAAGACCTAATATCAACCAAAACTCAATGTTGCATATAAAATATTATAATGAACAACATGCATCATAAAAATGTTAGAAAATATACTTAAATATTGTAGTGTACCTTCCCACCATAAGCAAAACCAGAATCAAAAGCTATTTGAGTTAGTGGCCATTGGAGCTAAGGAAGATGCGACCACAGTAAGTAGAAACCAGCATTTCAATCAAGAGAGGGAACTGCAACAGAGTAAAGAAAGCTCTCGGAACGGTCGAGAGAACGATGACCGGAATCGACACCCAAGCCAACCGTGCCTGGAGGGTGATGAAGATGGCGGAGCCGAATGCAATCATCATGGTCACGATGGAGAAGAAGAGCGTGAAGAGGCCGAGTATGGATTTCGCCGGCAACGATTGAAGGAAGTATTTCTCCGCATAGTGTGACGTTAGAACTCCCAAGAAAACCAGCACAGAGGTGGACGAAGCAAAGAGGGAAAGAGAATTGGCGAGGATGAACACCATGAAGGCATTGGATTTTAGGAAGATCGGACTGCCTGTTTTCTCGTCGTTGCCGCCCGGAACCGTGAAGGCCATCGTGAACATGACGGCGGCGATGAGAGTGGCCACCACCATGCAGGACGCGGAGTTGTTCTTCATCCACCTCTCCCCTTCTTTCATCAGCTCCTTGTGCTCGTCAGAGAATAGTGACGCCGGAGTCTTGCTGTTTTCGTTCAACTCTTCCTCGAATTTTGGGGGTAGAATCTTCCTCGACTGCTATCAAGTATTAACCAATACCATGAAACTTTATTACATCAACGATGAATCATGGATTCAAATAACGGTCCACTATCGTAATAATAATCGTTTTATAGCGGTAGTGGTATCGTTAAAATCATTATTGTGAAAAATAACGGTCTATGTAACTACAACCACAACCACAATTTAAATTCATGTGATGAATTAATATGTAAACTAAAAGTATAAATGTATAATGTCAAAAATATTCTTAATGTTTGACTGGATAGTCACTTTAGCTCTTATTTTTTAAAGCCACTTTAATCTTCAACGTTTCATTTTGAGTTAAAATAATTTCTCTGTGGATAAAAACTGTTAGTCAACTAATAATAAACAATTTAAAATGACTTAACAGAATGACACGTCAGTAGAAAAAAATAGTTTTACAAAAAAATTTTTGACTGATGCATCATTCTAATCAACACCTTTGTCAATATGAGATTTCTATGTCAACATACGTTGTCATATAGTGCAATATTAGGTAGATTTGTCACATCATTTCAAGTTATTTACCGTTAGTTGATTAACAGTTTCATTCATGGACAAGCCATTTTGGCTTAAAATGAAACTTAAAAGATTAAAGTACTTAAAAAAAATAGACAATCCAGTCAAGACATTACGCAAGTATAAACAAGATCAAGAATGGCACCTCAAACCATTGAAGCTCCCTTTGCATATGCAGAGCGGCACCGGAGATATGATCGAGTCGAGACGGAGGGGACAACTTGGCAGCGAGGTGTAAGAAGTTATTCCGGAAGATATCATGTCGAAGCAACGCTATACGCTTCTTCGAACCCAATCCGAAGATATGGGCGAAGATGTTTTCTTGTCTTAGGACAATTGCATTTGCAAAGAGCGTTCGACCCTTTTTATCTTTCCTCCATATGATTTCTGGGTAGAGTTGTATGATTTCGTCGACGAATTCAATCATGCCATGCTTGATTGCATCATAAATTGCCTTGTCCAACCCAATCATCTCCAGATGCTGCTTGTTCAGCTTTGGGATCTCTTTGAATATGCACCTGAGGAGCTCCACGGCTCGATCGTGTGTTAACTTTGCTTCATGGATTTCCTTAATATCAGGGACTGCAATTTGGAATGCATTAATACAAGGAGAAAACGTGGATCGAGTATAGTTCAGTCGACATTGTTGCCGTATCATATTACTCAATTATAGGTAAAATCTTGGGTCACTTAGCCGTTAAATGTTGTCGTTTAATTGGGTATAATGACAGTTTTAGTCCTCGAAATTTCATATTCTATCAATTTAGTCTAAATTCAAAGTAATACAATAAATCGAACCCTTCATATTTAAAAAATATATCAATTTAGTCATTTTTATTATAAAAACAATTTTTTACGTTCACTGCAATTCTATGTATTTTTATTAAAAAGTATAATTTTTGTAATAATTTTTATAGCAATAATTTTTTTATTATAAAACAAACTTACAGAGAACTTAAGAAATCTGTTTTATAATAAAAATTAGTAACTTACATGGTAGAGGAACTAAAACCTGAACTTTTGTAGAAAACTATGTGGCAACCGTACCTAAAACCTGAAGGTTTTTATATATAATTTTAAATAGATTTCGATGACTAAATTGATATTTTTTAAATATGAAGGTTGCCCAAATGTAACCATAACCATAATTGAGTGATCAAAATATAACATTACTTATAATTGAGTGACCTAAATGTAACTTTTAATAATTGGGTGACCCAAATATAATTTTACCCATAATTGAGTGACCTCCGTTGTAGATTGCCCTATGCTATATAGGTGAACGTGTAATTGAATATGTTTAAGCGCTCAATATCCTCAAATTTATAGAATGATGGGTTTAGGTACTATAGTCTATGTACTAAAATTATATGTTGAGAAAAATATAAAAAACACTCACACAAACATGAAGGAGATGCTGCATACCAAGCCATTTCACAAGCTTCTTAATAAGCATGATCAACGAACCGCGGACTGCAAGAAAGCTCAACTTTAGCTTTAAACTCGTAGTAATCAATAATAGTAATATGGTAAATCACACCACAGGTGACTTAATTATAGGTTTAGTGACTAAATTGTTACTTTTAAAACTGTGGCAAACAAGTCACTATATGGTTAAAATTGAAACAAGGTCTGGTATGATAGTAGTTTTAGTCTCAAAACTTACACATTCTATTAATTCAGTCCTAATTCAATTCAATAAATTTATCTATTCATATTTAAAAATTTCGATATTGTACCCCTGACACATACTCCGACCACTATCTGCACTCCATGCTATTTTCCCTCAACTTGATAATTGACAGATGGGATAGCTCGATAGATACAGTCACTTCACTATTGGACGACTGATAGACTAATGGAACATACCTATTATCACCTTAATGTCGCCTACTAGTAGATATAGTCACTTCAATAATGAAATTTTTAAATATGAAAGCTTAAATTTATTAAATTATTTTGAATTAGGACTAAAATAGTTATTATATCAAGTCGTATGTTTCAATTTTAACGACATATTAGACTAATTGACACAAAATTTTAATTGAAGGACTAAATTGTTACTTTTAGAGAAAAGTTATACGTTTGTTATTAAACTTATAATTAAGTGACTTGTTTGTCACGAAATTTTAATTGAGCGACAAATTTGTTTCTAAATCTATAATTAAGTGACATGGTATGGTGTATTTTAACTACTAATATTTGATTAAACAACATACCATTGGTTGGACTTGGCCCCGATTAGGTTTTGTATTGCTCTCTACATCACCTCCCACTGATTCACCGTTGCCTTGTATTTCACTTCCTGATATGTTTATACCTGCAGATTGGAGAAACCGTTTCGTCATCTCATCAAATTCGTCAACAATCATTGCTTCGGATTGTGTGGTTTAATGTTGAAAAAGACAAGGTTAGAGTTCTTACAGGATTCGTAGATCCAACGTTTCCAGAACACCAAACTCTTACCACTCATGAATGCCGAGGGTTTATGAGCCAGCAACTTGATGGCGTAGTTTCTGTTTATATCTTCTGTAACACCAAGCAGTGGATGTTTCTTCACCAGTCTTAGGGCTAAATCTACATGCACACCATAATCCATTAATCTCTTAATGTATAAATAGGGATGCCAATTGAGTGAGTCGGGTGTGAAGAATGTTCTCCGTAACACCATAATCCATTAATCCCGCAACCAGGGTGGAGCTACAATTGCCCCTCCCCACCCCCAAATTTTTTCCACCTTTGTCTCCCTATATAATTTTTTAAAAAATTGATTTATTTATGAATTTGCCCCATTACTTTTAAACATTTATGTTTTGCCCCCTCCCCCAACCTCAAATCCTGGCTTCGTCCCTGACTGCAACCCGTAAGATTAAAACCATTCACACACCACCACCCACGTGGGTCTTCATACCCATTATATTCACTATACTCGTATCATGACCCATTTTATATAATATATTTATAAGTATCAGTTAAATAAATATAAACTAATTTTATTATGAAAAAAGCACGAAATGCATGTCCTACAAACTCCCATGACAGATATGATATTATTCTAACTATAACTATGATAAAAATAGTCTTTGCTATCCTTTTAATTTATAAATTGAAATATAAAACTAATTTGTATCCTCATTCCCACACCACCCTTTGCCAAACTTGTATCAAACCTTAGTCATTTGGGTGCGATGTGGGACGAGTCCCGTAAATTTACCCCACTGACATCCTCAAAGGCGGACCTCAATGGGAGCCAAATAGAGCCCTGGCTCCCCCAAAATTTGGTATAATTATTACTTGGCTCTTCAATTTTTTTTAAATATTTTAATTTGACCCCTTCAAAAATTTTAAAACTCTTATCAAGTATATTTTTTAATATTTTTAATTAAGTATCCTTTAATTTAAAAAAAAAAACTCTCATTTGATCAATTTTTTAGAAAATTTTAATTTAAGCCTCTAAAACTTTTAAAAATTTTAATTAGTGTCCCCTCAAATTGTTCTACCAAGATCCGCTCTTAGACATCATTGACCATGAACAACTCAACATGTTTATACAACTTACCAAAAATCCCATCGGCAATGAGGGAATTGAGAAGTGTGGCGCCACTTCGATCTTCATTTTGTGGTTCGAGTATTCCGATCGGAGTTCTGGTGTAAAGATGGCGAACCATCTCTTTAGCACTGAACAAGGAAGCCACAACCACCGGGATCGCCCCATACTTGTTCTTAAGCGTCATCAGGTTGCCGTTTTTCTCCTCCATCACTCTCACCATCTCGAAGCATTCGTTGATGGTGGCGATGGAGAAGGCCGTCTCCCCCATGCCGTTTATGATCTCGAGATCCTCTTTATCCATCATCTCCACCAATGCCTCCACGATCTCCGTCTTTCTGGCCAGAACAGCCACGTGAAGGGCGGTGTCGTCTTTTAGTGTAATCTTTTCTCTCACGGCTTCAGGATTACGGCGGAGGAACTCTTTTACGCCCTCCAAATCACCATTTTCAATCTTCCTGTATAGCACATCATACTGGAAGACATTTGATTCCCCTGCATTGCAATATAGATGTGGCATTCCTCTCTCCGCTAAAATGGTAAATTTGCATACACGACCCTCTAAAAATCATAAAATTATAAATTAATACATGGTGAAAATTCTATTTTTGCCCTCCTACAATGATAAAATTACATTTTAACTTTAAAAAAAAATCATAATTTGATTTTTATCGTTACGCCTCCCGTAAAATTCCAATTGTGATGACACAACGTGATAAAAGACGATCTTTACATGTTTTTCTTTTGAATACATTAAATGTCACTCAATTAAAATTTTATTACAAACAAGTACTTTGTCTTTAAAATTGAAATTGACAGTTTGGTATAATAACAATCTTAGTCTCAAAAACTTATACATTTTGTTAATTTTGGTCCTAAATCAAAATAATGCATAATTATTCATTTTTTAAAATTTCATTAGCGGAGTGATTGTCTCTACTAGCAGATAACATTAAGATCATAATGAGTTTGTTCTATTAGTCTATCAGTTTTTTAGTAATAAAATAACTATGTCCATCGAGCTATCACCTCTATGGAATATAAAAATAATCTTCGTCTTCGAAATGGACAACATTTCATGCATCAACTATGCCTGCATTATATATAAAGAATAAGCATAACGTCAAAAACTGTCCTTAATGTTTGATTGGATAATCACTTTGACCCCTATTCTTTTTTGAACCACTTTAACTAGCATCATTTTATTTTGGGTCAAAATAACCCTTGTGGATGAAAACTGCTTGTCAACTAACGATAAATAACTTAAAATGACTTGGCAAAATGGCATGTCAGCATAAAAAATAATTTTATAAAATTATTTTTTTGACTGATGTATCATTTTGTCAAGTCAGTGTCTTTGTGACACTGTTATAGCCAGTGTGCATTGTCATGTAGGTTTTCCACGTCATTTAAAGTCATTTACTCTTAGTTAACTAACAATTTTAGGCCATTTTAGCCTAAAATAAAACGTCGAAAGTTAAAGTGCTTAAAAAAAGAGTCAAATGTACGAAGAATAATATAAATACCTTGATGGAGCAAGAAGCCACTACCATTTGGTAGTGGGGCAGGATGCTTTTCGGCCAAGCGGTCCCACTCGTCTTTGGCCGAGTCGTTTCCTCGGAACTGGGCAATGGTGCTCGGCCCGCATGAGATTTGAATGGCATGTAATGCCTTTGCATTTTTAACCCACAGCTCGTATTCTTTTGTATCCCTCGCCGGTTCTTCATCTCTACTCACCATGCCCCAGAGCCTTCCGATATCAGATAGCTTTTCAGACATTCCTTCCAGTTCTCGTAGTTGTCTTCGCTCAGTTTCTCATTAACAATGCCTGCAAATGCCATACTTGTTTCTGCTCCTGCATGGCAATGAATACAATTTCATTGACTCAAACTGTGGACACAACAGATGCTATTACGGTTATTGCGGATAGTTATTTTCCACAATAACAATTTCGGATGGTACCACTACCGCTATTTGAATCCCGGATCTAAATAGGTAAAAACAAACAGAAACCTGGGTTATGATTAAGTGTTTGATGATGAATTGATGATACTTACATGGAAGGTTGCTGTGTTCTATTCAGTAAGTGGGATTATGGGTGATTGTGTCCTATTTTATGTATAAATAATCACCACTTATATAACTAATTTTAGTTTTTTATTTTTATTTTTTAAAAAAAGCTTCATATTCTTCTCAGCTTTTACTTTGTGGCATCCAACTTTGAGTTGAGTGCAAGCAATCCTTAGCTTCTCTGCTCAGTTCAACTTATGCTTCTTTAATCACTCGTACCGCCACAATAATAAAAGTGTAAATACACCGACAGTCATTAAACTATGAAAAAACTGTTGTGATTACTAAACTTTTAAAAGTTATAAAATGATAATTAAATTTATCGATTTATTACAAAATGATCACCGGATGCTGTAAAATAGTGTAATAATTCGATTAATTTAATGAACAGTTTGTAACAATTCAATAAAACTTAATGTTCATTTTGTAACTTGTGAAAGTTAGTGACTAAAACAATCATTTTTATAGTTTAGTGACTAGTTGTGTACTTTATCCATGATAAAAAATTATTAGCTAGAAACATATAAAGTTAAAAAGAGGAAAAAAAATAAAGAACCCCTCCAAATTTGTTCATTCCAAGATGGATCAAAGGGTGTTGAGGCGGTTGCATCCTTAGAAATTTCAAACTTTTATACAATTTAAGTATTTTTTCTATAATTTTTATTGGTCATCTAACATCCTCTTACAAAAATTATGCATTCGTCCGTGATTCCTTCCTCTTTCAAATATATTCCTTGTGTTAAGCTTTTGTTAGAAATAAATGCCGTGTATATGAGACATTTTTATCCCGTGTCACAATTATATTGGTTTTTGAGATATCACGTCATCATATGTATAGTATTAAAAAGACTAATTCAATTAAAAAAAATACTAATCAATTAGAAAAAAATGACTAATCTAAGTATCAAATCATATATTAGAAAATGACTAATTCAATTAGAATAAATGTCAAATCTAAGTATCAAATCATATATTAAACTTAAATTTTAATGTATTTGTATATTAGAGGCAAAGCTACAAATTGTGTGTTGAAGGTTAAAGTAGAAGTATAAAATTTTGAGGGACAAAGTTAAAAATTATGTTAAAATGACTTAAATTAATTTATTGATATTAGGAAGGGGCCAAACATATAATTTTGTTCATTTACTCAATAGACTAAATGGAGTGAATTGAAATATTAATTTTTCGAAGGGCAATTTATGAAGGGGCCTGCCTATCCCTTGGTTTGACATTTTGTGATTACGGGTGACCCTCTATTTGACTCGAATTTTTTTTTGGAATTTTGAGTTAAGTGGAATGAGATATTTGATTTTTTGAATCGATTTGTTAGAGTTTTAAGTTCAAGTTGAGTTGGATTTTACAATTCGATTAATTTGAATAAACTAAATTGCATATTTCTGTAAATACCATTTGGATCCCTGACAGTTTAAAAGATATACAAATCAGTCCCAATCAACAAAAACACAAACAAATAAAATAAAATCTTAAACATTTATTGATTTATAAAAGTTTCAAATATTTTTTATAAAATTATAAAACAAATTAAATACACCTTAATTTCTTTTGCGATGTTACCGAATTTTGTTAAGTTGAAGACAACAACTGCATTGAAGGAAAGATACTTGGATAAATTAAAGGCTATTTTTTCCTTCTGCTGTTGCCACTTATGAAACAGATTACAAACTTTTGAACATACCGGGAATGTTATTTTCTTGGCAGAGTAATGGCAGTTAAGTCCATAGCAATGCTTTTCAAACAGGCGTCGGAGCGCTGAACAATCACCCCCAACGTTTTAAACGAGCGTTTTTCTTTTTGATTTCGTGCTTAAACGGACGTTCTGCAAAAGTTGAAAAATTCAACTTCTGTCCAAGCAAATGTTCTCCGTCCGACGGTCGTTGAGAGATTTGGAGATTAAAGGACAAAACATAAATGTTTGAAAGTTAAAATAAATCCGTAATTAATCTATTTTTTTTTAAATATCTATGGAAAAAAAAATCATATGCCCGGGAACAAAGGCATCTTCTACTTTGTACATGTTCCGTCACTGACTACGAGTCCTAGCAAAATTCTCTGGTTCATATGAAAGCATTTATGTATGTTGGTAAGAGTCCTAGTTCAATCGTCCTTTCGAAAGACAAAGCTTGCTTTGTTGCTTATAAATGCACCTCCTTTTTGAAGGATGGTTGATATTAAGGATTTGAACGTTGTGTGCACTCATTTATGTTTACAAATAAACACTATTTAGAGTGTGTTTTTTTAATAATTATTAGTATTCAATTTATTGGTTAATTAATATGGATCAAATATTGTAAAAGTTTATTACGGTGCAATCCTTTCAGGGCCGACCTTGTAGCAGGTCCAACCGGTCGACCGCCCAGGGCCCCATTTTTCCTTTTTTTATTACTTAAATAATTATAATAGAAAAAACCTCAAAATTTAGTTATAATATTATATAGAAGTCTCCACTTTGGGCCATAAATAACAAGTAAACCAAATAATAATTTGGTTATAATATTAGAGAGAAACCTCCATTTTTCTCAAATTTTATTACTTAAATAGTTATAGTTTATTTTTTTCTAATGGTTATTATTAAGGGTCTATTTTTTTTCAATACTTGTTGTTTGGGGCCCAAATTTTTTCAATACTTGTTATTAGAAGCTTACTTTTTTTAATATTTGTTATTATGGGTCTACTCTTAAAATTTATTTATTTTCAATATTTGTTGTTATTAAAGGTTATTTTTTTAATATTTGTTATTTGAGACCCAATTTTTTCTGATATTTGTTATTAGGGACATACTCTTAAAATTCATTTTTTCAATACTTATTATATGTCCAATTTTTTCAATACTTGTTATTAGCGGCTCAATTTTCCCCAATATTTTGTTATTATGGTTTACTCTTAAAATTCGTTTTTTTCGATATTTGTTATTAGAGGTCTAATTTTTTCAAAACATGTTATTTGATGCCCCAATTTTTCCTGACATTTTGTTCTTAGAGACATACTCTTAAAATTTATTTTTTCACTATTTGTTATTTAGGGTCCAATTTTTTCAATACTTGTTATTTATGGTCTAATTTTTTAATGCTTATTATTAGAGACTCATTTTCCCAATATTTGTTGTTAGGGGCATACTTTTAAAATTAAAAATTTTCAATATTTGCTTAGGGGCCTACTCTTAAATTATTTTTTAAATATTTGTTATTTGGAGTCTACTCTTAAAATTCAATTTTTTACAAATACTTATCGTTAGATGCCTAATTTTTTAGTTTGCCCCGGGCCTCCAAAATTTCAGGACCAGCCCTGGACCCTTCCATCCCAATTGCTCCATTCGTAATGTCAGGATTCAACCTTTGACCTTGCTTAAAGGTTCTAATGCCTCATCCCGCTAGAAAAACTCGTTGTTGATTTTTTAAAAAGTTCTTTTATTGAGTTTTACGTTCTGATTTTCAGTATGCACTAAGTATTTACTACAAAACACTTAGAAGTTGAATAATTTTCTATGCAAAGTATTCGGTGTGATTGCAATACACGGGGATTCTAATTGAGGTTAAAGCACTACATGTTGCTTGATTGATAATAGATTATCCGTTAAACTTAGACTTCATAGACGTACAATTAGGGATGACAATGGATCTTGGACCTGACCCGAATTTGTAGATCCAGATTCGTTTTACAGGGTTTGGATCTTAAAATTTTGGACTTGACGGATCTGTGTCGAATTTGGATCCTCTGATTAAAGTACGGATCTGGGTCCAGATTTGGATCCGTTTACCTGTTTATAGAAAAACCTACCTTTGGTTTTAAAATATTATTTCCCTTCTTTTGCTTTAATTTTATATTTCACATTATTATCTAATGTAATTTTTATTTATTTATGACAGACACTTTTGAAGGAACACATGCTTGTTCCACTATTAATGAATCTTGTGATGATGATGCGGAAGTGGTGGATATCATTGATATGGTCAAGAATAAAGTTATTATATATTACATAACCTTAATATTAATATTTAAATTTTACAGATATTATTTTCATTAAACAAAATTTTCTCTTTGGTTGGTTGTTTCTTGTTTGTTTTAGGATGTTGATGACTTAAGTAGTGATGAAGACTAGCACTCTAAGGAGGTAGAAGTGCGGTACTCGGCTTGCGACAATGGAATGTTTCATGATCTACATTTTTAATGTTTGTGTTATTCAAAAGACTTTTGTGTAATTGTGTTGTAGTTTTTTTTTTGAGACTTTAGTTTATCGTATTTTATTTTGTTACTAGTTGTATTGAAATTAATCTTTCTTCCATTGGAAATGTGATGTGAAATTAGTCAATGACAGTTTTATTACGTTAAAAAATAGGTCGAATGGTCTTTTTTTAACAGACCCGTTTTGAACTCAGATCCGTGAGATGCGTTGGATTTGGATCTGGGTCCCAATTTTCTAGACCCGCGGATCCGGGGCAGGTCTGGATTCAGGATGTGAAAATGAGTCTGGATCTGGTCCAGATTCGCCCCATTGCCATCCCTACGTACGATCGTCTGATCTAAACTGCATATAACAATTTATTGTGTTTTCCTTTTGTTATTTGTTTGTCTTTCTCTTTTGGCTTAACTACAGAATAAGTGCCTAAATTGTACTTATTTTTTTGCCATAGGAGTTTAAAGTATTTTTTGACTGAAATATGTGCTTAACGTTTCTTTTTTGTCTGAAATAGGTGACTAAAGTTTTATTTCGTTATTGTTTTAAGGTAGCGTTGTTAAAAAAAAATCATCACCTAATCAAAATTTGACATGTTTTTTTTTCTTTTAATATTTTTTTCAAAAAATTTGAAAAAAATAAAACATTTTTTAAAAAAAATCCAAAACTTCTCAAAATATTCAAAAAGTCGCAAATCCCTAAAACCTCAAAATTCCAAAAATTAACGTCATTTCCGTTGTCAATATCTTCGCTGGACCCTACCATCATCGTTGTTGAAGGCCTCTACCCATTTCCCCAACTACCTATCACCAGTAACCAGTGAAAGGCGTGTCAATCGGGCGTCGAACGATTGGAATCTTTGCGTTTGTCGTCCGATTACACGCCTCCTACCAGTTGCTGACGATGGTGGTTAGAGAAATGGGTGGTGACTTCTGATGACGACGGTGGTAAGACCCAGTTAGGCTATCAATAGCGACAATAGTGTTAATTTTTGGATTTGGGGTTTTATAGATTTTAGACTATTTTGTAATTTTTGAAAAATTTGCGATATTTTGAATTTATTTTTTAAAATTAAAATAAAAGTACTAAATAAAATTCACGTGTGAAGCTATAGTTGGATGATGATTTTTTTTACAAATTGACTTTAAAATAGGCCAAAATAAAACGTTAAACACCTATTTCAGCAAAAAAAATACTTTAAGCACCTATTATAAAATAGAGGCAAAGTTTGAGCACCTATTTTATAGTTAAATCTTCTCTTTTTATTTATAAATAGACAGGTTTCACTGCTCACCTAACAAATTCTTGGCCGAAACACATCAATTTTTTTATAATTCTTTCAGATTTGTATTTGTTTATACATAAAACATGTTGAAAATTAAATAAATGTCACTCTAAGCTTTGTATGCTCCATTGTTTCAGTTAAATTTTGCCTTTTTCATAAAAAAATCAAATAAATAAGTTTTATATTTTTATTACATTCAATAACCCTTAAACTTTACTTTTTAGGGTAATAAGTCCTTAATCCTTAATTCAAATTCAAATAAGTGATTGGCCTTTAATTTATAATTAATAAATTCTTTAAAATAAACAAAGACTTTGATATTCTACTATTAGATCGCAGCACCAGGTTCTTATTATGGAAGAGTTTGATGAGATTATGCTAGAATGGCCGGATGCAAAAAATCGTCATAAGGATAAAAAAAATCGTATTCTAGATTCGCTTACACTTATCAATTTATATTTTACAGAATGATATAGTAGGGCATTGTCAGTCTCCTTCGCCACAGATAAAATCTCAATATTCTATTGCAGTGGATAGGCACATAAGGAATAGTAGATGTCTAAAGAGGTATGAAGGCTAATCTAGTGGCATATACGTTGAACGTGTCGGAGGTTATAGATGCAAGCCAAGAATCATAACATATTTTGAGGTAGTTGGTGGTGAAGATTCATCGAGTGGATGTTGGTTATGCAAGAAGAGATGGAATCACTCTCTACAGCCATGTTTGAGCATAGCTTGAACTTGGTCAAGTCTCATTGTTAAAGACTAACCCTTGAAGAGATTTCGTGGAAAAGGTAGAGATATTATTTAACAAGAATTTGCCTTAAGGCGGAGATTTGTAATATTTTATTTTTCGTCATTGTGAAAATTCTTATCCTATATCCTTGATTTTTTCTGTTTTGAATTTTTTTACGTAGATTTTAGTGTTTATTTTTTTTTGCAATAGTTTGTTTTTTGTCATTATCATTTCGATAATTATAATAAAATCTTTAAAAAATAAATAAATGAACATGAACACAATTTTATTTGTTCAAACTCGATCCATTTGCACTCTTATTCACAACGTCAGAATTCGAATCTCTGGCCTTGTTTAAGGGATTTAGTGCTTAATTTCATTAGATCAACTGATCTTTGGTGGTATAAACTCAAATTGTAATGCTAAACCATCAGTAATGTATAGAAAATATTATAGTGAACGACATGCATCCCAAACACAAACGGCCTAACTGATTTTCTAAACAGTTTTAAACTACCCAACTGTTCAGTTATAATTAACAGGGCTTGCATGGAAGATGCGAGAAAAATAAGTAGAAACCAGAATTTCAATCAAGAGAGGGAACTGTAACAATGTAAAGAAAGCAATGGGGACGGTTGAAAGAACGATGACCGGGATTGAGACCCAAGGCAGTCGTGGCTGGAGGGCGATGACAAGTATGGATTTCACAATGGAGAAGAAAATAGTGGGAAATTAAAACTCCCAAGAAAACCAGCACCGAAGTGGATGAAGCAAAAAGGGAGAGCGAATTGGCGGTGATGAATACCAGAAAGAGATTCGATCGCAGGAGGATCGGGGAGCCTGTTTTGTCGTCGTTGCCGCCGGGAACCGTGAATGCGGACGCGAACATGACGGTGGCGATGAGAGTGGCTACCAGCATGCAGGACGAGGCGTTGTTCTTCATCCATTTCTCCCCTTCTTTCATCATCTCCTTGTGCTCTTGAGAAAATAATGACACCGGAGTTATATTGTTTTCGTTTAATTCTTCCTCAAATTTGGGGGGTAGAATCTTCCTCAACTCCTAATCAACATGAACCCACATTTTTGCATAAATTATAATTCTATTTGTAGGGTAACTAAAAGAAAATAGTAAACTACCGATTTGATATCCCACTTCTAACCGCGTTATGTTTCTATTTTGTACCTATCATTAAAAAATTAACATGTTGACTAGGAGAGATAAAATCACACGTTATGAGTTCTCACGTCATGTTTTCTCTCCTAGTTAGCCTACCATGTCAAATAAAATCATAAAAAACCACACGTGACATGTTGACTAGGAAAAAATTATATAGTAGGCCCGGCTCCCACGTCATTCATGATCCCAACCAATAAGAATCATTAATTTTATTAATTTTTTACAAGTCATCTTTTTATCTAGTAAATCTTCACTAAGATTTACTGTAAATTAAATTAAAAAAAATACTTTTTACCAAGCGAAGATTCTATTGGTAAAAAGATGACATGAAAAAAATTAATAAAATTGATGCTTTTTATTGGTTGGGACCATGGATGAAGTGGCGAGCTGGGTTTATTATATAATTTCTCTTGACCATGAGAGAAAAAATAAGAACCTGCCACGTGTGATTTTCACTTTTCTAATTAGTGTGATTTTTTTTCCTAGTTAGCATGTCATGAGTACCAAAACAGAAACAAAACCTAATGTTAGGTATCATTTTATAAAAAAAAGTGGGGTACAAAAATAAAAACACGGTAATAAGTTGGGTACTGAATGAGTGGTTTAACCCCAAAAAAACGGAGAGCTAATTCGGAAAAGAACAAATGCACCTCAAACCACTGAAGCTCCCTTTGCATTTGCAGAGCGGCACCAGAGATGTGATCAAGTCAAGCCGGAGGGGGCAGCTTGGCAGCAAGGTGTAAGAAGTTATTCCTAAAGATATCATGTTGAAGCAACGCCATACGCTGCTTTGAACCCAATCCGAAGACAAGGTTGAAGATGTTTTCTTGGCGTAGGAGAATTGCATTTGCAAAGAGGGCTCTTCCCTTTTTATCTTTCCTCCGTATGATATCTGGATAGAGTTGGATTATTTCAGCGATGAATTCAATCATGCCGTTCTTGATTGCCTCATAGAGTGTGTCATCCAATCCAATCATTTCCTGTTGCCGCTTGTTCAGCTTTGGGATCTCTTTGAATATGAACCTGAGGAGGTCCACGGCTTGATCGTGTGTTTCTTTTGCAGCATGAATTTTCTGAATGTCGGGGACTGCATTACAGGTTAACTAAGATAGAAGGATTATACATTGTGTTATTATTTAATATATTGTCCGGGTAAAGAATATGTCCTAAACTCTAAGCACTACAGCTTAAACTATTGTACTATATGTCATAAATCTTAAAATAGACATATTTATGTAAACTAAACTTTGTATCCATAAAAGGAGAAAACACACCCACAGAATGCAAAATAAAGGAGATGTTGCATACCAAGCCAATGTACAAGCTTCCGAATAAATATTACTAGCGAACCGCGGACTGCAAGAAAGGTCAAATTTAGCTTTAAACTTATCATTAATAAATAATACTACTAATATTTGATTAAACAACATACCATGGGTTGGCCTCAATCTATTGCTCTCTAAATCACCCGCCGCTGGTTCATCATTGCCTTGTATTTCACTTTCTGATATGTTTATACCTGCAGATTGTTGAAACCCTGATCATATTTCTCAACAATCATAGCTTTGGATTGTATAGTTTAATGTTGAAAAGACTTACAGAATTCGTAGATCCAATGTTTCCAGAACACGAAACTTTTGCCACTCATGAATGCCGAGGGTTTATGAGCCAACAACTTGATAGTATATTTTCTGTTTATATCTTCTGTAACCACAAGCTGTGGATGTTTCTTCACCAAACATAGGGCTAAATCTACATGCACACCATAATTCATTAGTCTCTCAGTGTATATGCATGCCATGACAAATCAACATGCTTATACAACTCACCGAAAATCCCATCGGCAATGAGGGAATTGAGAAGTGTGGCACCACTCCGGTCTTCGTTTTCTGGTTCGAGTATTTCGATTGGAGTTGTGGTGTAAAGATGGCGAACCATGGCTTTAGAACTGAACAAGGACGCCGCAACCACCGGGATCTCCCCATTCCTATTCTTCATTGTTAGCAGGTTAACGTTTTTCTGCTCCATCACCCTCACCATCTCGAAGCATTCGTTGAGGGTGGCGATGGAGAAGGCCATCTTCCCCATGTCGTTTCTGATCTCGGGATCCTCTTTATCCATCATCTCCACCAATGCCTCCACGATCTCCGTCTTTCCGGCCAGAACCGCCACGTGAAGGGCGGTGTCGTCTCTCAGTGTAATCATTTCTCTCACGGCATCAGGGTTACGGCGGAGGAACTCTTTTACGCCCTCCAAATCACCATTTTCAACCTTCCTATATAGCTCATCATACTGGAGGACATTTGCTTCTTCATTGCAATATAGATATTGAATTCCTCTCTCTGCTAAAATGGTAAATTTCCATATATGGCCCTCTAATAATCATAAAATTATAAACTAATATATGGTGAAAATTTTATTTTGGCCCTCCTACAATGATAAAATTATAAACTAATATATAATAAATATTTTATTTCCCCCCCTAAAATAATAATATTATACTTTAGTCCTAAAATTATAACTAATGCACAGATAAAATTATATTTTAACTTCCACCAAAAAATAGGATAAATTATAAATTTTATTATGAGAAAAAGTTTGATACACAGTCCGTGTAAATTAAAGTTTACACGTGTTTTTTAAATTTAGGGGTAGGGGTTTAGTTTAGGGTTTAAAATTTAGGGGTTTAGGTTGTAGGGTTTAGAATTTAAGGTTTAAGGTTAGAGTTTAGGGTTTAGAATTTAGGATGTTAAGGCTTTAGATTTCAGATTTTATAGAAGGGTTGTGTAAAAATATTTTACATGACCTGTGTATCAAAATAAAACTCTTTTATTATTCTCACTTTAAAAATTTTAAAAATAGTTACCAAAGTAATTATTCGATTAAACGTTAGCAGGCATTTTTTTGCTTTATGCCTATAAAGAATATAATTACCTTGATGGAGCAAGAAACTACTATCATTTGGTAGTGGATTAAAACATTAAAAGTCGAAGTACTTAAAAAAAGTTCAATTGATTATTCAGTTAAATATTTAGGAAATTTTTAGCCCTATGTATGAAGAATAATATAAATAGTTAAGTACCTTGATGGAGCAAGAAGCCACTACCACCTGGTAGTGGGGCAGGACGCTTTTCGGCCAAGCGGTCCCACTTGTCTTTGGCCGATTCGTTTGCTCGGAACTGGGCAATGGTGCTCGCCCCGCATGAGATTTGAATGGCATGTAATCCCTTTGCATTTTTAACCCACAGATCGTATTCTTTTGTATCCCTCGCCGGTTCTTCATCTCTACTCACCATGCCCCAAAGCCCTTCCGATACCAGATAGTTTTTCGGACATTCCTTCCAATTCTCGTAATTTTCTTCGATCAGTTTATCATTAACAATGCCTGCAAATGCCATGCTTCTGCATGATATATATATATATATATATATATATATATATATTTGTATGGGAAAAAGATAATCATAGTGATATCAGCAAAAATAAGACACAGACAAGAGACGAGATTTAACATGTTTCGACATTGCCTACCTTTACCGATAAGAGAAATAAATAATCTACTATAAATGTAGAGAACACGAATAGTACAAATATATATATATATATATAGGGATGGACTTAGAGGGGGTTGGAGAGGGCGGTCGCTTCCCCTAAAAATATGAAATTCCTATATGATTTTGAATTTTTTTTAGAAATTTACTATGTATTTCCTATTGAAAATATTTTCGTCCACCTAAAATTTTATAAGTTCGCCTCGCCTAGAATTTTATAGGCTTGCCCCCTAACATAAAGTTCTCATTCCGTCCCTATATATATATTCTAAAATCCGGTATATCCCAAAACGCTCTTCTCAATGTCCATACAATACTCATCTCTGTAACATAGATCTTAAAAAATATTACATCTATGCTGCAAAGTAATTCTCTCACATAATTCTAAAGGTTAAGAAATAATATCTAATTATAAAGTCAAATACTTGATCACCAAGAAAACTAATCACATAATTTTGTTACCTAAAATAAGTATTTCTTTATTAAATAAACCTAGTTACCATATAATCTTTAATCACAAGAATTAAAATAAAATTCAACTTAATTATCAATTAGAGTTTGTGAAACAATATATTTATTATACAAATTCAATGTCAATAAGAAACTTATTCAAAAAAATAATGTCAACAAGAAAATTATTCAAAAAAAAAAATAATGTCAATCAGAAAGGTTTCCTTATGATGAAACATTAAATCAAACCGCTCTAAATCACAGAGCTCAAATGAGAAAACATTAGGATCTAAATAGGTGAGAAAAAAAACTGGGGAATTAATTATAATTAAGTGGTTGATGATACTTAAATGGAAGGTTGCTGTGTTTGATTCAGTGAGTGGAATTATGCGTGATTGTGTCCTATATTTGCACCACATTTATAACTGAGTTTAGTTGTTTTCTTTTTAACTTGGAAAAAAGAGCACAGATTCCTCTCTGCTTTTACTTTGCGTTGAGTGCAATCGATGCTTAGATTCTCTGCTGATATTCAACGTACGGTTCGGGTTATTTCGAGTCGAGTAATTTTGGGTATGACTATATCTGGTTAGGTTCGGTTTGAGTTGGATCTGATTCGATTTTAGTTCAGTTCTATGGTAATTCAGGTCGATATCGGGTCGATTGATTTTAATTTGGGTTAATATCTGATCGAGTTAATTTTAGGTAAATTGGATATCGGTGTTAAAGATCTGCAACACACCTATGTCTAGTGAATACTAGCTGAATCAAACATCACTAGATATCTGAAATTTGAATATCACATGTCTAATGGGAACAAAACTGATCTTAATTATTAGCCTCTAAAATAATCAACCCCTTTTCAATAAATGGGTATCTTAATCAAGTTAAAATAATATTGATGTTCAATTCAAATTGGGTTTGGGTAAAATAAATTCGGGTTACTTTCGGTTCTGATTATTTTCAGATCAAGTTACCTTCGGTTCGATTGAAAATTGGTTCGAATTCATATCAGTTCAACCAAAATTTAGATCAATTTCGATTCGATTCAGTTTATTTCAAATTTCGGATCATGTTCGAGTCATCATATTCAAGCTAATATTGAATTTCGGATCAAATAAATTAATTTGAATCTCGGGTCAAGTTTATCAAATCTAATCAAGACCGGACTACTTTACTATGTCGTCAACACTTGATGATGACTATACTAAAGTCGTCAATACTTGATAATGACTTTTCTATATCATGTTCTTTGCCATCCCTAACCAACTCCTATTTGTGATATATCTATATTATTTTAGGTAAAACTATATATTTAGTACCCTAATTATGCTCGTGTTACTATTTTGATACTTCAAATATTATTTTTGGCAAAATAATATTTAACGTTACATTTTTGTTCTGTTTTGATATCTCAGTCATTAAAAACTAAAGAAAATAGTGACGTGACTTGAGTTAATAATAATTTTAGTCCAAAAACTTATACAATCTGTCAATTTAGTCTAAAATTCAGTCAATTTAGTCTAAAATTCTATCAATTTAAATATTATTTTAATTTTTTGATTAAAATTGTAAATTCCTCATTTTCTTCTTCTAGTCGAACATAATTTGCAATTTACCCCCAAAATTAAGATGATATTTTAAATTGATAGATTTTGGACTAAATTGATCATATATATATAAGTATTTTAGACTAAAACTGTGATTATACCAAACCACGTCATTATCTCCGTTAGTTTTTAACGCCCGAGGTACCAAAACAAAACAAAAACGTAACATTCGGTACCATTTTGCCAAAAATAATAGTTAGGGGTACCAAAACAATAATGCAAACATAGCTGGGTACTAAATATGTAATTTTCCCATTATTTTATGGTGTCGTTTTATTTATTTTTATTGTATGATGTATATTATTGCATCTAAAATGATGTTATATATTTATACATTTTTATGGTGTCAATATCTGCGGCATGGTCCCTAGAAATTGTTTCATGACAATCTTATACAATAAAGCATGACCTTTGGTGAATGCACCGTCGAGCAATCCCTAATCAAAACATACTTCAGAAGAATTGATTGTTTGATTGAGATTGCTACAATTTTCCAAAGAGTTACCAATCCACAATATTTATGTACACAAATCAGCAACGAAAATGTTCTTCATCAATCAAAAGAGTGCATCAGATTTCTTGCTTCAGTTTCCCATATGCAAGGCTCGGGAAACTTACCCCGGAAAAGCTCTCGTTATGCTTATGCTTCATCGATGAATTACAACATCAAACTATCTTTTTTACGCCGTCGCCACTGTTGAATTCCACGTTCCACCGATCAACGTACCCACCCTCTCTCCCTTGATTGCTTTTGAGATGTTACCTGATTTTGTTAAGTTGAAGACAACAACTGCATTGAAGGAAAGATACCTTAGATAATTAATGGCTACTTCTTCCTTCTGCTGTTGCTCGTTCGGCTAACTAGAAAACTCCGATATAACCACTTATGAAACGGATTACAGAACTTTGAACGTACCCGGAATGTTATTTTCTTGGCACAGAGTAATGGCAGTCATGTCCATCACTGAGATCTTTTGATGTCACCTCATGATGAGTCAGTGTATCATGAAGCCGGGCATTTGGATTACGTCTAGGATCATCATCGTACACCCCATCTACATTTGTGGCCTTCAGCACAACTTCTGCATTGACTGGACAAACAAATAGAACATAAAAATTTTATCCCCGATGATAGAATCATCTGGCATTTATTGCCGAAACAAAATTTTAATAAGACCCCATATTTCAACGCATAATGAGGACCATTTTGTGCAAATTTTCATAATCTCAGAAATTTGCCTGGTGATGGGGTATATATAGTATGCTTAAAAAGTGACAATGACATGGATAATTTGCCCCCAACTCCCGATCCCGTGTTTCCTAATTTGCTAGTATGCATTCGGATGTAAGGAAAAAATGACTTACTTTCTGCACAGCAAAGCGCTGCAGCAGTATCAGTGGTGAAGAACGGATTACCAATTCCAGCTGCAAAAATGACGACCCTTCCTTTCTCCAAATGCCTCACAGCCCTTCTACGTATATATGGTTCTGCTACCTCTGACATACGAAATGCAGTCTGGACACGTGTTGGGATGCCAATACTCTCCATTGTTGCTTGAAGAAACATAGCATTCATTACAGTGGCTAACATTCTAGAGGGAGAAAAGGCATAAAAAATACACATAAGAGAGACATATTTCCACAATGTAGCTAGAATCTAATTATCTTCTGCAAAAACTAGAAATTGTCATTTAAGGAAACACAATTTCTGTGCAAAACCAGAAAGACTTCTGGAACACTTAAAACTGGATCAAATAAAATATTTACCCGATGTAATCGGCAGATGAAGGTCAAGCCCACTACACCCAGCCCAAGAGGATCCACGGAAAATATTATCCCCACCAGCAACAATTGCAACCTGAAACAAGCACCTAGAATGAAATCAAACATTGGAGTTTCTAATCTCTTTCAGACAGAAACTTATCTTACAACCAACCAGTCTTTCTTGTTAAGAGTCCTAGAAAAAGTCTTTTAATAGGTTCACACGAAAGCGTTTATGTAAGTTGCAACTTAATGTGATTACTAGATCACTATACCTAACTCTCAAGCTATGTTGCACTGACATGGATACAGATATGGGTACGGGGACGGAAACGGCGTCGGGAACAACAAATTTTAAAATTACAAGGTACGGGTACGACAAAGATACGGAAAATATAAAATAAATTTTAAATTCTAAAAAATGTAAAAATAAGAAGTGATAAAGAAAATCACGTAAGCATGACATCACACATACTTATATATTTATAGATGAATCATGTGAGCAAAAAAAATCGAAAAAAAGAAGAAAATGCAGAAAAAGGGTGGGAGAATATAAGAAGAAAGAAAAGGGAGATGAAATACTTGCAGATGAAATACTTGCAAGTACCCAAGCCGTACCCAATATGTCCTCGATACAGGGATGTACCGGTATGTGGTATGGCTTTAGATTGAAGTACCTATGCTTCATAGCTCTCAAGAAAGATTGTTGACATTTTCATTGGTAATACGAATTGTTTTTCCTACTCAAAATTCTTTCTAAATCACACCCAAATAAAGACACCTTCCTTAGCAATCACCAAGTGCAATACATGGTCTTAGCCTCTTAGCGACACCTAGCCCACAATTCTACATGACATTGCATCAATACAACTATTAAAACCGAAAAAGGGAATTTAGTAACAACAACCAACTTTAAAGATGATTCTAAAGGAGACAGAAAAGGCGATGGAACATATAAATGAAAGAACGAGCTTTAGACTAGCCTCAATTGTAGGTTATTGGATGTAAATTAAATGTTGTAATCTTATCTTATCTCATCTAATAGTTTGAATTTAAAAGTTTAAATCTAGATAAACTCCATCTCATTAAAAGATAATATTATATCTCTTAGGTAAACTACTTTAGGTTAACTACTTATAAAGCCTATAAAAGGATTACTCTTGTACAACATTTTGGAATAAGATTTAACAAAGAACACTCTAAAAGGTTCTTCGATTTTAAAGAAACACTCTAAAAGGTTCTCCGATTTTATCCCTATTTAGAAAACATGGCTATAGCAGAACCTGCTGCTTCTGCAATTAGCTCTCCAGTAAGCTCTCGTCCATCTGATTTTACCCTTTTAGATGCATCTCTTTCTCCCATTCCGTCTCAATCAGTGAGACCTGCAGAGTGGAAATCCCAACGGGTCAAAGCTCCGAGAGAAGCACATGTTGCTGCGCATGATAGTTCTCCCAGCAGTTTCAGTAAGCAACAGATTGTGGAGCTCCAACAGATGTTTGGTCAAATATTCTCCAAATCAGATTCTACTGCATTCCCTGCTACAGAAGGTAGAATTTCTTGTTTGGCCACAGTCAATCCCTGGAGTTGGATAGTGGATTCTGGTGCTTCTGACCATATGACAGGCAATCGTGACCTTTTTCATGAGTACAAGCCACATTCGTTTACATCATCTATCAAAGTTGCCGATGGATCTCTCTCCATTGTATCAGGAAGTGATTCTATTAAATTAAATGATCATCTAGTACTGTCTAATGTTCTTTATGTCCCAAAACTGGCCTGCAATCTACTGTTTGTTAGCAAAATTATTAAAGATGAGAATTGTAATGTTAACTTTGGGCTGTCTGGTTGTATTTTTCAGGCACAAGACTCGAGGACGGTGATTGGCAATGCTAGGCGACACAATGGACTCTACATTCTTGATGACCTATCCTCTCAAAACAAAACTATTCCAGTTGTCCTACGTCTACAGTTTTTTTCCTTTTCCCTTCTTTCCAATGATGTCATGCTGTTGGACCTAGCTTTAGCAAACAGCAAATAGAGGACTTATAGAGATTGCTTAGCCAGATGAATCCTTCGGTTGAATCTACAATTGCTTCTAAAGCACCTGAAGGTAGTTTATTTTGTGTGGGAATAGCTACTAAGACTAATGGTTTGGACTGGATTTTGACTCAGGCGCATCAGACCACATGACAGGAAATGCTACCTTATTTCATGCATTTCAGCCTCTATCTGTCCCGTTTCATATCAAAACTGATGAAGGATCCCTACACCTGTCTCAGGAAGTCGTTCTGTTAGAATATCTGACAATATCATTCTTAATAATGTTTTATATGTCCCAAAGCTGGTCTGCAACCTTATTTCAGTTAGTAAATTGTCCAGGGATATGAAATGCACCACTCAATTTTCTTCACATGTTTGTACATTTCAGGATTTGGACTCGGGGAAGGTGATTGGCAGTGCAAGGCTGTGTGGTGGTCTCTACATTCTTCATGGGCAAACTTCTCCAAATAGACAAGTAGTTTCAAGTTGTTGTTCTTGTTTTCCTCATTTTGATTCCTCTAATGATGCTTTACTATGGAATTATCGTTTGGGTCACCCAAACTTTCAATATATGTCAAGAATGTTCCCTAAGTTATTTAATAATAAAAAGCATGCTTTCTTTACTTGTGATATTTGCCCTCTTGCCAAACAAACTAAAACTAGTTATCCTCCATCCCATGCCAAAACTTCCCAACCTTTTGCAACTATACATAGTGACATTTGGGGTCCTTCTCGGGTGAAAAACATTGATGGTTCGCGGTGGTTTATAACCTTTATAGATGACTATACTAGGCTTACATGAACATTTCTACTAAAGGAAAAATCAGAAACCGAAAGGGTGTTTAAAATTTTTTATAGCTTAGTGGAAACTCAATTTCAGAAGAAAATTCAGCTTCTTCATAGTGATGATGGGAGTGAATATTTTACCCAAACTCTAGGGCAATTCCTAAAAGAAAAGAGGGGTAATTCATATAACTTCTTGTGTTAACTCTCCCCAACAAAATGGGATTGCTGAGAGAAAAAATAGGCATTTACTGGAAGTTTCTAGGTCCTTGTTATTTTCTTCAAATGTTTCTAATTTTTATTGGGGGGAAGCCGTCTTAACTGCAACTTTTCTCATTAATCGTTTGCCCAGTAAATCCATCAACTTCAAGTCTCCCAGAAACTTATTTCTCCAATTTTTTCCACAATTCCAGCCTCTTGCTTCTAGTATCCCAGTCAAGGTTTTTGGTACCACTGTTTTTGTCCATAACAATTCCTCTTCTCGGTCTAAATTTGACCCTCGAGCCATTAGGTGTATTTTCTTGGGCTATTCACCAACAAAGAAGGGCTACAAATGTTACTCGCCCTCCACATGGAAAATCTACACCTCCATGGATGTCACTTTCTTTGAGAATAAACCTTTTTATGCCAACACTGACATTCAGGGGAGACTATTAGTGAATATCAGGTTTTACCAGTTGAATATTCACCCTTTACTATTGATCTGTTCTTAACAGTTTTCAAACGTTTCAGGATGTCCCTACCTCTGAGCCAATTCTTGAAAACTTCTAGAACTTAACTACTGAATTTGTCCCTGAAAGTTCTACTGATAACCTGGACCAAGTTTCATCTCCTTCTCCTTCCTCACCCTTTACTCCTAATAAAGACCAGCCTATGCAACTTGAAAGCAAACAGCTTAGTGTCTACAAAAAGAGGAAAAAGCCTACTAAAGAGACAATCACACAGCCTGGAGACAATCAAGAACCAGACCTTGGTCCAAGTGCCTCAAAAACCTAGCAAGGTAAGGAATTGTTTCAAGATGAAATTCCTATTACGAATGATTCTGACTTCCCCATTGCTCAAAGAAAGGGTGTTCGAAAATGCACAAATCATCCCATTCAAAGGTTTGTGGCATATGGAAATTTGAAGCCCTCATTCAGAGCTTTTACCACCAGACTTGATAGCATTGTTATTCCTAAAACAGTGGAACAGGCCTTGGAGGATCAAAAATGGAAAAAAGCTGTTGAAGATGAACTAAATGCACTATAAAGAAGTGGAACATGGAAGCTGGTTGATTTACCACGAGGGAAGAAGCTAGTTGGCTAAAAGTGGGTTTTTTCTGTGAAGTATAACTCAGACGGTTCTGTAGATAGATTTAAAGCAAGGCTGGTAGCTAAGGGGTTCTCCCAATCCTATGGGATAGACTACCAAGAAACATTTGCCCCAGTTGCGAAGCTAAATACAGTTAGGGTATTATTTTCCCTAGCTGTTAACAATGACTGGATTCTTCACCAATTAGACATCAAGAATGCTTTCTTGAATGGAACTCTTGAAGAGGAAGTGTACATGCGAATTCCTCTAGGTTTGGAAAAGCGGGTAAGTCAGAAGGTTTGCAAGTTGGAAAGGTCCTTGTATGGTTTAAAACAATCACCAAGGGTCTGGTTCAACAGATTTACAAAGGTCATCATGAACCATGGCTTTAAACAATGGCAATCTGACCATACTTTGTTTGTTAAAACTACTTCCACAGGAAAAAGGGTCATTTTGATTGTTTATGTGGATGACATCATTATTACAGGAGATGCTATTGATGAAATTGAAGAAACAAAGAAACGGTTGGCCCTTGAATTCGAAACAAAGGATCTAGGCAACCTCAGGTACTTTCTAGGAATGGAGGTAGCTCGGACAAAGGATGGCATGGTGATAAATCAAAGGAAATATATCCTTGATTTATTCTCTGAGACTGGTATGCTAGGATGTAAACCTGTTGAAACACATATGGACTCCAATTTAAAGTGGAACAAAGATAAAGTGAGTGATCCTGTTAACAAAGAACAGTACCAGAGATTGTAGGAAAACTCATTTACTTGTCCTTTACACGACCTGACATAGCCTTTCCGGTGGGCATTGTAAGTCAGCATTTATGTGATCCACGGGAAGAGCATCTTGAAGCTGTAAATAGAATTCTGAGGTACCTGAAATTTACTACTGGACATGGTTTATTTTTTAAGAAAAATGAGGACAGAACAGTAAAAAAATTTACTAATTCGAGCTGGGCAGGGGAGCTAACAAAAAGAAAATCAACTAGTAGCTATTGCTCCTTTGTTTGGGGTAATTTAGTAACCTGGAGTAGTAAAAAACAGTCTGTGGTGTCCAGAAGTAGTGCTGAGGCAAAATACCGAGCCTTAGCACTTGGGATTTGTGAAGGGATATGGCTGCAAAAACTGCTGGCAGAATTAGGACTCAAAGAAACTACACGGTTCGACTTGCAAACAGATAGTTTATCTGCCATAGGGATTGCAAAAAATCCAATTCAACATGACAGAACAAAGCATGTTGAAATAGACAGACACTTTATCTCGGAGAAGGTTAATAATGGAGTAGTCACTCTAAATTTCATCCCTACCAAAGAGCAACTTGCAGATGTACTCACCAAAGCACTTCCAAGACTGCCTTTGATGAAATTACAACCAAGCTAGGACTTTACAACGTCTACTCCCAACTTGAGGGGGAGTGTGGGTAATATGGTGTTATTTAGGAATGTATTATGTCCTTAATATTGTATCTGTTAATTATGGCTAGTTACAGATTAGTAGGATACTTTTTAAGACTAAATATACCTTGTTTATTGTAGAATATTTAGTTACCTAAATTACAAAGTTAGGTTGTGTATATATTCCATATTGTTTATCAATAAAATAAGACAGAATTTCTTACTGTTCTTACAGCGTATTTCTTAAATTGCAAGATTCATAGAGATGAGCCTTCTATTAATGTATTTCGGTATTTTTATAATGTAGTGGTTGGCTATGACAATGGTATAAAGGGCTTGGTGACCATTGGTTTGCGCAGAGGGGAGGTGCCGGCGGCAAGGGATTATGCTGAGGACCGTCTTCTAGAAAGGACAAAGTTTGTCAAAGTATAGTGTAAATTTGGGGGGTTTTCGTTTCCGATTGTATGGCGTCGGCCAACGGAGGGCAGGGTTACACCTTCTGATATGGGGAAACTATCACCCGTGGAGTTAAAGCTTCTCAAAAGGTTAGAGAGTGATCCCCCTTTTTGCTTTGAAGAGGTATATACCTTTAGAAATATTTGGCTGCATTGCCTAGAGGAGAAGAGCCCTAATGGTTGGGATGAAGGAGATTTGGGTGTGTTTCCAGAGGGTTCTCTGGTGAATGTGCCTTCTTGCGCGGAAGCTTGGCCCTTTGGCAAAAGGGGGAATGAGCGAGTGGTTGGGATCCTTCTAGGTAGCGAAAGCGAACCGGAGTATTTCTTTACGGAATATATCAGCGCTTGTTCTCTCTCTCGACAACATCATGGTTGTGTGACAACGTTGCCGGTGGTCGGTCCAGTAAATTATATTTAAGATGCCGGTGGGAGGTACCATTGACGAAAGCTGAAATAATAAACTCGTTGAAAGCCTCTTTGGTTTGCATGGTTGCAGTGTGAAATCGCTGGACAAACTCGCGTAAAGATTCGCCTAGCTTCTGGATGACAGACATAAGGTAGGCCGACGATCTCTTCAACACCTTGTACGCCAGGAAACGGCTCATGAACAGCTCTGCCAGCTAATCGAAACTAGAAATCGAGTTCGCTGGGAGCTGGAGGTACCAGGCCTAGGTTGAGTCCTTAAGGGTCAAGTAAAATGTTCGGCATTTAACTTGGTCGAAGGCGCCGAATAAATCCATGCGATTCAAAAAGTGCGACAGGTGATATTGAGGGTGGTCTCTTCCATTGTACATTAGCTTAGAGACCTTAAAGGATGTAGACACATGATGCTCTAAAATGTCTACAGATAGGGGCTTGTTTTTGTACCTTTGGGGTTCAGAGGAGGGTCGTCCTGCCGAAAGCTCTGGATGTTCTGAAAATTCTTTTCTAGTTGCTTTATCGCCGCCCTTAACACTTGTTTTTCGTGAGACTATACTCCATATCCTCTGAGTCTTCGTAGTCCTCCTCCGGTTCTCGAGGCCGCCCTTCCCCAGCATCGTACTGGGGGGAGCCTGCTCCTCCTGAACCACTTTACTTCTAGCCAATTGCCTAATTAACCTTTCGCTCCTTTCTTCCGCGATTCTATGCTGCTCAGCCCACTCCTGCATGGACTTTTGTTGTTGCTCAAACTGTTGTTTCGAGAGCAGTAAAGCTTCTTCCATACTCTCCATCCTTTCCTGCATTTCTAAAAACTGTTGGTTTTTGCCTTCCGACGGCGATGCCCCCCTCGCCTGTTGTGTGCTCTATCCCGCCATAAACCACAGGGGAGGCTGCTCCCAAAACTGCTGTAATTTTTTTTGCTGAAACTGCTGTAGTTGTTGAATAGCTGCTTCTGTTGGATGTTCCCTCCAGGCATCATTCTTTGCGGCTTTTTCGCCGTTCACAGTTGCTGGTTGGTCTGCCAAGGTGTCCACCTCGACCGTTCTTTCCTCCGGGTGTTTTTGGTTGTCTCCACTCATACTCCAAGGTTTTCAAACTTACTGACGAATCTGAAGGTCGCGTTTTCGATCCACGTTCACCGCACCGATTGTTGATGGCCAAAATGAACAAGGACCGGAGATGGTGGCTCGACGGTGGTTAAGGTGGTCGTTCCGAGTCAGAGCTTGCTTGTCGCTCTTATTTTGGGGTGGTGATGTTGCCTTGACTGGGGGATCTCTTTTCCTTTTACTGCATGTCCGGCTTTATACTACCTGGACAGGTGTCGTGGTAAGGTTGTCATGGCGCGTTGATTGGAAGGGCTATGACTTGACGCCGTAGGTTCCCTTCGACATCCGTAGTGAACACATGTATAGCCACGTGGTCACCGGGTGAGGCGCGATGTTACCTGTGGTCTTGTCCCCCATAGATCGCAAAGAGTTTTGCGCAGTTTGCAGGTGGTTCTGTGCGTTGTGGTTCGCAGGCATCGTGGCGTACACCACCTGACGTCCCTGGTGTTACATCGCTCGTGGTCCTACTCATTCTAGTTTTGACATGTGGCAATAGGTGTTTATAGATACTAACTAACCTGAATTCCCCTGACATAACAGCTAACTCACTACTTTGCTGATTAAATCTTCCTCAAATCAAATAGTACATTTAATGTGCTTAATGTACAACGGTCGGATTGTGCATCCAAGTGATACAAAATGCCAATTAATATATTATTGCAACTGAGAATAATTTGATTATTAGGATTTGGAATACAAGACAATGGACTCAGCTTGCACAACTAAAGTTCACTATAAGGCTTTACGCGGCAGAGTAGAAAGAAAATTGGAAGGATAGCAAATTAAAGGGATAGAAAAGTGGAAAGTTCCATTGGTATGCTTGGTAGAAAAGATGAAAAAACTGAAAGAAAATGTAATTTTCTATCCACTCATTGCTTGGTAGAGTTGAACAATGAGAGTAAAGCATTTGGAAACTACATAATTTTGAACTAACATCTCTCTTTCCCTTCCAAATTGGAATGATCGGTTTTTACACATTAGGATGGGAATGACAATACATATCATTTTCTTTCCTCTAGCATTTCTTTCTTATCAATAACACTCCAAATTTCTTTTCTTTTCACTCCCTCCCTCCCTCCTCCCATTTTTTTCACCCAACCAAACAAAGCCGAAGTGTTAGTTACCCTTGCAACCATATTTCGTCACAAGTTTTACATTACTCATAGTAAATCCAATTTCACAGTGCATGAAAATACTTTCCACTCTCCAGTGACTACCAATATCCAAAACAAAAGTGAAAGGCTTTGAAATTTTCATCCTCATAGCAGTTGCCCAATTGTTATCAAAAGAATACCAGAATTACCAACATATATACACAATTTCATCAAACTCTAACAATGACATCAAATTTCAAAGCCCTAAACAATGTATCTACACTTAACAGGCATTTTCACAAACACTAAAAAGACATAACCAAAAAGGAAATAAAACCACCATAACGCTGAAAAATACCTCAAATTCAACGGGTCTGGGAGGGGGGAGGCACACATATCAGAAGAAGCTGAGCAGTTGATAACCAACCCTCTAAACGAGCTAAGCTGGGTCATAATTAAGCTACCATGATGATGGGTTTTTACAAGAGATGAAGATGAAGAGATGGGACTAAAGGAAACAGTGGGTAGAAAAGAATTGGAGACTGCCATGGGAGAAAACTGGGATTTTGGTAACTCCAAAACCAACTGCAATGTGTTTGTTCAAACTGGTGCCGCCAAAAGGATAAGCTTGGGCTGCTCTACTCTGTCTTTCTTTCTTTTTTTGAGATTACGAAAAGGAGCCGACTTTATGAACATTTTTGTGTTTGGTTTTGATTTTTAATAGTTGATGGGATATTTTAATAATGGAAAAGCACACCAATGATCATTAAACTAAAAAAAAATATTATTTTGGGTTATTAATCTCTTAAAACTTACAAAACTATCATTAAAATATCAAATTGTTACAAAATATTATTAAATTAATCGAATAGTTATATAACGTTCATTGACTATTTTATAATAGTTTAATAAATTTAATGACTATTTTATAATTTTTGAAAAATTAATGATCAAAATAATCATTTTTATAGTTTAGTGACTATTTTTTTTTTACAAATCTTAAAATCTAATCCTAATCCTACCTAGATGGGAGGGAAATGGGGGACTTTAGGGGAATGAAGGGGAGTATTCCTAGTGTGTATAGAACACATGACCTAAGGGAATATGAGGGAACAAAGATGAGCAGCTTAGCCAACCCACCATGTCATCCGTTAATAATTGAATTTTGTTTCTATATTTTTAGAAATTATTAGATGGACCAACCCATCACGTCATTTATTGTCCCAGCCAATAAGGCTCATCCATCTAATTTTAATTTTTAAATAACTATTCACTTTTTATTTACATGTAGGAAATATGTGAAGATTCACCTTGAAAAAATAAGATGGATAGACATTATTGACTGGAACCACAGATGGCGTGGTGAGTCGGGTCCATCTAACAGTTTTTCTAGAAAGTGACTTGTAGAATATCCCAAGGGAGATAGATCGAATTCTATTTTATTTTAAATTTGCTAATAAGATGCTGATTTGATTAAGGGTTATATTTTAATACACAGCCTGTGTAAAATTTTTTACACAATCTTTATTTAAAATATAATATCTAAAACCCTAACCCTAACATCATAAATGCTAAACTCTAATCTTGAACCTTGAAATATAACCCTAAATCTCAAATTCTAAATCTTACAACCTAAACCCCACTCAATAATATTGTAACTACTGGAATATCTTTGAGGTAGTGTTCAAAATTTTAAGTAATTCGGAGATAATATTAAAATATATAGTTTAATTTTTTTAGTATAATTTATGTTTATTTTATGATATATGTTTGAGACTCATGGTTTTCTCTTTCAACAATGTCGTCTCTGATATTCAAGTATGAATTCTCTCTTTGAGAGTACAATATGCCTTGTCATTGTAGCCAACACTCACAGGGCAGAGATAAGTTTTTTGGTATAATTTTTTTTTATAAATTTTTGTTAAAATTCGGATCGTTACATGTCGGGTGGAAGTTTCAAGCCTAGAGGTCAGTAGGTAATGATGGCTTCGCAGTATAGATTTGATTGTCGATAGTAGAGTCAGCTGGTATGTCTAATGGGCTTATGACAGTTAGGGATGTCAATTGGGTGAGGGCGGATGATGCTCTCCCGCACCATCCCGCCAAGAATTTTCATATTTATCTCTGCCCCGCGATCAGTTGCGGGTACAAAACTCAAAATCATTCATGTCCTGCGATTCACAACACTAAAATCATCTTTGTTCCACCACCCACACGGGTCCTAAATCACACATAATTACCGCTATACCTACCCTACAACCCACTTCATTTAATATATTTACAAGTATTACTTAAATAAATATAAACCACTTTTATGAAAAATGAAATACGTTTTATTTGTGCTCCCACAATATATGTGATATTATTTCAACTGTCACTCAATTGAATGAGATAAAATAAGTACAAAATAAGTTTCAATTGGACAAAACAATAACAAAAATTAAAAAAATCCAACAACTAACATTCAATTACTATAAATAATGCCAGATATATCTACTATAGTTGGAATCCCGTAAAGTGAGGGAATTGAAAAATAATAAGATCCTATGGAATGAAGCAAGAGCTTGTGAGTTGCAAGGTGGGCTAATAGTGGGTAATTTTAGAGTTTCATGTAAAATTGATAAAGTGAGAAACTAAAAGAGTTGGTTCTGAAAGTCTATTGAAAATTGGATGGAATGATAAATAATTTTTTCAATGTTTGTTTTTTAAATATACTTATTATGTATACTAGACGGGTAGGGATGATGCAAGGCGAGTTAGGACGAGACGGGTAAAAAGTCATACCCACGTATGTCTCACTATCCACGACGAGTCTAATTTTTGTCTTTATCTCCGTCTTACCACTCATGAAACTTGTACTTATTTCTACCTAATTGATTGCGAAGTGGAGCGAATCCTCGTAAAACCCACTCTATTAATATCCCTAATAACATCGATGAACTTATCCCCCGACAATAACCGTGTCAGGAAACACTTCGGACATGTGGAGGCGTTGTAGTGGGGGAGTCCTAACATAAGAGTTGTTACGAAGGAGGGGCAGCGAAGAAGTGGTCGGCGGAGGACAAACGTAGTTGTACCCGGGAACTTTGAAGGCGGATGTACAACAAAATTCAAGGATTTCAAGTTTCAGAACATGGCTACCTCCTGTAATATTACAGTTCCTACAAGTTTACACGCCTCGTCCGCATGGACAAATATACTGAGAATTTTGTCTATTTGAACACTTATTTTTTTATTTAAAATTTATCTCTCATTTTTATGATTAATTATATTTTGTCTTCTAATCTTAATTTTTAGCCTCATCTCTATCCAATGGCGTATCTACCATAGGTCAATGGAGGTCACTTGACCTACCATTAAAAATTGGATAAACTACATCATAGGTCTCTTAATTATTAATAAAGTTACAATTGGGTCATTCAATTATTAAAAGTTACAATTAGGTCACTCAATTAAAGTTTTAGTTACGCTCGGATCACTCATCTGTTAAAATACAAACGAACATCTAACGAGATTTGGTATAGTGACAGTTTTAGTCCTCAAAACTTACATATTGTACCAATTTAATCTTAATTCAAAATAATTCAATAAATTAAACCCTTAATACTTAAAAAAAACATCAATTTAGTTATTTTCTTCTCCAAATCGCATGTATACTCTTGTTAATACTAGAGTACTCCATTTAAAATCATTAATTAACCTAGTACACAAATTTATGAATGTAAATAGATTCATAATTATTTTTAATGTTAGATCTATAATTAGTATCTATATTAAAATTAAATTCATTGAAATCTATTTAAAATTATTTATAAAAACCTTCGGTTTTAGTTATTGCTACCCTGTATTTGTTTTTACAAAAGTTAAGGTTTTTGTATTATTATATAGTTTTCTTAATAATTTCATATATTTTTGAATGACTTCGTTATTTTTCTTTTATTTTAAAATAAATTAATAATTAAACTTCTTAAGTTAGTAGATTTTTATTATTTAACAAATTTCTTAAATTCTTAGCAAGTTTGTGTATTTTCATTAAAAGAGTGAAAGTTGATAAAGATTTGATGATAAAAAATAGTGATCATTCATATAAAAGTGCGGGAAGTCATTTTAGATGGTTTCAGTTACTTACAAGTAATATAAAATGTTTTGTGTTCAGAGCATTAGTTGTAAAAATGATGTTTTGGAATGATTTGATTAGGGAGAAAATTAGTATAGACTAATGTGAATTCCTCTATTCATGTGTTTTATTAAAGAGAGCTAGTAACTAAATCATAGTGGACCTCTTATATATATACATTTAGGTGTGATTGAATGGTCTTTTGTAATGTCAGTTATGAACATCGTAAGTAATTTTGATGACTTACTCAATCTACTCTTATCTTACATACGATTGTATTTATTATCGGTAGGTAAACTACTAAGTTTAAATTCTTAGATCTGCCTGTCTCTATCTATTCTCATTACGAGTTCCCAACGAATGAGCTTAAGTCTTATCCGGACTTGATTTATAGGCCGAGACAACCTAGGGTTACAATACTGATACTTCCCTCATAAAGCTTGTTATTACGCAAGGTAAGATGGATCCTAACTCATATATATATATATATATATATATATACCTTCTCTGAAAAGGAAATATATTTACACGTGTGTTCACGTACACGTCTGTTTATATTAACATTAACTACGAACCTAAGATTTCGTACGGTCACAAACTAAGAAAATGTATAATGGTAACATCAAAGCAACTGCTGACCGAGCTTACACAAGTTCACCAAAAAAAAAACAAAGGTGGATCGCTTTGATAACCTCTTTACTAACAGACTCCTGCTGCACACTCCTATAGCCTAACAGGCAATCCGTAGTTGTGGAATGTCTTGATTGTTCCATTCCATCCACCCGCAACGATCACGAGTCCCCATGTTTCCGGTAGGATCGTGCAATCATCGGCACTATTATAACGGAGTTGCTGGTGGTGGTCATATGTATAACTCTCATGTTCCACAACTGTTGCATTCCACATTGGAAGCTTCTCTTCAGGCCATGTAGCAGAGCCCTTGGATGATCCTGACCCATCATTGGAGAACCAATTACCAATGGAGAATCGGTCCGAATATCTGATCCGGGAAGCACTCTCTATTTGGCCTTCTCTCGGTGTCGGTGCCCCGGAACCGTTATCATCCAAATGGCTGCAATTGACACCCTGGCCTAACCAAGGTATAGCAACCGATACATCTTCGCAAAAGAAGTGCTCGCAAGAACGAATGGATTTCGGATGTTTAGATGTTTGGAGACACAAGCCATTGTTGTTCCAGACATAAACACGACAGTCTTCTCCAACTGAGATTGTATGTTTCCCTGTTGAAGTAAACGATGCCGACATCTGACTTCTTGACTTCGGCAGCCCTGCATTGATTCAATACAAATATTAGTTTATGAAAATCACAACATAAGGATCAAAATAAGACATGAGTAGGCAACACATGCACAGAATGATAAAAAAGTACAACAAAACCTTCAACTTCAAGCGTAGTGCACAAGTCATGATAATATTAAATATTCAATGCTTGACTAACTCGATTGTGTGATTTTTAGTCGAACCTGTACCTTTAAATTTACGAACCATATCGAATCCATCGAATATCCGTAGCTTGGAATCTTCACAAGTTATCATAACTTTGTGCGATTCATCTTGAGAGAACTACAAGTAGGATTGAAACCAATTAGTACTGAATGAAAATACGAAACATACATATAGCAGCAAAGGCTTTAGTGCAAAACCTGAATACTCGTAATTTTGTTGCCACAGGTTTTCTTTTTTCCATGAATATGTATCTCCGCCTCCAAATTGACACCGACCCCTATTTCACAGAAAAGAAACTTAAAAAAAAACTCGGGGCTGTGCCGGAAAAAAGACGGGATGACCGAAAGACTACAAGTAAATAGTACTATAACAGAGCTCTGATTTACATACTTGATGCTTCATAAAAGTGGCAAGTGCCTGCAATGGTACCAACCACAAATTCCTGCTAGAATAATGAAAGGACATGAAATGTTACTATCTCTAATAGTTATGAAATCCAAAACAATCTTTTTTTTGGCAGACGAACATTGATTCGAGTAATCAGAACCTCACGGACCTTGCCATCAGAACGGTAACATATAGCGGTTATAATGTGCCGCACATCCACCCAATGAACAACTCGTTTCTCGGAGACTCCCCAGATCCTAACTTTTCCATCGACTGAACCGGTGATGAAGTGCTTCTGATCTATGGGATTGAACTGGATGCATGTGACTGTTTCCATCCAAATGAAAGCATGGGTCAGAATTTAGACTATGAAATCATTTGTTTCAGAGAAGACAGGGAATCGAGTCGTTTCATAGTTACCGTAGTTATTATGATGAAATACATTTAGACATTGATCGCAGCCGACTTGCCACAGACGAACAGTTTTATCCATGGATGAAGAAACAAGAAACTGCAACAACAAATTTGATTTAGTATATGAAAACAACATAAACAATGGTCTAAAGAGCATTGAATTGAAGTGTGTGTACACGGCTAGGCTTCTCCGATCGACTCACATTTGCACCGGACCATGAAAGATCTAAAACATCACTGGCATGTCCATGAAACTCTTGCATTGGAAACTCCTCAATCTGGAAAATCATATTAGGGACAACAACTGGGGAAGGGACCAACTTTTTTCTTCCAAAACTGAACTTTCCTTGGTTCATCTTTCTAATCAAACTGCCCTCTGCCATGAAAGGTTTACTAGAGACATCTGTCGAGGTGACACGCCATATACGTACGACCCCGTCTTCACCGCCAGTTGCCAAATACTGACCATCCGGGCTAAACTTCATTGTCCAGATGCAGCCCTTGTGAGCCTGTATTTCTTGTCCCATAGAAAGTGCTGTAAACTCCATGCATCCTTTCTTGTTGGACTCAACCATCATTTTCTTTGAATCATGTGCTTTGGTACCATGATTCGATACCTTCGATGCACGTCTCAACAAGTGTTTCCACCATTTCTTGAATTTTTCCGTGTTGATTTCACATTCATCTAAGTGTGCTTCACTCTCTAGAGCTGAGTTCTGTTCATGTTCTGAATCATCGACTGAAAGATCGGCTTGACAAGCCATCTCCCTCTCGCAACAATCCTTACTTCCTCCGCCATTGTTAACCGATACAAAGCAAGAACTCGAAACAGCATCACTGTACTCTGTGATCCTCTTTAAATCCTTCACACTAGATGACTCTGCAAACTCAACCAGATCCATGGACCGCAGAAAACTCTCACGTCGTTCGGTCACACTCCGCGGCTCGTTCATCCAAATTCGATACTCGAATTCCCCATCCAAAGAATCAAAGAAGACGTCATCTTGTCCCTCATAAGACCTCAGCATGTCTTAAAACCAATGTTCCGCATCAAAACCAGCTCCACTAGTACAACTCAAGAAGTTTCCTAGAACCCCTTTAAAACAATCCTAATCCCCAAATCACGGACCGACAATTACTCACTTGATTATGTAAAATAATGGGATTGGAAGAAACAATGCAACTGAATATACAATTCTAAAACATGGATAGATACGAGGAACTAACTTCTGGTCCAATAACAGCAAGCCTTGTCATAAAATATACAAGATGAAAACATTAAAAAAAAACAAAGTCGAAGAGTTGAATGGTTTGGAGACATGTACCTTGGGTTCAATGCAAAGCTAGTTATCACCGACTTCCCGTGATCGTGGCTCAGTAGTCAAATTTGTAGTTTAAAATTCAGACCCCAAGGGGTCTGTATGTAAGAAAATTTACAGCAATCAAAGGGTGTAAAGTGTGAACAAAGGGGGAGAAACTGACGGTGGAAGGAAAGTCAGGTAGCCAAAACACCAGAAATGGAACCAAAACCAGATGCACGAGCCACAAGAAGCCGCCCTTGTGCTTTCTGCTAACAATGGTGATGCTTATCTTACCAATAAAATTAGCTAAAATTATGGTTGGACTGAATTAGGCAACTATAGTAATAGCATGCACTAAATCGTTCTTGGTACCCGACAAGAAAAGTTCAGAAAGAAGCTGATAAAAGCTTCGGGAAAGTTTTACCGTGAGGCATCCTACGATGCGGGTAAACTAAAGTGGCCTCCAATGTAATTTTTTATTCGGTTGATAAAAATTTGTGTTATAATATAAATTTTTACTTAAGACAAAATTATCTGGATAAAAATTTAAGTTATAATATAATTTTTTATTCAATTGATAAAAATTGCGGTTCTACTCAAATTATTACTCGGTTAGTAAAATTTTTGATTCTACCTAAATTATTACCTAGTCTTACATAAATTCTTACCAAAATAATAAAAGTTTATGTTGGCCGCATTTTAGTCGCACCCTAAGGGTGTCGCACCTTAGTATGTCCCTTAGCTTTTAAGTACTGCAAGAAGAGAGATTTGTAGAGGCAGGCAGTAGTAGGAGTGTTCATCCCGGATACTCGAAGTACCTGGTCTTTTGGGTATTAGATTTTTTGGTCCGATCTCGGCCCGTAATTATCCGGTACCCAATTCCTATTTATTTATTTATTTTTAAATTTAAAAGTTTAAAAAAATCACATAGTAAACCCATAAAATTTTAAAAGTTCATAATACATAATCCAAACACAAAAATTAGTGATTTGAAGTTAGTGTTAAGATAGAAATATTTGGATACATATATATATGTTAAAGTTTATCACCAAAAAGACATTAAAAATGTTAATCTCATTTTTTTCTTTAGAATCTTGTATTAACAAATTAATACAAATATTTTTTAAAAATTTAAAACCTAAAAATACATAATACAAGCATAGAAAGAATTTAGAGATTTAAATTTAGTTTTAGAGTAAAAATATTAAGAACCTAAAATAAAAATATAATTTAAAGCTAAAAAATAAATATATTAAAAATATCGGTTGGGTCGGGTATCCTAGATACAAAAAATTCGGCTCAGACCCGGCCCAACTACCTGAACAAATTCCGAGTCAGGTCATCAAGTCGACGGGCCAATTAACCAGATCGGATATTTTTAAACACCCCTAGTCAATACAATAGCATACGTGTAAGATTTAAATAGTTAATAAAACTATTTTTGTTAGCGTGTAATTTTGGTGGAAGCCGCTAGTTTTTCATATCGAAATAGTTTTTTTCCGTTTATTTTTATAGGGTTATACTTACGTCGACTCGGTCGATTAAGATAATGTTTATTTGTTATATTAGGTGTGGACAAAACTCAATTTGATTTAGTTTGAATTGTAATTTTTATAAGCGACTCGGAAAAAATTCAAATAAAGTTTGAGTTATAAAATGAGACTCGAATAACTCAAATTTTTTAATAATTAGTGTATCACTTTTTAAGTTTGAGCTGAGTCCCTCAACTGTGTCTGATTTATGTATATTGCATAAGAAGGAATATATATATATATTGCATATGAAGAAAGTTGTTTAAATTAGAACCAATTAGTAAAGTGACATTGTAAATATTTACAATTAAATTTTGAACAAAAATTCGAACAACTCGAATTTCATAAACTCGACTCAATTTGAAAAAAAGTTCAAATAAAGTTCGAGTTATAAAATAGGACTTGTCAAGTCAACTAACTCGAGTTATTTTAACTCAACTTGACTCAATCATATTCAACTCATTGGTTGACTAATCTAGATTGAGTACTGCAAAGGTAATTATGGGTGGCTCTCCCAACCTAATTGCTCCATTCAAAACGTCAAAATTCGAACCTCTGACCTTGCTTAAGGGGTCTAGTATCTCATCGACTAGACCAACTGATTGTTTGTTATAATTCTTTAAAAAATTAAAATTACTAAAAATTTTAGTTAAACCCTCAAATTTTTGAAATTTTATTTTAAACCTCCATTTAAAAAAAATTAAGTTGTCCTTATATTCTTATCCCAAGTTACTCCACTATCTAGATTGTCTAACAAACCCAACAAATTAACATCATATAGTTTGATAAAATTGGCTTTGGATGAAGATTGTAACTGTGTTTAAGTGCTCTGTTTTTTTTTTTTTTAAATAATGTTTCTGTCTATTAAATTATGTGTGTCTTCTTTTTATAGCAAAATTCCGGGTTATGCGACTTTTGTCGGAGAATAATCCAAAAAAGAAGATGATAATCAAATGAAAAGTGTTCCCGCTTTGGATTAGGCTTTTATACTAATTTTTTAGTTTAACTATCTGTATTTAATTTATTAATTAATTAATTTGAATTAAATATTATAGACGTTTATTATTGTCGTGACCATTTTTGAAATTGGGTGTAAAAATAGCCTGGCGTTCGATCATTTGAAAAATTAGGATTTTTCTGGCCATTTTTAATTTAATATTGAAAATTTAGGGTTTTTTGTATTAAATTGGATTTCCTTTTATTTTTCTTTAAAAACGTTTTGGAGTCGCCATCGATCACTTCGAGGTAGAGCGGACATCAAAAAAAACAAACCAGAGATTTTGTCTTAAAAAGTGGGTTCGGGAGTCGGTTACGTGTAGAAAAGGATTAGCACCCCTACGAACGCCCTTTATCGGTACCTTTAATTTTACGTGGCATTTTGACATTTCGAATAACTATTTGAATTTAATTTATCCATAATTTTTAATTGAATTTAAATTCCGAATGCAGATATTCTTTTATAAGGAAATTCATTTTGTTCGAATACGAGATTAAAAGCGCCCCGTTAGGTGGCACCTCTATTTGTATATTAAAATGAATTTTCAACATAAAAGTTTTTTTATGAATGCCCTTTTATTGTCTTGTCAATTTTAAATACTATTCCTAACAAGGCTCTAATTGATTAATTAATTATACTATGAATATTAATTAGTTTAATGGCTTTTATGAGAAAATGTCAATTTCTTGAACACCTTTCATATGTAATATGATTAAAGCCCTTAAACTAATCATATTCCTAATTTATTAACCCTTCTAATTAATTAAAGTTCTAATCCTAATTAAGGCTCTAACAATTTATTTAATCAATATTATAAGTGAAAATGTATATCAAATATACACCTTTATGAGCAAGGTTGAGATAACACCCAATTGTAAACAATGGAACACCATCCAAATTTGTGCCTCAAAGGTTTTATTCGATATACATTTAATTAACTACAATGTATCCTAATTAATTGTCTAATGTTAATTAAAGAACTAAATTAATATTTAATTATAAATGTGATTTATATATTAAATATATTCATTAAAATTCATATTGAGATAACACCCCATTGTAAACAATGGAACACCATCCAAATTAGGATTTTAAATTCTATATTTAATATCTTTAATTACTACAATTATCTATCCTATTTTACTTTATTGAATCCTAATTAAGGAAACCTAACTGCTCTATATTAATTAAATTAAGTGTATTTAAATTGTCTAAAAAATATTCTATATGCTCAATTTTAAAACATGCATCACACATATGCATTAATAACATTTAATTAAATTAAACAAAAAAACTAAATTAAAAGAAATCGAAAACTAAAACTGATTTTATTAAAATGGTGAATAAATTGAACTAATACAAAGCTTAATGTCCCAAGTGACCTGATTGAAAGAAATTACAAACTGGGGCTTAACTATAGGATATAAGGACCCAATTGAAAGAATTACAAGGTTTGTGGCTCAATTCAAACGTATTAAGGACTAAATTAAAAGGATGCAAAATATTGGGAAAATACCAAAGGGTATCCATTCAGAATGCGCGGGCCCTGGGTTGACCCGAATTCAATGCACGGGTTATTTTAACCCGGTGCCAAAACGAAACCGTTTCGACTTGGGCATAAATAGCCCTCAAACGAGTCAAAACGACAAATTTTCATAAACTTTTTCTCTCTCTTCAAATCTGTTCTCTCTCTTCCTCTCTAAATCCTCTCAACTTAAACATCTAATTCCCAGAAAAACACCCTCTAATTCGATTAAAACCCCCTGTTCTTCCTTCTTCATCACCAAAATCATCAAAAAAACCCCTGTTTGATCCTTCACAAACACCAAAAACCCTTAGTTTCATGTTCCCTATCGATCAAACCCTCATATTTTCTCCAAAATCATCCATGTTCTTCATTTCCTCAGTTCAATCTCTAGAAACACCAAAACCTTTCTCTTAATTTGTTTCCCAAGATCAAAAACCCCAAACATTGTCCTATGTTCTTACCTGTTCTTCCTAAACTGTTCAAAACCCTAATACTCTGACCAAACTCCTCCCTAGCCACCACCCTTAGATCTAGGACCACCGTCCCTAGTTCTTCCGGCATGTTTACCGGCCCTGGAGGCGATACCGGCCTTCTTCGATTATCGTCTCCGGTTACCTCTGTAAACCCCGACCATCCCTGCAACTCCGACCACTGTCCGGTTCTTCTTCGATGAAAGGTCACTGCCGTGAGGCGATTTTCGACCGTCGTCTAAAAACCCTAAAACTTCAAAAAAAACCATTTTCCCCCTCCTAAACCTAGATTTAAGCCCGGATTCAACCGAATTCGCCCATCTTCGCCCGATCCTAAGCATGAACTACCCAAACCAAACCTATTTACCCTCTTCAACTCCGCATTTTCCCTTAAACCGACCGGCAACCAAAATCCTCTCCGATCAACTCAAGATAAGCTTCAAAACCCTACTGATTTGTGTTTATTTTTTTAGATCTAGGTTTTGATTTTGGTTATTTTTTTTTACCTTTTAAGCTTAGATCTAACCTATTTCATGTGTTTTTGAAGGTAAAAAAAGAATAGAGAAGAAAATATACCTCCCGGTGTATTTTTGACGACAGTTTCACTATTTCGGTGTCTGATTCCGGCGACCTTCGGTGTTTCAATGACTCTCTCTCTAACACCCTTAACGTATATTCGTAGACTGAATATACACTAAAGATATTACTGAGTTATTAAGAAAACTTGACTTGAAGAAATATTTTTTTTCAACTTTTTCTTGTTGTTTAACCCTTCCTTGGTTTTAAATTGAAAACTACATTGATCTATAGCAGCTAGTTTCGACCCTACATTGTTTTAGAAAATTTATAAATATGTTATTGAAATAAAAATATAATTCAGGGAGAAAACTATGTACCCTGCTTGGACCTTTTCTTGATTTTAAAATTTCTACGTGATTAGGGTTAAACTAGATTTAACTATGTCATAAATCTTAATCATTTGTAGTAAAAAAAATATTCTGAGTCCCTACAATCATAATTAATACGTAAACACATTATAACTTAAGTTTACAAAACATTTGCATATTTTCAACTCCACATACATACAAGTACATGCCCACTAGATATCAACCATAATTTAAGATGTACATACCGTGCTTACTAATGTAACTTGACTTTCCAATTAATAGATCTTTCATGTCTTACGTAGGAGAACCTACGTGTGAAATAAAACAGGCTAAATACGAACTTAGAGAGGCAATAATCTTATTTAACAAATATAGAGTAAAGTAATACTTATTTTATAATATCATATCAAGTTCTCTACCTAAGATAAGGTAGTTCTATCAAAGTTTCCATAGTCTCTAGATTTCCATGTACATTTCATAAGTTCCTAACTTGCTCAAGACTCCAATGCTCTATCATTATAAAATAGATGTAATACCCCAAATTTTGGCCAGTGACCAAAATGTAAAATTTGAAAGTTTTGGGGTTAAAAGTATACACTTTAAAAAAGTTTAGGGACTAAAGTGTAAATTTCTCCAAGTAATTTTATTTAGTATAAGAGTGAATCGGATCGAAATAGGTACCTTGATATAGATTTTAAGAATTAAGATGCAGAAAAGGTACCGAATTTGGATCGAATGAAATTGTTAAGCGTGCTCAGGCCAGAGAAATACAAAGATGGGTGACCTTTGGGAAGGTCCCATAAAAGTGTTTCTGATCGATATTTTGGACTCAGTAAAAGTAGAAAATATTCGTATAGATTTCAAATAAAGGATTTCTACGAGAAACCTTATGATATGAAGATTTCAATAATTATCGGAATAATAGACTAAGTTAAGAAAACTCAGTCTAAGTCTTTATAAAAGGAAATTTTTAAGGTTTAAAAGTATCATGTGGTAGATAGTGAGCTGAATTAGGTACTTTCAAAGATTGGTAAAAATCTGAGGAAAAATGAAATAGGAATTGAAGTTCAGTGACCAAAATGAAAAATTTAAAAGTTTTGTGGCCAAAGTATAAACTTTGAAAAAGTTCAGGGACCAAAGTGTAGTTTCCAAAATTTATGTAAGTTAACCCCGTAAATGAATAGTTCACTCCCAAGAGTGACACTTTCGTGTTACCCGGATTTTTTGTACGAAGCTTATATTAATGGTTATAAAGATTTAAAGCTCGCAGGAAGAAATTTTGGAAATCGTATTGAGTGAAATTCGAATATTTGGATCGAATAAATGCCATAAATAAAAAAATATAAGATATTTTGCGACATGGCCGGTTGAATTGGAACCAATTTTGTTCAATTTTAATGGAATGGCAATTTTCAAGACTTGTTGTAAATAAAAACTAGTTGGAGGGCATATTGGACATTTACCATGGATGGTCTTTTTGAAATATTTTGAAACTTTAAGGGCAATTTTGAAAGGCCAATTACACATGGATTTGATCTTGGCCATTGGATGAAAAGGGCATTTTAGTAATTTCACTATTTAAATGAATTTAAAATTCATTTATACAATACAAGTGGCCAACTTGGATGAAAATAAAAAGATGAAGACCATTCTTCATCTTAAAATTTCGAAATATGAGGGGGAGTAAGAAAGAAAAATGGAGAAAATTTTTCCAAGTTCGATTCAATCCTCGAAACTTGATTTTCAGGTAATCTTTCGAACTACAAAGTTGTTCTACTCATCAAGGTCTATCTTTTGGCGTAAATATTTTGTGGAAACCATGCTTGATTGATGAGAATTTTATATGAGAAGAAATTAGGGTTTATGGACTAAATTGGGGGGTTTTGAGATTTTATGATTCTATGATTGAATTTAAGTTGAAATCAAGTTTGTATGATGTTAAAATCATGTTATTGAGTTAGGATTTAAGCCCTACACATTTAGGTTATTGTGGAAAAGATTAGGGTTTATAGATTCAAGTCTAATTTAGGGTTTGTGATGTTGAATTAATTATTTAGTAAGTTTGAATTGTTGATTGGATGCAAAACCCTAAGTTAAAAGTTTAAGGACCATTTTGGCAAGTTTTAAAGTTGACCAGATATTAATTTCATGAAATTGATGTGAATTTATGTTATTAATGATGTTAGAGACATGAATTTGAAGTTAGAATGCAAAACCAATGTTAAATCGAGTTAGTGACCATTTTGACAAATTGTCAAAGTTAAGTGACCAATTCGGAAATGAGGTTTTAGAGAAGGACTAAATCTGATTTAGTTGAAATAATAGAATTCAAGTAGTAATGTTGATTTGAGGACTAATTTGCAAAGTTAAGAAGCTTGAATCCATGTCTTTGCATTTTTAGTGACTATTTCGGAAAGAACGAAAAATTTGAGGGAATTATTTTTGAATAATTATTTGATGAAAAAAGTGATACATTAGTGGTTTGAATCAAGTAAGGGGACCAAATTGACAAATATCAAAGTAAGGACAAATTAGTATAAAGTTTGAAGTTATTTATGGAAGTTGTGTAGGAAAACTGGATTTGACAGTAAGTTTGAAAATTCACCATAAATTCTACAAAAATGGTTAGATGGTGAATTTTATACCGATGTAAAGACTTGTTCGTCTAGTTTCTCCTCCAATAAACAAAAACTAATTTCGAGTTCTGAGTAAAAAGATATGAATTTTTAAGTGGTGAAAGGTCAGAAAACAGTATGACAGTCTGTTTCGAAATCAACACTGGAAATTGACTTTGAAAATTCGCCATAAATCGTACAAGTTGAATTTGGGCTATTAATTTATATGGGTGAAAAGCTTATTGAATCTAATTTCTTTTAGAATAAACAGAATTGAATTCTGAATTTTATATTACTTTAAAGAAATAATTCTTTGAAGGTTGTACAAAGCTGCCCGAAAATGAAAATTGAGATATTTTGTATCTAATGTTGGTATCAAGTTCAGAAGAATTATTTGAAGTTCAAAATGGTCATTAGGGTCCAAAAATGAGTTTCTTAACAGTATAAGGAAGGAAATAAATTTATGGAAAATTTTTATGTTGACTGATTAAATAGCATAATTGAAATATTGTTAGAAGTGAATATAACAAATGTTTATTTATATTCATGTGATAAATGAAGTTGGATTCAAATCAAAAGAAGGTTTGAGGTTCTATAAAGTTAAAGGTCGAATAGAGCTTAGTGGGGAAAGTTAATAAATGGCTCAGGTGAGTGCATTTCTATATGTTTGCATTATGTTGAAATTGGCTTTGCATTTCTCTATAATATGTGATATGATATATTGCTCGACATGGCAAGATTGATGGAATACTTGGTACGAATGATTGTTTGCATAAATGATGATGCATTATGCATACATGAAATATAGATAATAATAAGGTTTTGATAAAGACAATCAGTAAAATAAGATGATGAGCATGACAAGCATTAAAATAATATGGATTGCTGGACAAAGGGTTTTCTAATGATCTAAGTGATCAAATACTAGAAGGTATTATGAAGGTATCATCTCGGGAATCAAGTGTAATTGAGATAAATTGGTTATCTATGCACAAGGTAGAAATGATTATAAAAAGAAACGTTTAAATTTTAAAAAGGAATTAGTTCCTTAATGAAGTCAAAAGAAGTGTGTTTAGTTGAGGATTGTTCCGACTAATTGAAATTTCCTTGGAAATGTTTCTAGATAAGAACAAGAGTCTCATATTACAAGGGTTATAAAGATACTCGTAGCGGTAATAATGAAATGAAGTATGAACTTTTTTTGATTTCTACCTGGAATGAGCTACTGGTGCAGTAGAAAGCTTAAGTATAGAAACAAGAAATCCTGTTTTAGATATAAGAAGAAGAAGTACCTAAGAGGTTTTAATCTCCAATAATTGTATATATAATAAAGCATTGGTTGTTTAAATGTTTAAGTTGTTGGGGGCCTTAAATGTCAGAGCAAAAGAGAAGTATGATTATTTATTTGAAAATGAAGGATGATAAAACTCTTATAAAAGATTTGAGATGTATTAATAATGAAAGGATATAAGAAGTAATGTTAATGTAGAGGGAGTTATTTGGAAAACTTCATAGAAAGGTGTTAGAGATTGGATTTGGTGATTAGTTTATAAGGAAATTATTTCACTGATTTCTGAACTTTGACAAGGTACTCACATTGTTTATAAGGAATAGTGTGAGTTCAGTGGGTTAAGCCAATATGTCAAGAAAATGATTTTGAATGGAAATTTTTAGTATGACTGCTAGAAATCTGATTTGAAGTATAGCACAAGAATTATAAGAAATTCTAAGAACTGTCTGTTAGAAAAGCTGAAAACAAAGCCAGAAATCTGAGAATCTTAAGACCAATTTTAAGATAAATTGGCTATCTATATAAAATGTAGAAGTCAAATGTAAAAAGAAGATTTATCTTTGGTCAAGATGTTATCGATTAAAGTTAAAAAAAAAAAAAAGGAGAAATGTATCAGTTTGAGAAAGGGTAATTTGTATAGGTGAAAAAGGAAAACTTAGTTTGAACTATTGTACCTCAAGGAATCGTGAAAGAGTTGGATCAAGAGTATATTAATAGGTCTTATCTCTAGAAGTGAGCAAAAGTCTATAGTATATGTACTTATGTTTTGGGGGCATTAGTGAATTATTTACATGTCATCACTCCTAAATAAATTGAGATGCAATTAGATTTGATACATGAAGAGGAGTTAGTAGAAATATTGGTTTATGGAATTGAAGAATTAAGGAATAAGAAAATTTCATTGATTGAAGTTTTAAGGAAATGTCACAAAGTCGAAGAAGCCATTTGGGAGGCTGAGAAGAAATAATGAAGTAATATCTGTAAATGTTTGGAACATGTATGCATTGAAAATTCGAGGATGAATTTTCTTAAGGGGGAGGAATTGTAATACCCCAAATTTTGGCCACTGGCCAAAATGTAAATTTTGAAGGTTTTGGGGTTAAAAGTATAAACTTTAAAAAAGTTTAGGGACTAAAGTGTAAATTTCCCCCAATAAGTAATTTTATTCAGTATAAGAGTGAATCGGATCGAAATAGGTACCTTGATATATATTTTAAGAATTCAGATGCATAAAAAGGTACCGAATTTAGATCGAATGAAATTGTTAAGCGTGCTCAGGCGAGGGAAATACAAAGATGGGTGACCTTTGGGAAAGTCCCATAAAAGTGTTTATGATCGATATTTTGGACTCAGTAAAAGTAGAAAATATTCGTATAGATTTCAAATAAAGGATTTCTACGAGAAACCTTATGCTATGAAGATTTTCAATAATTATCGGAATAATAGACTAAGTTAAGAAAACTCAATCTAAGTCTTTATGAAAGGAAATTTTTAAGGTTTAAAAGTATCATGTGATAGATAGTGCGCTGAATTGGGTACTTTCAAAGATTGGTAAAAATCTGAGGAAAATTGAAATAGGAATTGAAGTTCGTGACCAAAATGAAAATTTTAAAAGTTTTGTGGCCAAAGTATAAACTTTGAAAAAGTTTAGGGACCAAAGTGTAATTTCCAAAATTTATGTAAGTTAACCCCGTAAATGAATAGTTCACCCCCAAGAGTGACACTTTTGTGTTACCCTAATTTTTTGTACGAAGCTTATATTAATGGTTATAAAGATTTAAAGCTTGTAGGAAGAAATTTTGAAATCGTATTGAGTGAAATTCGAATATTTGGATCAAATAAATGCCATAAATAAAAAAATATAAGATATTTTTGGACATGTCCGGTTGATTGGAACCAATTTTGTTCAATTTTAATGGAATGGCAATTTTCAAGACTTGTTGTAAATAAAAACTAGTTGGAGGGCAAATTGGACATTTACCATGGATGGTCTTTTTGAAATATTTTGAAACTTTAAGGGCAATTTTGAAAGGCCAATTACACATGGATTTGATCTTCATTGAGTTTTTGATATTAAATCTTGGCCATTGGATGAAAAGGGCATTTTAGTAATTTCACTATTTAAAATTCATTTATACAAGACAAGTGGCTAAATTGGATGAAAATAAAAAGATGAAGAATGGCCATTCTTCATCTTAAAATTTTGAAATATGAGGGGGAGAAAGAAAAAAATGGAGAAAAATTTTCCAAGTTCAATTCAAGCCTCGAAACTCGATTTTCAGGTAATCTTTCGAACTACAAAGTTGTTCTACTCATCAAGCTCTATCTTTTGGTGTAAATAATTTGTGGAAACCATGCTTGATTGATGAGAATTTTGTATGAGAAGAAATTAGAGTTTATGGATTAAATTGGGGGTTTTGAGATTTTATGATTCTTTGATTGAATTTAAGTTGAAATCGAGTTTGTATGATGTTAAAATCATGTTATTGAGTTAGGATTTAAACCCTACACATTTAGGTTATTGTGGAAAAGATTAGGGTTTTAGATTCAAGTCTAATTTAGGGTTTGTGATGTTGAATTAATTATTTAGTAAGTTTGAATTGTTGATTGGATGCAAAACCCTAAGTTAAAAGTTTAAGGACCATTTTGGCAAGTTTTAAAGTTGACCAGATATTAATTTCATGAAATTGATGTGAATTTATGTTATTAATGATGTTAGAGACATGAATTTGAAGTTAGAATGCAAAACCAATGTTAAATCGAGTTAGTGACCATTTTGACAAATTGTCAAAGTTAAGTGACCAATTCGGAAATGAGGTTTTAGAGAAGGACTAAATCTGATTTTAGTTGAAATAATATAATTCAAATAGTAATGTTGATTTGAGGACTAATTTGCAAAGTTAAGAAGCTTGAATCCATGTCTTTGCATTTTTAGTGACTATTTCGGAAAGAACGAAAAATTTGAGGGAATTATTTTTGAATAATTATTTGATGAAAAAGTGATACATTAGTGGTTTGAATCAAGTAAGGGGACCAAATTGACAAATATCAAAGTAAGGACAAATTAGTATAAAGTTTGAAGTTATTTATGGAAGTTGTGTAGGAAAACTGGATTTGACAGTAAGTTTGAAAATTCACCATAAATTCTACAAAAATGGTTAGATGGTGAATTTTATACCGATGTAAAGACTTGTTCGTCTAGTTTCTCCTCCAATAAACAAAAACTAATTTCGAGTTCTGAGTAAAAAGATATGAATTTTTAAGTGGTGAAAGGTCAGAAAACAGTATGACAGTCTGTTTCGAAATCAACACTGGAAATTGACTTTGAAAATTCGCCATAAATCGTACAAGTTGAATTTGGGCTATTAATTTATATGGGTGAAAAGCTTATTGAATCTAATTTCTTTTAGAATAAACAGAATTGAATTCTGAATTTTATATTATTTTAAAGAAATAATTCTTTGAAGGTTGTACAAAGCTGCCCGAAAATGAAAATTGAGATATTTTTATCTAATGTTGGTATCAAGTTCAGAAGAATTATTTGAAGTTCAAAATGGTCATTAGGGTCCAAAAATGAGTTTCTTAACAGTATAGGAAGGAAATAAATTTATGGAAAATTTTTATGTTGACTGATTAAATAGCATAATTGAAATATTGTTAGAAGTGAATATAACAAATGTTTATTTATATTCATGTGATAAATGAAGTTGGATTCAAATCAAAAGAAGGTTTGAGGTTCTATAAAGTTAAAGGTCGAATAGAGCTTAGTGGGGAAAGTTAATAAATGGCTCAGGTGAGTGCATTTCTATATGTTTGCATTATGTTGAAATTGGCTTTGCATTTCTCTATAATATGTGATATGATATATTGCTCGACATGGCAAGATTGATGGAATACTTGGTACGAATGATTGTTTGCATAAATGATGATGCATTATGCATACATGAAATATAGATAATAATAAGGTTTTGATAAAGACAATCAGTAAAATAAGATGATGAGCATGACAAGCATTAAAATAATATGGATTGCTGGACAAAGGGTTTTCTAATGATCTAAGTGATCAAATACTAGAAGGTATTATGAAGGTATCATCTCGGGAATCTGAAGTGTAATTGAGATAAATTGGTTATCTATGCACAAGGTAGAAATGATTATAAAAAGAAACGTTTAAATTTTAAAAAGGAATTAGTTCCTTAATGAAGTCAAAAGAAGTGTGTTTAGTTGAGGATTGTTCCGACTAATTGAAATTTCCTTGGAAATGTTTCTAGATAAGAACAAGAGTCTCATATTACAAGGGTTATAAAGATACTCGTAGCGGTAATAATGAAATGAAGTATGAACTTTTTTTGATTTCTACCTGGAATGAGCTACTGGTGCAGTAGAAAGCTTAAGTATAGAAACAAGAAATCCTGTTTTAGATATAAGAAGAAGAAGTACCTAAGAGGTTTTAATCTCCAATAATTGTATATATAATAAAGCATTGGTTGTTTAAATGTTTAAGTTGTTGGGGGCCTTAAATGTCAGAGCAAAAGAGAAGTATGATTATTTATTTGAAAATGAAGGATGATAAAACTCTTATAAAAGATTTGAGATGTATTAATAATGAAAGGATATAAGAAGTAATGTTAATGTAGAGGGAGTTATTTGGAAAACTTCATAGAAAGGTGTTAGAGATTGGATTTGGTGATTAGTTTATAAGGAAATTATTTCACTGATTTCTGAACTTTGACAAGGTACTCACATTGTTTATAAGGAATAGTGTGAGTTCAGTGGGTTAAGCCAATATGTCAAGAAAATGATTTTGAATGGAAATTTTTAGTATGACTGCTAGAAATCTGATTTGAAGTATAGCACAAGAATTATAAGAAATTCTAAGAACTGTCTGTTAGAAAAGCTGAAAACAAAGCCAGAAATCTGAGAATCTTAAGACCAATTTTAAGATAAATTGGCTATCTATATAAAATGTAGAAGTCAAATGTAAAAAGAAGATTTATCTTTGGTCAAGATGTTATCAGTTAAAGTTAAAAGAAGAAAAAAAGGAGGAAATGTATCAGTTTGAGAAAGGGTAATTTGTATAGGTCGAAAAAGGAAAACTTAGTTTCGAACTATTGTACCTCAAGGAATCGTGAAAGAGTTGGATCAAGAGTATATTAATAGGTCTTATCTCTAGAAGTGAGCAAAAGTCTATAGTATATGTACTTATGTTTTGGGGGCATTGACTGAATTATTTACATGTCATCACTCCTAAATAAATTGAGATGCAATTAGATTTGATACATGAAGAGGAGTTAGTAGAAATATTGGTTTATGGAATTGAAGAATTAAGGAATAAGAAAATTTCATTGATTGAAGTTTTAAGGAAATGTCACAAAGTCGAAGAAGCCATTTGGGAGGCTGAGAAGAAATAATGAAGTAATATCTGTAAATGTTTGGAACATGTATGCATTGAAAATTCGAGGATGAATTTTCTTAAGGGGGAGGAATTGTAATACCCCAAATTTTGGCCACTGGCCAAAATGTAAATTTTGAAGGTTTTGGGGTTAAAAGTATAAACTTTAAAAAAGTTTAGGGACTAAAGTGTAAATTTCCCCCAATAAGTAATTTTATTCAGTATAAGAGTGAATCGGATCGAAATAGGTACCTTGATATATATTTTAAGAATTGGATGCATAAAAAGGTACCGAATTTAGATCGAATGAAATTGTTAAGCGTCTTTCAAAGTGAGGAAATACAAAGATGGGTGACCTTTGGGAAAGTCCCATAAAAGTGTTTATGATCGATATTTTGGACTCAGTAAAAGTAGAAAATATTCGTATAGATTTCAAATAAAGGATTTCTACGAGAAACCTTATGCTATGAAGATTTTCAATAATTATCGGAATAATAGACTAAGTTAAGAAAACTCAATCTAAGTCTTTATGAAAGGAAATTTTTAAGGTTTAAAAGTATCATGTGATAGATAGTGCGCTGAATTGGGTACTTTCAAAGATTGGTAAAAATCTGAGGAAAATTGAAATAGGAATTGAAGTTCGTGACCAAAATGAAAATTTTAAAAGTTTTGTGGCCAAAGTATAAACTTTGAAAAAGTTTAGGGACCAAAGTGTAATTTCCAAAATTTATGTAAGTTAACCCCGTAAATGAATAGTTCACCCCCAAGAGTGACACTTTTGTGTTACCCTAATTTTTTGTACGAAGCTTATATTAATGGTTATAAAGCTTTAAAGCTTGTAGGAAGAAATTTTGAAAACCGTATTGAGTGAAATTCGAATATTTGGATCAAATAAATGCCATAAATAAAAAATATAAGATATTTTTGGACATGTCCGGGTTGATTGGAACCAATTTGGTTCAATTTTAATGGAATGGCAATTTTCAAGACTTGTTGTAAATAAAGACTAGTTGGAGGGCAAATTGGATATTTGCCATGGATGGTCTTTTTGAAATATTTTGTAACTTTAAGGGAAATTTTGAAAGGCCAATTACACATGGATTTGATCTTGGCCATTGAGTTTTGATGATATTAAATCTTGGCCATTGGATGAAAAGGGCATTTTAGTAATTTCACTATTTAAATGAATTTAAAATTTCTTTATACAAGACAAGTGGCCAAATTGGATGAAAATAAAAAGATGAAGAACATTCTTCATCTTAAAATTTCGAAATATGAGGGGGAGTAAGAAAGAAAAATGGAGAAAAATTTTCCAAGTTCGATTCAAGCCCCGAAACTCGATTTTCAGGTAATCTTTCGAACTACAAAGTTGTTCTACTCATCAAGCTCTATCTTTTGGTGTAAATAATTTGGGGAAACCATTCTTGATTGATGAGAATTTTGTATGAGAAGAAATTAGGGTTTATGGACTAAATTGGGGGGTTTTGAGATTTTATGATTCTATGATTGAATTTAAGTTGAAATCAAGTTTGTATGATGTTAAAATCATGTTATTGAGTTAGGATTTAAACCCTACACATTTAGGTTATTGTGGAGAAGATTAGGGTTTTTGGATTCAAGTCTAATTTAGGGTATGTGATGTTGAATTAATGATTTAGTAAGTTTGAATTGATGATTGGATGCAAAACCCTAAGTTAAAGTTTAAGGACCATTTCGGCAAGTTTTAAAGTTGGGGGACCAGATCTGAATTTCATGAAATTGATGCGAATTTATGTTATTAATAACGTTAGAGACATGAAATTGAAGTTAGAATGCAAAACCGATGTTAAATCGAGTTAGTGACCATTTTGACAAATATCAAAGTTAAGTGACCAATTCAGAAATGAGGTTTTAGAGAAGGACTAAATCTGATTTTAGTTGAAATAATATAATTCAAATAGTAATGTTGATTTGATGACTAATTTGCAAAGTTAAGAAGCTTGAATCCTTATCTTTGCATTTTTAGTGACAATTTCGGAAAGAACGAAAAATTTGAGGGAATTATTTTTGAATAATTATTTGATGAAAAAAGTGATACATTAGTGGTTTGAATCAAGTAAGGGGACCAAATTGACAAATATCAAAGTAAGGAGAAATTAGTGTAAAGTTTGAAGTTAATTATGGAAGTTGTGTAGGAAAACTGGATTTGGCAGTAAGTTTGAAAATTCACCATAAATTCTACAAAAATGGTTAGATGGTGAATTTTATACCGATGTAAAGATTTGTTCGTCTAGTTTCTCCTCCAACAATCGAAAACTGATTTCGAGTTCTAAGTAAAAAGATATGAATTTTTAAGTGGTGAAAGGTCAGAAAACAGTATGATAATCTGTTCCGAAATTAGCACTGGAAATTGACTTTGAAAATTCGCCATAAATCGTACAAGTTGAATTTGGGCTATTAATTTATATGGGTGAAAAGCTTGAATCTAGTTTATTTTAGAACAAACAGAATTCAATTATGAGTTTTAGATTATTTTATAGAAATAATTCTTTGAAGGTTGTACAAAGCTGCCCGAAAATGAAAATTGAGATATTTTTTTATCTAATGTTGGTATCAAGTTCAGAAGAACTATTTGAAATTAAAAATGGTCATTAGGGACCAAAAATAAGTTTGTGAACAGTATAGAAAGGAAAGAAATTTATGGAAAATTTTTATGTTGACTGATTAAATAGCTTAATTGAAATATTGTTAGAAGTGGATCTAACAAATGTTTATTTATATTCATGTGATAAATGAAGTTGGATTCAAATCAAAAGAAGGTTTGAGGTTCTATAAAGTTAAAGGTCGAATAGAGTTTAGTGAGGCAAGTTAATAAATGGCCCAGGTGAGTGCATTTCTATATGTTTGCATTATGTTGAAATTGGTAGTGCATTTCTCTATAATACGTGATATGATATATTGCTCGACATGGCAAGATTGATGCAATACCAGGTACGAATGATTGTTTGCATACATGAAATATGGATAATAATAAGATTAAAATGACATTGCATTATCTATATATATGTTAATTCATGTTTGCCATGATCAATTATGTTGAAATATGAGATATGAAATGTTTATTTATATGATGATCTATGTTTACCATGAACATTTATGATTACTATGAACAATTACGATGAAATATGAATATGAATTTCCTATCTATATGATTAATGATAATTGATTAGTAATGAAAGAAATGCCCAAGTATTATGTATGAGAGTCCACGGTATAGTTGGCATGCCATAGAGTCTTTAGTAGCTGAACCCTTATGTTCATGTTATTAAACAGAAATTGTGACAAAATGATTGTGTCACACGCACCATGGGGATCTACGCCCACTGTGCCCGAGTGCACTACCGAGGTGCCGCACCCTGGGGATCTATGCCCACTGTGCCCGAGTGCACTGTAGAGGTGCTTTATGTTTATGGGGAGCAAAGAGCGTCCCCGAGTACGTACGCATCTTCACGTTCACGTTAGACACTACGATGTCATTTCAAGATGACTCGTGTACCTCGATCTCATATAGCATACTTTGGGTAATGATTTAAGAATCATGTCACATAAATGAATCATGTCATGTAAACGAATCATGTTACGTGTATGAATCTTGTCAAGAATATGAACCATGCCATGTATATGAAATATGTCATGTATATGAGCCATGCCATGAATACAGAACATGCCATGTATATGAATTAGATCACGTATATGAATCATGTCAGGTAAAAGAATCATGTCATGTAAATGAATCAAGTTATGTATATAAATCATGCCACGTATATGAATTATGACACGTATATGGATTCTGCCATGTATATAATTCATGCCATATACCTATGAATTATGCCATGTATATGAAGTATGTCATGTATATGAATTATGTCATATATATATATCATGTCATGCATGTGAATTATACCATGTGTATGAAATATGCCATGTATGTGAACTATGCCATGTATATGATTTACTTGATAATGATGGCCTAATGAAAACATGACCATGATAGAGCACATGATATGCAAATGATTGCATAATGAAAGCATGTCTATGATAGAGAATATATTATGCAGTAATAACATGATTTATATGATAGTTATGATACATGACATATGAAAATTGTGATATACTTGCCATGTTATAGAGAAATATGAAATGCACTTTTATATGACATATTGTATTATATCATTTCATGCTTAAATAAATAAGTTTAATTGCCTCACTAAGTTCGTACTTAACGTGTGTTTATTCCAGACGTAGGTTAAGTTGGAATAATTGAAGAAATGTCGAGCATGCCGATCGAGCTACAATCTACAAAATATCAGTAAGTCATTATAGTTTATGATGATCTCTAGCGGGCATGTAATTATTTATTTGTTAGTAGAACATGTTTAATCAATTTCAACTTTTATTTATCGATTATTGCACAACGATTTTAAAATCAAGAAAAAGCCTAGGCAACTAACCTAGTTTTCACCCTGAATTGTACTATTGTTTTAATAATTGCTAAAAATGTTTAAAAAAATGTAAGTCAAGATTTCTTTAAAAGATTTCGTAGCATCTTTAATGTATATTCGGTCTACGAATATACGTTAAGGGTGTTACAATAGATCATCTACATAGTGTATTTCATATAAGTAACATAATTTGCATACATGGTATAATTCACATAAGTAACATGGATCACATACATGACATGATTTTCATGCATGACATGATTTATATACATGACATATTTCATTTACTCAATATGATTCTCGTACGTGGCATAATTAATATACATGATTTCTTTCATATACATGACTTAATACCTAAACATAATATGATTTGTGTATATGGCATAATTCATATGCATGGCATAGTTCATACGCATAACATAGTTTGTATACATGACATATTTCATATGCATAGCACATTTCTTGTATATGTGACATACTTCGTATACATGGCTTAATTCATGTGTTTGGCCTGATTCATATACTTGGTATAATTCATAAACATGTCATGGTTCCTATACGTGGTATAATCATATACGTGGCATGAGTCATATACTTGACATATTTCATATACATAACATGGTTCATATTCATGGTATGTTTCACACACGTAACATGATTCATTTACGTGGCATGATTCATTTACGTGGCATGATTCCTTTATTATTGCCCAAAGTATGCTATATGAGATTGAGGTACGCAAGTCATCTTGAAATGACACCGTAGTGTCAAACGTGAACGTGAAGATGAGTACGTACTCAGGGACGCTCTTTGCTCCCCATAAACATGAAGCACCTCGACAGTGCACTCGGGCATAGTGGGCGTGGATCCCAGGGTGCATGTGACACAATCATTTTGTCACAATAACTTCTTGATAACATGAACATGAGGGTGCAGCTGCAAAGACTCAATTTCATGCCAACTATACCATGGACTCTCATACTCAATACTTGAGCTTTTCTTTTATTATCAATCAAACATCATAATCAATCATATAAATAAACATTTCATGCTTCATGCTTTATCATAAATGTTCATGGTAACCATAGGTCATCATATAAACAACATTTCATATCACATGCTTCATCATATATAAATATATTCGTGGCAATATAGTTCAACATACATATAAGACAATACTATTTTTAGGTGTCACTTGATCCATTTTAACTTGTTTCATTTTAGTCTTGTCAATTTCCATATCTCATGTATGCATAATGCATCATTACTTGTGCAGACAATTATTCGTACCTAGTGTTTCACCAATCTGGCCATGTCGAGCAAAGTATTATAAAGAAATGCAAATGCCATTTTTCAACATAAACCATTATATAGAATTACAATATTATTTTAAATTTAAGGTCGACTACTCGCAAGTCCCCTAATTGCATTTTAAAAACATGTAAATGCACTCACCTGGGCCAGGAATAGTATGCCTCACTAAGCTTACTCGAGGTTCTTATTTTTATCCTTGGTTCTCTTTCAATCTCCTTTCGAACTGTTAAGACCAATCGAGCACGTACATTACCATTCTCGCATTCGATTTAAATCTAACATTGCTAACTTGATTCTTAAACATAACTATTCAAATGTAATTTTTTTCTGAAAATTTCCCCAATATTTTACATTATTGCCGAAATGGTCCCTAGGTCTTTAGTGACCATTTTGAACATTAAACAATTGTTCAAACCCATTTTTTTTGAACAATTCCATAATTAATCATTTATTTTGGAGTATTTCCTTTTTAGTCCTTCAACTTTATAAAAGTGACATTTTAGTCACTAAATTGCTTTTGTACATTAAATTCATGTAGAAATAAACTATTTATTTATTTACAACATCCATAGAAATTTTCCTTCAACTTTTAAACTTTATTTAATTTGGTTCTTCACTAACTTTTTGTTTTCAAAAAGGTCCCAAAATTTCCTTTGCTTGACATATCAATCCTTTAACTTTCATAGTAGGCTTGAATCTTCAATTCTATCAATTTTCCATAAATTCAAGACCAATCCCTAAATTTTCTTAAATTGCCGAATTGGTCCTCCAACTTCTAAAATTTTCATTTTGGTCCTTAATCACAAATTCAAGCCATTTTCATCATAACTCACCCATTCCAATGTAAAAATAAAATTTTCAATAATTTCCCTAACTTTCTCAATCTTTTCGAAATGGTCCATATAATCTCATATTGGGAAATTATTCAATCTAACATCAAAATTAAGCTTCTTGAATCATAATTACTTCAATTTCATTACCAATTCCATAACCCTAATTAAAGCCATAAATTTCAAGATTAGGGTCTATATCTCCCAATATGAAATTAACTTGATTTCAAGCTTGTTTCCATCAAAACTAAGCTTAATTCATCATCCACTACATCAATTCTAATAAAATTTCATGAAACCCTAATTTCTCTCTCTTCAAACCCTAACTTAAAATTCATAATTCCATGAAATTTTACTATCAAAATATAGAGAATGAAGAGTAGATCACTTTACCTTAAACAACCTTGCTTGAATTCTTGATCAAAAGCCTTGAAAATGAACTAGAATTTTTTTGGTATTTTCCCCTCTTTTCACTTGGCTATTCGAAAAGCAAGCTGAAGATGTAGATGGTTTTTTTTATCATCTTTTACCTATTTAATCCAAGTGTAAAGGTTAAATGAATTTTAAATTCATTTAACTAGTGAAATTACCATCTTGCCCTTTTATTATAATGGCGTTGATTCAATCTCATCAAAAATCAATGGCCATGATTAAATCCATGTGTTTTTCACCTTTCATAATTGCCCTCAAATTTTATTTCAAAAATGCCATCCATGGCAAATGACCAATTTGCCCTCCGACTAGAGTTTATTTACAACAAGTCTTGAAAATTGCCATTCCATAAAAACTGAACTAAATTAGTTCCATTCTAACCAGCCTCCTTCTCAAAATATCATAAATTTTATTTATGATTTATGATATTTATTCGATCCAAATATTCAAATTTCATTCAATACGATTTCCAAATTTTCTTTCTTTGAGCTTTATAACCATTCCATCATATTCTAACTAAATATAGTTAGAATGTCACCAACATTAATAAAATATTCAAAAAATAATATTTTATGAATTTTCCATAATCTTTGGGAACTGTTTTTAAAATTTCAATTCGATCTGATATACCGATAATTACCGGGAATTTTTATCGGATACCTCTCCTCTTAGAAATCTTATCTTAACAATCCATTACGGATATTATTAACTCAAACTGAATCCTTTTTATTAGTCAAAATATTAAATATGGGACCTTCCCATTAGGTCACCCATCCTTGAGCTACTCTGGCCTGAGCACGCTTAACAATTTTATTCGATCCAGATTCGAATAACATAAACCTCGTATGAAAAATCCAATAACACATAAATACCACTCTTGGGGGTGAACTATTCATTTACAGGGTTAAATTACATAACTTTTGAAAATTACACTTTGGTCCTTAAACTTTTTCAAAGTTTACACTTTAACCCTTAAACTTTCAAAAGTTATATTTTAGTCACTAAGCTAGAATTTGGATATTACAACTCCTCCCCCTTAAGAAAATTTTTCCTCAAATTTTCAAGGTTTACCCGTTTCGAACAACTTCGTACTTTGCTTATTCATTCTCTCTTTAATTTCTCCAGAGAACCTTAATCAATAGAATTTCTTTGTCCCTTAATTCTTCAACTTTGCATGCTAGGATTTTCACTTCTTCTTCTTTATACATCAAACCTGATTGCAGTTCAATCTTCTCAGAGGTAATTACATGTGAAGAATCCAATCCATACCTCCGAAACATAAATACATGAAACACACAATGAATCTTGTTCCTATCTGGAGGTAAAGCCAATTGATAAACCATTGGTTCCTTTCTTTTTAGAATCTCATATGGCTCTATAAATCTGGGACTAATCTTTCTATTTCAAACAAAACGTAACACCTCCTTCCAAGGTAAAATCTTTTAAAAACACTTTTTCTCTAACTTCGTATTCAATATCATTTTTCTCATTATTTGCATAGGTCTTTTGTCAATCCATAGTGGCCTTAAAATTTTGCTGAATAATCCTTACTTTATTCTCCATTTCTTGTGTTAATTAAACTCCTTTAACGTTTGAGTTATACTGAACATTGAACATGTCTATCTTGTAACCCGAACCAATTTAGAGATATTCAGTGTTTTCTTCCATATGCCATCTTGATACCTACTTGATAACTATTGTTGTAAACAATTTCAGCCAAAGGCAAATACTTTTCCCATGATCATGTAAACTCAATTACAGAAGCTCGTAACATATTCTACAGAATCTGTATGATCCATTCAGATTGCCCATCTGTTTGCTAATGAAAAATTGTACTAAAATTTAATTTAGTACTTAAAGCTTCAAATAACGTACCCCAATATCTTGAAATAAACCTTGGGTCTCTATCTGACACCACCAATACTAAGATACCATGTAGTTTTACTATCTCTTGAACATAGAGTTCTGTATACTTATCCAAAGAATAATCCACTCAATTGGAATAAGGTAGTCAAACTCTGTCAGATGATTCATAATGATCCATATTAAATTCTTTTTACTTGATGTAGCGAAACAAATCCATTATACAATCCATCGATACTCATCCCTACTTTTACTGGGGGAAAGAAATAAACTGAAGTAATCTATAAATATTTGGCCACAGTTTTGAATCTTTAAATCTTGATACATCTTATTACTCATTGGGTGCATAATTAATAAACTATAATTGGCCTCCTTTAATATCTTCTCTCTTCAGATATTGTCAGCAACATATACTTTACCTTAGTAACATAATCAATCTCTTGGCTTAATTTCATAGTTATGTACTTTTCTATTTCCAACTTATCTCCTCTTTTCAAAACATCTTTCAGCTCCTCCTATTCAAAAATAGCTTGTATTTTCTTAAGGCCAACCCTTATTCCTTCTGAAGACACTGCATATCCAAGGAAAGTTATTTCTGACATCCGGAACTTGCATTTAGAAACTTGGCATTAAGTTGATTATCTCTTAAAGTTTGCAGTACCACTCAAAGATGGTAGTCATGTTCAACTTCGGTCTTTGAATAAACCAAAATATCATTTATGAAGACAATAATAAACTGATTCAAATAGGGTTAGAATACCCTATTTATTAGATCCATAAATGTAGCAAGGGCATTTGTCGATCTAAAAAGACATCACCAGAAACTCGTAGTGTCCCTAACGAGTCCTGAATACTGTCTTTGGTATATCTTTCTCCTTAACCTTAGTTTGATAATAACCCTGATCGAAGATTTATCTTTGAAAATATTACTTTATCTTTAAGCTGATCAAATAAATCTTCAATCCTTGGTAGGGGATACTTACTCTTAATGGTTACTTTATTCCATTGTCGATAATCTATACATGATCATCGGAATCCATCTCTCTTCTTTACAATTAATATTGGGGCACCATGGTAATTCACTTAGTCTAATATAATCCCGGTCTAACAATTTTTGTAGTTGAGCATTTAGTTCCCTTAACTCAATTGGTGTCATCCTATATAGTACCAGTGATATCGGCTCATTTTCAAGATAGACATCAATCCCAAACTGTAGTTTCCCCATCCGGAGGTACTCCTGATAACTTATCCGGAAATACATCATAAAATTCCTTTATAGTCGGGATGTCTTCAAACTTTTTGTGTAACTTTTACGTATCTTCTATACAACCCAAACATGTTTCACACCTATTGAATAACAACCTTTAAGCTGTTATTATAGAAATTACTGACTCTAAATAGTCAGTTCTTTCCCTCAAAGATTATTTCAAACCATCGAATCCTTGAAATACCAACATTTTCTTCTTATACTTCATATCTGCATCGTATGCAGATAGTCAATCCATTCCAAGAATGACTTCAAATTCATGGAATGGAAGTTCCATTAAATCTGCCAGAACTTAATTCATTGAATTCCTAATGAACATTTCTTACATATCCTAGCTACTTATACATTGTCCAAAAGAATTATTGACAATCACTTTACTAAATTTTCTCCAAAGAAGTCTTTCTTTGGGCCTTGGACGTAGCTTCTTTATAAACCATTCTCATTAAGTCTTTTCAATCAGTATCAATTTATCTGCGTACCAACTCAGTCTATTAAAATCTAACTTGTACTCATAGACAGCATGAGTACCTTGTTTCAAACTTAGGACTGCTGCACATTTCTCTTTTAACTAATTGCCAACATGCTCGGCTTTAAACATTCTTCTTCCTCCATTTCCCATAATTTAAGCATTCATCGCAGTCCAACAATACTTAACTTCATCTATTTTTACGAAAACTTATCCATGTTATTGAGGAGAATAATTCAAGTTACACAGTAATACATCAGTAACATGACATTCTAGGGGCATGTACTTAACTTTAAATCACATTAAACTTGATTTAGCCTCTAGAATCAGCTAAACATGTAGCTCTGATACCATTAAATCTAACACCCTTAACGTATATTCGTAGACTGGATATACACTAAAGATGTTACTGAGTTATTAAGAAAACTTGACTTGAAGAAATATTTTTTTCAACTTTGTCTTGTTGTTTAACCCTTCCTCGGTTTTAAATTGAAAACTACATCGATCTATAGCAGCTAGTTTTGACCCTAAATTGTTTTAGAAAAATTATAAATATGTTATTGAAATAAAAATATAATTAATGGAAAAACCATGTACCATGCTTGGACCCTTTCTTGATTTTAAAATTTCTACGTGATTAGGGTTAAACTAGATTTAACTATGTCATAAATCTTAATCATTTGTAGTAAAACCATATTCTGAGTCCCTGCAATCATAATTAAAACGTAAACACATTATAACTTAAGTTGACAAAACATTTGCATATTTTCAACCCCACATACATACAAGTACATGCCCACTAGATATCAACCTTAATTTAAGATGTACATACCGTGCTTACTAATGTAAATTGACTTTCCAATTAATAGCTCCTTCATGTCCTTCTACGTGTGAAATAACACACGCTAAGTACGAACTTAGTGAGGCAATAACTTATTTAACAAATATAGAGTAAAGTAATACTTATTTTATAATATCATATCAAGTTCTCTACCTAAGATAGGGTAGTTCTGTCAAGGTTTCCATAGTCTCTATATTTTCATGTACATTTAATAAGTTCCTAACTTGCTTAAGACTCTAATGCTCCATCATCATAAAATAGATAATCTACATAGTGTATTTCATATAAGTAATATAATTTGCATACATGGTATAATTCACATAAGCAACATGGATCACATACATGACATGATTTTCATGCATGACATGATTTATATACATGACATATTTCATTTACTCAATATGATTCTCGTACGTGGCATAATTCATATACGTGATTTCTTTCATATACGTGACTTATTACCTAAATATAATATGATTTGTGTATATGGCATAATTCGTATGCATGGCATAATTCATATGCATGGCATAGTTCATACGCATAACATAGTTTGTATACATGGCATAATTTATATGCATAGCACATTTCTTGTATATGTGACATACTTCGTATACATGGCTTAATTCATGTGTTTAGCCTGATTCATATACTTGGTATAATTCATAAACATGTCATGGTTCATATACGTGGCATAATCATATACGTGGCATGAGTCATATACTTGACATATTTCATATACATAACATGGTTCATATTCATGGTATGTTTCACACACGTAACATGATTCGTTTATATGACATGATTCATTTACGTGACATGATTCCTTTATCATTTCCCAAAGTATGCTATATGAGATCGAGGTACGCGAGTCATCTTGAAATGACACCGTAGTGTCAAACGTGAACGTGAAGATGAGTACGTACTCAGGGACGTTCTTTGCTTCCCATAAACATGAAGCACATCGACAGTGCACTCGGGCATAGTGGGCGTGGATCCCCAGGGTGCATGTGACACAATCATTTTGTCACAATAACTTCTTGATAGCATGAACATGAGGGTGCAACTGCTAAAGACTCTATGGCATGCCAACTATACCATGGACTCTCATACTCAATACTTGGCATTTCTTTTATTATCAATCAAACATCATAATCAATCATATAAATAAACATTTCATGCTTCATGCTTTATCATAAATGTTCATGGTAACCATAGGTCATTATATAAATAACATTTCATATCACATGCGTCATCATATATAAATATATTCGTGGTAATATAGTTCAACATACATATAAGACAATACTATTTTTAGGTGTCACTTGTTCCTTTTTAACTTGTTTCATTTTAATCTTGTCAATTTCCATATCTCATGTATGCATAAAGCATCATCACTTATGCAGACAATTATTCGTACCTGGTGTTTCACCAATCTCGCCATGTCAAGCAAAGTATTATAAAGAAACGCAAATGACATTTTTCAACATAATACCATTATATAGAATTACAATATTATTTTAAATTTAAGGTCAACTACTCGCAAGTCCCCTAATTGCATTTTAAAAACATGTAAATGCACTCACCTGGGCAGAATATATATGTCTCACTAAGCTTACTTGAGGTTCTTATTTTTATCCTTGGTTCTCTTTTAATCTCCTTTCGAACTGTTAAGACCAATCAATATATACATTTCCATTCTCGCATTCGATTTAAATCTAACACTGCTAACTTGATTCTTAAACATAACTATTCGAATATAAATTTTTTCTAAAAATTTCCCCAATAGTTTACATTATTCCCGAAATGGTCCCTAGGTCTTTAGTGACCATTTTAAACATTAAACAATTGTTCAAACCCATTTTTTTGAACAATTCCATAATTAATTATTTATTTTGGACTATTTCCTTTTTAGTCCTTCAACTTTATAAAAGTGACATTTTAGTCACTAAATTGCTTTTTTTACATTAAATTCATGTACAAATAAATCATTTATTTATTTACAACATCCATAGAAATTTTCCATCAACTTTTAAACTTTATTTAATTTGGTTCTTCTTCACTAACTTTTTATTTTCAAAATGATCCCAAAATTTCCTTTTCTTGACATATCAATCCTTTAACTTTCATAGTAGGCTTGAATCTTCAATTCTATCAATTTTCCATAAATTCAAGACAAATCCCTAAATTTTATTAAATTGTTGAATTGGTCCTCCAACTTCCAAAATATTTTATTTTGGTCCTTAATCACAAATTCAAGCCATTTTCATCATAACTCATCCATTCCAATGTAAAAATAAAATTTTCAATAATTTCCCTAACTTTCTCAATCTTTTGAAATGGTCCATATAATCTCATCTTGGGAAATTATTCAATCTAACATCAAAATTAAGCTTCTTGAATCACAATTACTTCAATTTCATTACCAATTCCATAACCCTAACTAAAACCATAAATTTCAAGATTAGGGTTTATATCTCCCAACATGAAATTAACTTGATTTCAAGATTGTTTCCATCAAAACTAAGCTTAATTCATCATCCACTACATCAATTCTAATAAAATTTCATGAAACCCTAATTTCTCTCTCTTCAAACCCTATCTTAAAATTCATAATTCCATGAAATTTTCTATCAAAATATAGAGAATGAAGAGTAGATCACTTTACCTTAAACAACATTGCTTGAATTCTTGATCAAAAGCCTTGAAAATGAACTAGAAAATTTTTTGGTATTTTCCCTCTTTTCTCTTGGCTATTCGAAAAGCAAGCTGAAGATGGAGATGATTCTTTTATCATCTTTTACCTATTTAATCCAAGTGTAAAGGTTAAATGAATTTTAAATTCATTTAACTAGTGAAATTACCATCTTGCCCTTTTATTATAATGGCCATGATTCAATCTCATCAAAAATCAATGGCCATGATTAAATCCATGTGTTTTTCACCTTTCATAATTGGCCTCAAAGTTCCAAAATATTTCAAAAATGTCATCCATGGCAAATGACCAATTTACCCTCCGACTAGAGTTTATTTACAACAAGTCTTGAAAATTGCCATTCCATAAAAATTGAACTAAATTAGTTCCATTCTAACCAGCCTCCTTCTCAAAATATCATAAATTTTATTTATGATTTATGATATTTATTCGATCCAAATATTCAAATTTCATTCAATACGATTTCCAAATTTTCTTTCTTTTGAGCTTTATAACCATTCCATCATATTCTAACTAAATCTAGTTAGAATGTCACCAACATTAATAAAATATTCATAAAATAATATTTTATGAATTTTCCATAATCTTTGGGAACTGTCTTTAAAATTTCAATTCGATCAGATATACCGATAATTACCGGGAAATTTTTATCAAATACCTCTCCTCTTAGAAATCTTATCTTAACAATCCATTATGGATAATATTAACTCAAACTGAATCCTTTTTATCAGTCAAAATATTGAATATGTGACCTTCCCATTAGGTCACCCATCCTTGGGCTACTCTAGCCTAAGCACGCTTAATAATTTTATTCGATCCAGATTTGAATAACATAAACCTCGTATGAAAAATCCAATAACACATAAATACCACTCTTGGGGGTGAACTATTCATTTACGGGGTTAACTTACATAACTTTTAAAAATTACACTTTGGTCCTTAAACTTTTTCAAAGTTTACACTTTAACCCTTAAACTTTCAAAAGTTATATTTTAGTCACTAAGCTAGAATTTGGATATTACAACTCCTCCCCCTTAAGAAAATTTTTCCTCAAATTTTCAAGGTTTACCCGTTTCGAACAACTTCGTACTTTGCTTATTCATTCTCTCTTTAATTTCTCCAGAGAACCTTAATCAATAGAATTTCTTTGTCCCTTAATTCTTCAACTTTGCATGCTAGATTTTCACTTCTTCTTCTTTATACATCAAACCTCGATTGCAGTTCAATCTTCTCGAGAGGTAATTACATGTGAAGAATCCAATCCATACCTCAAAAACATAAATACATGAAAACACACAATGAATCTTGTTCCTATTCGGAGGTAAAGCCAATTGATAAACCATTGGTTCCTTTCTTTTTAGAATCTCATATGGCTCTATAAACTGGGACTAATCTTTCTATTTCAAACAAAACGTAACACCTCCTTCCAAGGTAAAATCTTTTAAAAACACTTTTTCTCTAACTTCGTATTCAATATCATTTTTCTCATTATTTGCATAGGTCTTTTGTCAATCCATAGTGGCCTTAAAATTTTGCTGAATAATCCTTACTTTATTCTCCATTTCTTGTGTTAATTAAACTCCTTTAACGTTTTGAGTTATCTTGAACATTGAACATGTCTATCTTGTAACCCAACCAATTTAGAGATATTCAGTGTTTTCTTCCATATGCCATCTTGATACCTACTTGATAACTATTGTTGTAAACAATTTCAGCCAAAGGCAAATACTTTTCCCATGATCATGTAAACTCAATTACAGAAGCTCGTAACATATTCTACAGAATCTGTATGATCCATTCAGATTGCCCATCTGTTTGCTAATGAAAAATTGTACTAAAATTTAATTTAGTACTTAAAGCTTCAAATAACGTACCCCAATATCTTGAAATAAACCTTGGGTCTCTATCTGACACCACCAATACTAAGATACCATGTAGTTTTACTATCTCTTGAACATAGAGTTCTGTATACTTATCCAAAGAATAATCCACTCAATTGGAATAAGGTAGTCAAACTCTGTCAGATGATTCATAATGATCCATATTAAATTCTTTTTACTTGATGTAGCCGACAAATCCATTATACAATCCATCGATACTCATCCCTACTTTTACTGGGGGAAAGAAATAAACTGAAGTAATCTATAAATATTTGGCCACAGTTTTGAATCTTTAAATCTTGATACATCTTATTACTCATTGGGTGCATAATTAATAAACTATAATTGGCCTCCTTTAATATCTTCTCTCTTCAGATATTGTCAGCAACATATACTTTACCTTAGTAACATAATCAATCTCTTGGCTTAATTTCATAGTTATGTACTTTTCTATTTCCAACTTATCTCCTCTTTTCAAAACATCTTTCAGCTCCTCCTATTCAAAAATAGCTTGTATTTTCTTAAGGCCAACCCTTATTCCTTCTGAAGACACTTTGCATATCCAAGGAAAGTTATTTCGACATCCGAACTTGCATTTAGAAACTTGGCATTAAGTTGATTATCTCTTAAAGTTTGCAGTACCACTCAAAGATGGTAGTCATGTTCAACTTCGGTCTTTGAATAAACCAAAATATCATTTATGAAGACAATAATAAACTGATTCAAATAGGGTTAGAATACCCTATTTATTAGATCCATAAATGTAGCAAGGGCATTTGTCGATCTAAAAAGACATCACCAGAAACTCGTAGTGTCCCTAACGAGTCCTGAATACTGTCTTTGGTATATCTTTCTCCTTAACCTTAGTTTGATAATAACCCTGATCGAAGATTTATCTTTGAAAATATTACTTTATCTTTAAGCTGATCAAATAAATCTTCAATCCTTGGTAGGGGATACTTACTCTTAATGGTTACTTTATTCCATTGTCGATAATCTATACATGATCATCGGAATCCATCTCTCTTCTTTACAATTAATATTGGGGCACCATGGTAATTCACTTAGTCTAATATAATCCCGGTCTAACAATTTTTGTAGTTGAGCATTTAGTTCCCTTAACTCAATTGGTGTCATCCTATATAGTACCAAAGTGATATCGGCTCATTTTCAAGATAGACATCAATCCCAAACTGTAGTTTCCCATCCGAGGTACTCCCGATAACTTATCCGAAATACATCATAAAATTCCTTTATAGTCGGGATGTCTTCAAACTTTTTGTGTAACTTTACGTATCTTCTATACAACCCAAACATGTTTCACACCTATTGAATAACAACCTTTAAGCTGTTATTATAGAAATTACTGACTCTAAATAGTCAGTTCTTTCCCTCAAAGATTATTTCAAACCATCGAATCCTTGAAATACCAACATTTTCTTCTTATACTTCATATCTGCATCGTATGCAGATAGTCAATCCATTCCAAGAATGACTTCAAATTCATGGAATGGAAGTTCCATTAAATCTGCCATAACTTAATTCATTGAATTCCTAATGAACATTTCTTACATATCCTAGCTACTTATACATTGTCCAAAAGAATTATTGACAATCACTTTACTAAATTTTCTCCAAAGAAGTCTTTCTTTGGGCCTTGGACGTAGCTTCTTTATAAACCATTCTCATTAAGTCTTTTCAATCAGTATCAATTTATCTGCGTACCAACTCAGTCTATTAAAATCTAACTTGTACTCATAGACAGCATGAGTACCTTGTTTCAAACTTAGGACTGCTGCACATTTCTCTTTTAACTAATTGCCAACATGCTCGGCTTTTAAACATTCTTCTTCCTCCATTTCCCATAATTTAAGCATTCATCGCAGTCCAACAATACTTAACTTCATCTATTTTTTTTAAAACTTATCCATGTTATTGAGGAGAATAATTCAAGTTACACAAGAATACATCAAGAACATGACATTCTAGGGGCATGTACTTAACTTTAAATCACATTAAACTTGATTTAGCCTCTAGAATCAGCTAAACATGTAGCTCGATACCATTAAATCTAACACCCTTAACGTATATTCGTAGATTTGGATATACACTAAAGATGTTCTTGAGTTATTAAGAAAACTTGACTTGAAGAAATATTTTTTCAACTTTGTCTTGTTGTTTAACCCTTCCTCGGTTTTAAATTGAAAACTACATCGATCTATAGCAGCTAGTTTTGACCCTAAATTGTTTTAGAAAAATTATAAATATGTTATTGAAATAAAAATATAATTAATGGAAAAACCATGTACCATGCTTGGACCCTTTCTTGATTTTAAAATTTCTACGTGATTAGGGTTAAACTAGATTTAACTATGTCATAAATCTTAATCATTTGTAGTAAAACCATATTCGAGTCCCCGCAATCATAATTAAAACGTAAACACATTATAACTTAAGTTGACAAAACATTTGCATATTTTCAACCCCACATACATACAAGTACATGCCCACTAGATATCAACCTTAATTTAAGATGTACATACCGTGCTTACTAATGTAAATTGACTTTCCAATTAATAGCTCCTTCATGTCCTTCTACGTGTGAAATAACACACGCTAAGTACTGAACTTAGTGAGGCAATAACTTATTTAACAAATATAGAGTAAAGTAATACTTATTTTATAATATCATATCAAGTTCTCTACCTAAGATAGGGTAGTTCTGTCAAGGTTTCCATAGTCTCTATATTTTCATGTACATTTAATAAGTTCCTAACTTGCTTAAGACTCTAATGCTCCATCATCATAAAATAGATAATCTACATAGTGTATTTCATATAAGTAATATAATTTGCATACATGGTATAATTCACATAAGCAACATGGATCACATACATGACATGATTTTCATGCATGACATGATTTATATACATGACATATTTCATTTACTCAATATGATTCTCGTACGTGGCATAATTCATATACGTGATTTCTTTCATATACGTGACTTATTACCTAAATATAATATGATTTGTGTATATGGCATAATTCGTATGCATGGCATAATTCATATGCATGGCATAGTTCATACGCATAACATAGTTTGTATACATGGCATAATTTATATGCATAGCACATTTCTTGTATATGTGACATACTTCGTATACATGGCTTAATTCATGTGTTTCTTTGATTCATATACTTGGTATAATTCATAAACATGTCATGGTTCATATACGTGGCATAATCATATACGTGGCATGAGTCATATACTTGACATATTTCATATACATAACATGGTTCATATTCATGGTATGTTTCACACACGTAACATGATTCGTTTATATGACATGATTCATTTACGTGACATGATTCCTTTATCATTTCCCAAAGTATGCTATATGAGATCGAGGTACGCGAGTCATCTTGAAATGACACCGTAGTGTCAAACGTGAACGTGAAGATGAGTACGTACTCAGGGACGTTCTTTGCTTCCCATAAACATGAAGCACATCGACAGTGCACTCGGGCATAGTGGGCGTGGATCCCCAAGGTGCATGTGACACAATCATTTTGTCACAATAACTTCTTGATAGCATGAACATGAGGGTGCAACTGCTAAAGACTCTATGGCATGCCAACTATACCATGGACTCTCATACTCAATACTTGGCATTTCTTTTATTATCAATCAAACATCATAATCAATCATATAAATAAACATTTCATGCTTCATGCTTTATCATAAATGTTCATGGTAACCATAGGTCATTATATAAATAACATTTCATATCACATGCGTCATCATATATAAATATATTCGTGGTAATATAGTTCAACATACATATAAGACAATACTATTTTTAGGTGTCACTTGTTCCTTTTTAACTTGTTTCATTTTAATCTTGTCAATTTCCATATCTCATGTATGCATAAAGCATCATCACTTATGCAGACAATTATTCGTACCTGGTGTTTCACCAATCTCGCCATGTCAAGCAAAGTATTATAAAGAAACGCAAATGACATTTTTCAACATAATACCATTATATAGAATTACAATATTATTTTAAATTTAAGGTCAACTACTCGCAAGTCCCCTAATTGCATTTTAAAAACATGTAAATGCACTCACCTGGGCCAGGAATAATATGTCTCACTAAGCTTACTTGAGGTTCTTATTTTTCTTTTTATCCTTGGTTCTCTTTTAATCTCCTTTCGAACTGTTAAGACCAATCAATATATACATTTCCATTCTCGCATTCGATTTAAATCTAACACTGCTAACTTGATTCTTAAACATAACTATTCGAATATAAATTTTTTCTAAAAATTTCCCCAATAGTTTACATTATTCCCGAAATGGTCCCTAGGTCTTTAGTGACCATTTTAAACATTAAACAATTGTTCAAACCCATTTTTTTGAACAATTCCATAATTAATTATTTATTTTGGACTATTTCCTTTTTAGTCCTTCAACTTTATAAAAGTGACATTTTAGTCACTAAATTGCCTTTTTACATTAAATTCATGTACAAAGAAATCATTTATTTATTTACAACATCCATAGAAATTTTCCATCAACTTTTAAACTTTATTCAATTTGGTCCTTCACTAACTTTTTATTTTCAAAATGATCCCAAAATTTCCTTTTCTTGACATATCAATCCTTTAACTTTCATAACAGGCTTGAATCTTCAATTCTATCAATTTTCCATAAATTCAAGACAAATCCCTAAATTTTATTAAATTGTTGAATTGGTCCTCCAACTTCCAAAATATTTTATTTTGGTCCTTAATCACAAATTCAAGCCATTTTCACCATAACTCATCCATTCCAATGTAAAAATAAAATTTTCAATAATTTCCCTAACTTTCTCAATCTTTTCGAAATGGTCCCCATAATCTCATCTTGGGAAATTATTCAGTCTAACATCAAAATTAAGCTTCTTGAATCACAATTACTTCAATTTCATCGCCAATTCCATAACCCTAACTAAAACCATAAATTTCAAGATTAGGGTTTATATCTCCCAACATGAAATTAACTTGATTTCAAGATTGTTTCCATCAAAACTAAGCTTAATTCATCATCTACTACATCAATTCTAATAAAATTTCATGAAACCCTAATTTCTCTCTCTTCAAACCCTATCTTAAAATTCATAATTCCATGAAATTTTTCTATCAAAATATAGAGAATGAAGAGTAGATCACTTTACCTTAAACAACATTGCTTGAATTCTTGATCAAAAGCCTTGAAAATGAACTAGAAAATTTGTTGGTATTTTCCCTCTTTTCTCTTGGCTATTCGAACAGCAAGCTGAAGATGGAGATGATTCTTTTATCATCTTTTACCTATTTAATCCAAGTGTAAAGGTTAAATGAATTTTAAATTCATTTAACTAGTGAAATTACCATCTTGCCCTTTTATTATAATGGCCATGATTCAATCTCATCAAAAATCAATGGCCATGATTAAATCCATGTGTTTTTCACCTTTCATAATTGGCCTCAAAGTTCCAAAATATTTCAAAAATGTCATCCATGGCAAATGACCAATTTACCCTCTGACTAGACCTTATTTACAACAAGTCTTAAAAAGTGCCATTCCATAAAAATTGAACTAAATTAGTTCCATTCTAACCAGCCTCCTTCTCAAAATATCATAAATTTTAATTTATGATTTATGATATTTATTCGATCCAAATATTTGAATTTCATTCAATACGATTTCCAAATTTTCTTTCTTTGAGCTTTATAACCATTCCATCATATTCTAACTAAATCTAGTTAGAATGTCACCAAAATTAATAAAATATTCATAAAATAATATTTTATGAATTTTTCATAATCTTTGGGAACTGTCTTTAAAATTTCAATTCGATCCGATATACCGTTAATTACCAGGAATTTTTATCGGATACATCTCTTCTTAGAAATCTTATATTAACAATCCATTATGGATACTATTAACTCAAGCTGAATCCTTTTTATCAGTTAAAATATTGAATATGGGACCTTCCCATTAGGTCACCCATCCTTGGGCTACTCTGGTCTGGGCACGCTTAACAATTTTATTCGATCCAAATTCGAATAACATAAACCTCTTATGAAAAATCCAATGACACATAAATACCACTCTTGGGGGTGAACTATTCATTTACGGGGTTAACTTACATAACTTTTGAAAATTACATTTTGGTCCTTGAACTTTTCCAAAGTTTACACTTTAACCCCTAAACTTTCAAAAGTTACATTTTAGTCACTAAGCAAGAATTGGGATATTACACTCTCACTTCTCTGGTAACTTCTCAACTTCCCTTTCTCTTCAATTATTACTGTAATGATTGCCACTAATTATTACTGTCATTATTAACTTTTTTTCTCTCTTCACAGGGTATTTATAGCAGAGGTTAATGCTGACGTCAAGGTCCTGTGATCTGTTGACAGCTGGTTTGCGCTGGGGCTTAATCTGTGTGAATCAATAACTGGCCACTCTAGAAACGTCACGTGGCAAAATTGGTGGGCTAAACAAACACATGCTTTTAATTGATGAAACTTGTGTTTGGGCGGGAATCTTAGAATTTAGGGTTTTTGTAATTATTTTGTTGGTTAGCGTTTGGGCCTATAAGCTTTCTACTGGGCATGTAAATGGACTATAAACTTTATTTTTTTGTGTTTTTGTAATATTGAATTTATATTATTTGTATTTATTTAGTTTAATAAGCCCGGTCAAAATTCGGGTATTACAGCTGCCCCTCTTTGCTCATTGCTATGGAACAAGGATAGAGCAAAAACTGAAAATACACGAATTTTGCTCGAATGCACATCCATCCCCCAATCAACTGAAGTTTGAAGCTGTTCTTTTGACTATGAAATTCTTCAAACTTCTACCAAACTATGGAATCTGAAGTTGTTCTTCTAATTATGAAATTCTTCATCTTTCAAAGTCTGGCTTTGCTTATTGAAATCCTTGACTTTCTGAGGTTCGAAGCTATTTTTCTCATTATGAAATTCTTTATTCCTCACTCTTTGCTGATCCATCTTTCCGTAAGACGTCGAATAAGCAAGTTCTTCTCATTAGGAACTTCCTCATTCTTCAAAAAGACGAACTCTTGTCATTAGGAGCTTTTCTTTCTTCACTGGGCGAGTTCTTCCTATTAGGAACTCTGGGACGAACTCTTCTCATTAGGAGCTCTTCATTCTTGGTAAATTCCTGACAAAATAGATTAAAATGCTTTGATGAGGGTTATTATGACCCTAATTTCTACATATGATGCATGAGCAACGATCCACTGGGAATTGAAAAGCATCTTGCATTTTCTGAGTAACCTGTTGATTTTGCTTGACTATGTTTCTTCACTAACTCCCGACCTGTCTTGACACTTCATCTCATATTTCGGACTAGCCTTCGAACCCTCTTTCTGTATTTCTGGTCCTATGCTCTAAAGCGTCATTTCGGGTCTTCACTTTAGATTGTTTTTCTCAAAGCGCACTTTTGGGTTTTCACTTTTTATTTTATTTTTAGGTGCCCTTTCGGGTTTTCACTTTATTTTTCTCTTGTTTTTTTTTGAATCTTCGATACCTTTGAGTTTTCATCTTATCTTCATATTTCCTCTTGTTCTTTTTCTATAACTCTAACTTATTTAGTTGTTGATTGATTCAGGCGTTTCTTCTTTCTTCATCTCCATTTCTACTGGCACAGCATTCTTACTCACTCTTCTCCTTATACACTCCACCTCAATGACCTGGAGTGAAAAGGTTCACCTGCATTCTTCAAAACGCAGTAATACTAAAAAATTATCTATTTTTCATGAATTATGCTAATATACTTTCATGATGCTTTAGAAATAATAACAAGAAAGCTCGAAAGAGAATTCATGAATTTTATTGAAGCTTATCAATTAGAATACAATAGATTTGAAAAAGAGTCATGGCAAACAGAAACAACAAAACAAGAAACAATGTCAAATCTTCGGGTACCTATAGTATGAAGGATTCAGCAACCCTTTCGACCAGATGTAGCCTTGAACTTAAGCCCTTGTCTAGCAGACTTCAACGCTGTCGAGATGCTTACTGATGTGAAATCCTTTCCAAAATACCGGGTATCCGAGAGGCCTTAATTGTTGGATGCCTAATTACAATTCGTCTAAGCCGCCCTTTACGGGTTTTCAACTCAGATCCTCATTTGGTTTCAAGATGCTCTTTGCGAGTTTTCATCTTAAACCCCCATTTTCTTTCTTTTTTTCTCTTTTTTCTTTTTTTTCTTTTTTAATCTTTGGTGCCCTGTCGGGTTTCACCTTAGATTTTCATTTTACAAAATGCCCTTTTCAGGCTTTTACTTCGCCTCTTTTTGGATCTCTTTTTTCATTCTTCAAACGTAATATTTTTTAACTAAATTGGAGTTCACTGGCTTGTGCAACTCCTCACCATCAATTTCAGTTAAGATCAACGCTCCTCCGGAAGAGGCCTTTTTGACAATATACGATCCTTCCCACTTAAGCATCCATTTCGCACAGAAATCTTTGTGTATTGGCAAGATCTTTTTTAGCACTAGATCACCCTCTCAGAATTCTCTGGGCCGAACTTTCTTATCATAAGCCCGCATCATTCTCTTCTGGTACATTTGACTATGACATATAGCTTTCAACCTTTTTTCTTCGATAATATTTAACTGATCATACTGAGTCTGTACCCATTCTATTTCATCCAATTTTGCTTCAGACAGAACCCAAAGAGATGGAATTTCATCTTCAATTGGTAATATTGCCTCCATGCCGTAGACTAAAGAATATGGCGTTGCCCCGGTAGAAGTTCGCACTGAAGTTCGATATGCAAACAATGCAAAGGGCAACCTTTCATGCCAATCTTTATAGGTATATGTCATTTTCGCTATAATCGTTTTAATATTCTTATTTGGTGCCTCCACCGCACCATTCATCTTTGGACAGTAAGCTACAAAATTATGATGCAAAATTTTGAACTGCTCACACACCTTTGTCACCACCTTATTATTGAAATTAGAGGCATTATCGGTGATGATTCTTTCAGGTAATCCATAGCGACAAATGATCTCTTTCTTCAAAAACTTGCAAACTGTTGATCTTGTGATGTTGGCATAGGAGGCTGCTTCGACCCACTTGGTAAAGTAATCAATGGAAAACGATGTCCATTATAAGCTTTGGGATAAATCTGACCAATGACATCCATGCCCCAGGCTACAAAAGGCCATGGTGAATTCATTGTGTGAAGATGTACTATAGGAGAATTGATCTTGTCAGCATATATCTGGAATTTGTGACATTTCTTAGCATACTCAATGCAGTCCCCTTCCATGGTTGACCAATAATACCCATATCTCATGATTTTCTGGGCTATTGCAAAACCACTGGCATGTGTCCCACATATTCCATCATGCACTTCAGCCAAAATACTTCTGGCTTCTCGAGTATCAACACATCTTAACAGCACTTGGTCTTTGCTTCTTTTATACAGGATTTTATCATCAAGTACATATCCTGCAGCCATTCTCCTGATTGTTCTTTTATCAACATCACTCACCCCACTGGGATAAATTTGGAATTTGATATACTACAAAATGTCAAAATACCATGGATTTCCATCCGCTTCTTCTTCTATGCTGTAACAGTGAGCATAGGTCTCATAGCTCTGCATCTGAATTGGTACCATATCTCCTAGTTTATTTGCTAAAATACCGAAGCCAGTGTAGCTAAGGCATCTGCCATTTGATTATCTTCTCTGGGGAGATAGGTAAAAGTGATTTTTTGAACTTTTTTATTAACTCAAGAATCAATTTTCGATATTCGACCAACTTTGCATCCTTTGTTTCATACTCTCCACGAAGTTGATAGATCACTAGTGCAGAGTCTTCATATACTTTCAAAATCTATATATTTCTTTCAATACCAGCTCGTAAACCCATAGCACAAGCTTCGTATTCTGCCATATTGTTAGTGCACAGAAATTCCAGTTTACTTGTAAAGGGATAATGTATATTATCCGGGGAAATCAGTACGGCTCCAATCCCACATCCCAGGGCATTAACTGCTCCATCGAAATATAATTTCCAAGCATCATTCTCTGTAATTTTCTTTTCCTCTGAAGAAATGTTCATCACATCCTCATCTAGGAAATCGAAACTCGGGGTCTCATAGTCTTCCGAAGTGTGACTAGCCAAGAAATCAGCTATTGCATTTCCTCTTAGTGTTTTCTGGTTTACGTACACAATATCAAATTCTGATAGCAACATTTTCCATCGAGCCAATCTTTCAATCAAAGCTGGTGCTTCCATCAAGAATTTCAATAGATCTAGACGAGATATCAACTAAGTAGTGTGGTATAGCATGTATTGCCTAAGTCTACGAGTTACCCAGACCAAGGCACAACATAGCTTTTGAATTGGCGGGTATCGTACTTCATATTCCATGAACTTTTTGCTCAAGTAATAGATGGCTCTTTCTTTTCATCCTATATCATCATGTTGCCCTAGCACACACCCCATTGAATTCTCGTGAACAATCAAGTAGAGAATAAGCGGTCTATCTGGAACCGGTACTACCAGAATTGGAGCATTTGTCAGATATTTTTTTATCTTGTCAAATGTTTCCTGACATTCTTCATCCCATTCACCTGGATTATTCTTTCGGAGCAACATGAAAATTGGATCACATTTATCGGTCAATTGAGAAATGAACCGAGAAATATAATTCAATCTTCCCAGAAAACCACAAACTTCTTTTTGCGAACAAGGTGGTGGTAGGTTCTAAATCACTTTCACCTTGTCTGGATCAATCTCAATTCATCTTCTGCTAACCACAAAACCTAGGAGTTTTTCAGATATAACCCCAAAAGTGCACTTGTTCGGATTGAGTTTCAACTGGTATTTCCTCAATCTTTGGAACAATTTCCTTAGATTCTGAATATGTTCCTCTTCAGTCTGGGACTTGGCAATCATGTCATCCACATACACCTCAATTTCCTTGTGTATCATGTCATAGAAAAGAGTCACCATGGCTCACTGCTATGTTGCCCCAGCATTCTTTAATCTGAAAGGCATTACTTTCTAACAATATGTTCCCCACAAGGTTATGAATGTCATCTGGTCCATGTCCTCTGGATCCATCTTTATCTGATTGTAACCAAAAAAGCCTTTCATGAAAGAAAACCATGAATTTCCAGACGTATTGTCTACCAGAATATCTATATGAGGCGGGAGAAATTATCCTTTGGACATGCTCTATTCAAGTCTCTATAGTCAACACACATGCGTACTTTCCCATCTTTCTTTGGTACCGGGACTATATTAGCCACCCATTCTGGATATTGTGCCACTTTCAGGAAACCAGCATCAATCTGCTTCTGTACTTCCTCTTTGATTTTCAGTACTATTTTCGGTCTCAATCTTCTAAGCTTTTGCTGAACCGGCTTGCATTATGCCTTTATCAGCAACTTGTATACCACAATATTTGTATCCAATCCTGGCATGTCTTGGCAGGACCAGGCAAAAACATCTTTGAAATCTCGCAACAAGTTGGCCAGGTTTTCTTTCACTTCTAACGAGAAAGAAACACTGATATTTACTTCTCTTTTAACTTTCTCTGTGCCCAGATTCAAAATTTCTATCTCTTCTTTATGGGGTAAGATCTGTTTCTCTTCCTTTCCACTAACCTCAGTAATTCTTTAGGGATTTCACATTCTGTTTCATCTTCGACCTCATTAACTTCTATTGAACACCCTGGCTGCTCAAAGTCTAATTTGGGATCGGGTTCAGAATCATTCATACAAGGATGCGAAAAAACAAGAAACATGTTTGCCATTTGAGAATCGCAATGAAAGTATCTTTATTGAAAGTAAACTTGCATAATAGCCATTTACAGATAATCCCTTATACTAACGGGCAAAAGTATGATGTGGTTCTTGGCATTTACTATGTTTTATTCTTAAAGACTATGGGGAGATCTTCAGATGTCCAATTATTCAGGATTTTACCAGGAAAGCATGGCGTATTCCCTCTAGAAACTTGTCGGGAAGGGATCCTTCGAATACTCCATTAATGCACAGCTTTCCCGTGCTTTCACCAAACATCTCCTATTCTTGGAGCCCGGCGTCTCTTGATTGTCTTTCTCCAATTGCTTCTCTGCATTGACGAACCCATGCGACTTGAAGATGCTTGTCAAGTCTGGAAAAATCATGGGCTCCCAAACAGTCTTAGTTTCCAGGAAACGAGCTCTCATTCGGTCCTCACTCCTCTTCATATCATGTTTCTTCTATTGCAGATTGGATTTAAAACTGAGTCCAAAATGATCTTTTTTTCATTAAAATAGGGTTAAGGTACAGAAAACCCTGTAAATCATTTCCAAGTCATTTCCCGATCTTTGCCCCTCTTCTAATTATCTCACAAACCGTCATCTTAGTGTAGTTAGATAACCTCGGGCGAGGTATCGGCTTCCCTTCAGCAACAAAGATTGCATTAATGAATTCAAAAGCTCGAAACGAACATTCCAAATCACTTCTATCGGCTTCAATGTATGGGGCATCAGTTGTCACAGAAGCAATAATGTCCTCTTCTGCTCCAATACTCACTAACTTCCTTTCGAACACAAACTTCAACTTTTGGTGCAAAGATGATGGTATTGCGCCAGCATAATGAATCTAAGGCCTTTCCAACAAGCAATCATATGTCAGTTTTATATCCATGACAACAAAATCAACATTGTAAAGCATGAGCCCAATTAATAATGGCACCTCAATCTTTCCAAGAACTTCTCGAGTTGTTCCATCAAAAGCCCTCACCATATTCTTGTAGGTCTTCATATGGGAGTCATCAATTGGCAACCTTTGCAAAGTCGCCATCGGTAAGACATTCAACGCTGACCCATTATCTATCAATACTCCCGGGAGAACATGCCCCTTGTATTGAGTTGTGATATTCAAAGCTTTAATAGACCCTATTCCCCTTTCCGGAATCTCATCATCAGTAAAGGTGATGTAGTTATCAGTAGTTATGTGATTTACAATTATGTCTTGCTTATGTACCGATATGTCACTCGGGACAAAAGTCTGATTGAGCACCTTAATCAAAGCATTACGGTGCCCTTCTGAACTCAGCAATAATTCAAAGATAGAAATCCTAGCCTGCTGTCTCTTTAACTGCTCAACAATGCTATACTCACTGGGTTTCAAGAATTTCAAGAACTCTTGAGCTTGCTCCTTAGTGACAGGCTTATTTATTTTTGGAGCTGGTTCCTCCCCAAATATTCTTTATGGTACAACTAGGGTCTTTCCTTTCTCTTTTTCTGACTCTTTTGAAGCTTCTGGAGAATAACATATCTCGCTCCTAGTGAAACGCCCAACTTCATTCACTGTCTCCTCGTCAGACTTTTCCATCTTTTCGGCTTCTACTGGTGATTTTACCTCCTCCTAAGGCTTCGACTTTTCAGGCACTATTACCGGTTATTACTAGACAACCTTAGGAGTGTAATTCTATGGGACCCTTTGAGTGTCTTTGAACGCAAACTGTGTCGAAGAGGAAATCACAACCTTAGGAGTTGCTACCGATTTTTATTACTAGACATATCTCTCACCTTTGGTCTAGTAGAAATGATCAGTGGTCTGTTTGCTCTGTATTTGCCTCTAGAACTTTTAAAAGTACACACCTCCACCTCTTTCCTCTCACCTATTTTCTCAAAGAACTCGATCTTCTTGTTATTCATCATCTTCTGAATCAAACATCTGAATTCTGCACAATGCTGGATCTCATGACCATTCTCTTGATGATATTTGCAGTAGACATCCACCCCACTTCCTTTTTAACCTTCATACCTATCTGTATCATTCTAGCATTGTATAATTCTTCGAACACCCACTTCAAAGGAGATCGAATTTCAGATACATCAGTTTTCAACCGCCTGGCTTCATCTTCTTCCTCAATTACATTCACCCATCACCCTCTATGATTCGGCAAAGGATTAGCCACTATACTAGGTTCATCAAACTTCAGCACACTAGTATTTACCAGATCTGGACTACTTTTTTAAATGATGTGCAATTTTCAAATGTGTGCCCCGGGATCCTATCGTGATACTCGCAATGTGCCTTCGGATCATACCGTGGAGGATATGGTGGTTGAAGGGGTGTCAAATAATAAGGTCTTACCAAATCTGCATCAAACAACTGTAGATACAACTCCGTGTATGATATGGGCAGAGGTGTAAAGTTTATTTTGTTATTTCTCGTTCTACGAGAATCTTTTTTGTTTGAATTCTGTGATCTTCCTGATGCATTAGCCGGCGAAATTATGACATTTTTCGGGGCCTCATAAGCACTCGCGTTGTTCACCTCATTGTCCTTCCTTTTAGAAGTCTTACGAGAACTCTCTTCACTTTCCAGCCTTCCACTCTTGATTGCTGCTTCGATCAATTCCCCAGTCATCACCATGTCGACGAAGTTATGAGTAGCATTTCCTATCAAATGTTCGAAAAGTGGTCATCTTAGAGTGTTTACAAACATGTGGTTGACTTCATTTTCCAACAACGCTGGCTGTACTTGTGCTGCCAGTTTCCTCCACCTATGTGCATACTGCGGAAACTCTCAGTTGGTTTTTGTTCAATAACCTACAACATGACCCGGCTAGGGACCATTTCAGATACATGTTTATACTGCTTCTCGAAAGCACCAGAAAGGTCTTTCGATGACCTGATGTTAACCTGACATAATTGTGCATACCATCGTGTTGCGAAGCCCGTCAGACTATCCTAAAAGCAGTGAATCAACAATTTCTCATCCTTCAAATAAACAGCCATTTTGCGACAGCATATAGTAAGATGCACTTTCGGACAGATTGTCCCGTTATACCTTTCAAAATCAGATGCTTTGAACTTGGGTGGAAGAATCAAGTCAGCAACTAAACTCAGATAAGTAGCACTAGACCCCTGACTGTTTATCTTCTGCATATGTCTTCCAGTGCCTTACAGCGTTCCTCATACTTTCTCTCAATCTCAGCATGAATCCTCTCGACTTCGTTAACCATATTCAGATCTAAAACCTTATCGCCACTTCTAAAATTTGCTCCAATATGTACCGGGTGACTAGCAATTGCTCTGGCCAGATTAATTTAGACCTTCTTCGCAGCAAGTAGTCTTTCAGGTTGTTCCTTCATATGAGATGCAGTGTCTATCTGCTCATTCACGTTGTCTGCAGTAACCTTATGTACTTTGCCCTTGCCAGATTCTTTCGGTCCCAACAAGACAGTTAAGTGACTAATAATGTCCCTCCAGGTCTGAGCAAAGTGATCCCTCATGGATTGCTCAATCCTGTCAAACCTATTGTAACACCCTCTACCGGGATGCTACAATTGGGCTACAAGCCCGCACCATTCCCATAAAATTTTTGCTTTTAAAAGCCAGTAAAGAAATTAAGATTTATGAATCCGAACGCGACATCTCAAGCATTTAAATCCATCTTTACTTAAAGCATTCAAAATAGTTAATAGAGCTCCAAATACAGTAATAAAACATTTGACCCATACAAGTTAAATCAAATAGAGTTACAAATACATAGGGTCCTACGAATACATGCCCACTACTCTACCAAGAGGCCAATGCTCGATCCTTGCTTCGATGGTGCTCCGCTACACTCGAACTATCTATCAACCTACGAACATAAACAACAATTTCAAATGTTGAGCTAACAAAGCTCAGTGGATACACGACCATTCGACCATGCTTCAGGTGAATCATAATTAAGAGCATACTATGAATGTGATGTCAAGATAGGATAAAGCATTGGCGCTACCATAACCGCCTAAACACATGCTATAACAAACAACTTCTCAATAACAACATAAAAGTGAACAAACCAGGAGTGAGGCCCAATGTCACCCGATACTGGAGACCCACCCATGCTCGAAATCTCGCATCGAGCTGCTCAGAATCTCGCATCGAGCGATATACTCAGAATCTCACATCGAGTAGGGCTCAGAATCTCGCATTGAGCAAATATCACCACTCAAAATCTCACATCGGATGGCCTTCGTTCATCACCCGGAATCTCACATCAGATGGCCTTCATGTGTTGCAAAACTCATTCATTGGGTATTTGGATCCCATCAAACAAAGACTCATAACCAAACAAGTTCCCTTACCTGGCACGACCACAAATGATCCACCAAGGATCCCTAAAACTCGCTTACCAAGCAATTTACTTTTATTTAAGTACTCAATTAACCATTTAATCCATATAAGCAAAGAGGAACATACATTCTCGATTTTACCAGTCATTTTATATCATAAGGGACCCATTAGAACCTTTATCACAATTTATAAAACCCCCAAACTCAAAACGTACCGATACGCCATGTTGAGTACCGATATGCCATTTAGATTCAAAAGAATTTAGCCCTTTCCCCGTACCTATACGCTACGTTCCGATATGCTAGGTATCGATACTCCATGCTGAGTACATCTAGGTATCGATACTCCATGCTGAGTATCGATACGCTATTTAGGTTCAAAAGAATTTGGCCCTTACCTCGTACCGATACGCTACGTTCCATACTGGTACCCTATATCGATACTGAGATCGCCTCGTACCGATCCTTACCCGTACCTATACGCCTACTCTAGCGTACTGGTACGCAAAGCCTTTCTAGGCAATGCAACAGTGGGTACCGATACGCCCCGAGCGTACCGGTACACCAAAGCCTCACTAGAATTCTGCTCTAATGAGAGGTATCGATACGCGGAGAGGCATACCAGTATGCCTCTCATAATTCGACCCCCAAGATATGAAGGAGTACTGGTACGTATCCATCCCGTACCGGTACGCGATCCCTAATTTTGAAACTTAGAGCTCGGGATTGTACCAAATCCTCTCTTAACCTCCACGGTTAAGTCCCAAAACGTTCGTACACGTTATTTGAAGTCATTATGTGAGTTTCTAGCCATTTTTACCCTTAAACCTCAACAATTTTTAGATTTGCCATTGATGGTCATCCAAGCTCCAAATTATCAGAACACCATATATCAAGCAACATATGCCAAAATGATGATGCACATGAACACATAGAAGTTAAAAGTGTACTAACCTCTAACTACAAGCTAAAAATGAACCCCAGCTCCATCTCAAACCTTCTTCTTCCCTTGGACCTTTGAATGCTCTTCAACCTCTTGAACTACAAGGAAATGTTGTAAACAAGTTACAACGTTGATGAGAGGTAAAAAAAAGTTCAAAGAATGATTTAACAACTAGAAATAGGATTAAAAACACCATTCTCGTTTTCACCCTACAACCCCCCACTAATCTTCAACCTCCACCTCCACCATTTCCCACATTACTTACCTTGAATAATAGATCTCCCAAAGCTGGAAACAACTCCCTTAAGGTGCAAAATGAGATTCCCACAGCAAACTCTAAAGATTTAATCTTTGATATGGTGATTTTGGGTGGAAAAAAGAGTTTTAGAAAAAAAGAAGAGGAGACAAGCATGGTGATCTCACCATCTTCTGTATTATGCAGAAATTAACTCTCCCTCCTCTTTTTCACTCACAAGGTAATTACCCCCATACCCCAAGTCATATTTCCAACTCAATCCCACTAACTAACGCACCAAAAGGGTTTAATAGGCCCAACAACATAGCCCAAACGCAAGGCTTATACCTCGGGTTAGCCCAACGCTCAGGTTCCCAAAACCTAGGTCATTACACCTATTCTGTACTTCAACACGATCATTCTCAAGACTGTCAACTCTATCTTCAACAGGCAAAACCTTAGAGCGTAAACGCGTTCTGTATGAATGCGGAATGATTGCGGTTCAAAAATAAGCTGCCATAGAACCTTTATTTATTAAAACCTATACTAATAAAAGAGTAATATCAAATGTTGTCGTATGAATGGATGCATAAATGCATTAGGGGTATCAAGCTTAAAGACAAATCTTTAGAAAAACATCTATTTAACCGGAAAAAGTCGAATACAGGAAATGGATAATCTCAACTAAAGAAAACTACTAGCTCTAACTCCTAGATTGACTATCTCATTTAGCAGACGAACGACCCTCTTTTCAAGCTCTAAATCGATGTCAGAGCGTTGCAGCAAACTAGAAGCATCCTTCGATAATATCTGAACATATTGAGCAATGCCTCTTACTCATCCCTTGAAGATAACCAATTCATTATTTTTGTTCCTGAATTGTTCATCGAGTTGCCTCGTACTTTTGCTTCTATGCTCCACTTTCTTGATACAGTGCACTTTCAAAGTTTGCAAGCTTTTCTTTTAAGATCTAAATTGTATTCTCTAACTCAGTCACCTTTCCCTTCAACTCTTTCTTCTCTTCATCCGTAACATCTCTTCCTTCGTTGTAATGTCCTGTGAGCACTTGTTTCATTTGCGATATCTGAACTTTTAATTCTTCATTTTGCTCCTCCAGTTCCGAGTTCTGAGTCAGCAGCTCTGAATTTTGCATCTCTTTTTCTTCTAGCTTATTTTTAGCACGATCATACGATTCTTTCAAATCTTGGACCCTCTTCTTAGAGGACTTTATATAATCCTCATAAATTTTCTTATAATCATTCCTTTCCTTCACAGCCCTACCAATTGCTCAGACAAATCACTAATTATCTTACTTGTGTTTCCTTTTTGAATATTCTTACACTCCGAGTGAGTTTCCTTTAAATCCTTCAATTCCTGGCTGAGTTTTCGATTATGTTCATAAAGCTCTTTCTTCTTTCCTTTCTGCACATCTACCTCTAACGATGCCATAGATAGCTTCTACTTTAGTTCTTCAATTTACTTGTTATACTCCTTCAACTCTTTATCGTGATCATGTTTCAACTTCCCTATTACTGAAGGCGCATCTCTCACACGTTCATCGATCAAAGAACTTTTCTGTTGGATGCCATCATTAAACCTTCGAGCCTTCCACTGTGCATAATTTTGCATAACCTCTAATTCATCCTGAAGCTTCACTCTCCTTGGTGTTTCCCACGCTATTAAGGTGTCATTTATTTTTAACTTGTAGCCTTCTGTGTTATGCATATACCCAAATTCTTCCATGCCAGCGGTTGCAGGAATAAACTATCTTGATCCGAATTGTCAGAAAACTAACAATGGACAATAGGATGTTCCTCCCCAAATTCCCGATAATAAAATCCAATCAAATTTCCCACATCGGTACAGGTAACTTACCAAGTTCAACTAGGGGGCATTCCAAACAATCTCTGAGTCTTTCATATTCAGAAAATGTTCCTTCCACTGTTCCTCTGTCATTTTCTCAATCGGACAACCTGTAAGATGTCCCTTTAACGATGAATAACCAGTACAAAACCTACGAGCCCTATAGGGTGTGACCCATCTATGGCCTCGAAACCAAACCTCTAGTAGTTGAGCACAACCCCAAAATCTTCCTTCACCTGACCTTCTGCAAGCAGTCAATGTTCTGTATATTTCAACCAAAATTGCTGGTACCGAATTTACCCCGTTCTTCAAGTGTTCAAACAACCCGAGAGTTAACGGATTAATATAATCTGGAATCCTTAGAAACAACACTAACCTGTAAATGCAAAGGAATACATACTTCTTTTTCCCTTTGGCTCATTTTTGGTTAAAATTTATTCTTTAATTAACTCCCAGTGTATACGTTCATTGTCCTCAATTATCTCATCGTATCCCTTTTGCTTTAGTTTTCCGTTAAACCAGACTTCATTTTTCCAGGTGACCATTTTCAATTTCTTTCTAACGGTTGTGTTGTTAGGGGGTCTTGTATAAACATTATCTTTTCTGAATTTTAGGCAACATAATAAAGCCTCGTATTCTTCCAGCGTCGGTGTCATATCCACCTCCCCGAATGTGGAGCAATTATATGCTGGGTTCCAATACTGCGTCATAGCCCTAATTAATCCTTGATCGATTGGAACGTCCAACAACATTACTATGTTTCCAAATTCTAATTGAAAGGCTTTCTTCATTGCTTCATCCCGTTGTTCCCACATCCTCTTGAGTTTCGGTAAACAACTATTTTGTCTCGAATTCATTCTAGCAATTTTCTTGGTTCACGTTACATAATCTCCCCTAATACTGTCTCCCTTGACAAACTGGGTTTCCTCAGGCAATGCCCAAATTACGGTATTATCCTCTTCCTATCTATCGGACCCTTCAACTGTATGAGGCATTTCCTATTTGATCTACTTTGAACTTAATACCCCTATAAATACAATTATGATGCAAAAACACATAATAAAACACAGAAAACAAAAGAAAATAAATTGTGTCAGTATGGTGAAAATTAACTTTAAAAAAAATACTATAAAATAAAACAATTTATATCGCATAAAAAATAACCAGAGAATAGTTTATATTGTGCACAAAGAAAATAACCAGAGAAATGAATTTAAATCAGCAACACCCTGTCCTAGGTCCCTATTTGGCTCTAATGGGGTAGGCTTCTATTATAGCATGTGGGTTTCAATCTAGACTCTGGGTACCCGAACTGTCGTTACTGGACTAGTAAGACATCGATTTGGGAGTATACGACCCCTTATAGCGAAGGCGTAACCTCACGGTATATAAGGTTGGTATATTGGAAGAATGACAAAATTCTGATCAAGGGGCTGAATAACTCACGTAAGATCATGCCTCACTCCCACTTAAAGGGTGAAAAGCCCGAGTAGAAGGCTTATGCATGAATGCCAGTTTATATCACACAAGAAAATGTTACCTACATTTTTCCAGAAAATTCATCCAATAATTATGGAAAATTTAAGTTCAAATTACTGTCCAAAATGCCACGTAAAACTAATTAGGCCTGACTCTCGATTTTTAAATGCTCCTCAGCGGAGTCGGCAAGCTGTCGCAACCATTTTTGAAATCGGGTGTAAAAATAGCCTGACGATCAATCTTTTGGAAAATTAGGGTTTTTCTGGCCATTTTTAATTTAATCTTGAAAATTTAAGGTTTTTCGTATTAAATTGAATTTCCTTTTATTTTTCTTTAAAAAACATTTTTGAGTCTCCACCGATCACTTCGAGTTTGACCGAACACCGAAAAAACAAACTAGAGATTCTGTCTTAAAAGGTGGGTTCGGGAGTCGGTTACGTATACGGAAGGATTAGCACCCCTACGAACGCCCATTATCGGTACCTTTAATTTTACGTGGCATTTTGGCATTTCGAATAATTATTTAAATTTAATTTATCTATAATTGTTAATTGAATTTAAATTCCGAATGCAAATATCCTTTTATAAGGAAATTCATTTTGTTCAAATACGAGATTAAAAGCACCCCGTTAGGTGGCACCCCTATTCGTATATTAAAATGAATTTCCAACATAAAAGGTTTTTTTATGAATGTCCTTTTATTGTCTTGTCAATTTTAAATACTATTCCTAACAAGGCTCTAATTGATTAATTAATTATACTATGAATATTAATTAGTTTAATGGCTTTTATGAGAAAATGTCAATTTCTTGAACACCTTCCATATGTTTAAAGCCCTTAAACTAATCATATTCCTAATTTACCAACCCTTCTAATTAATTAAAGTTCTAATCCTAATTAAGGCTCTAACAATTTATTTAATCAATATTATAAGTGAAAATGTATATCGAATATACACCTTTATGACCAAGGTTGAGATAACACCCCATTGTAAACAATGGAACACCATCCAAATTTGTGCCTCAAAGGTTTTATTTTATATACATTTAATTAACTACAATGTATCCTAATTAATTGTCTAATGTTAATTAAAGAACTAAATTAATATTTAATTATAAATGTGGTTTATATATTAAATATATTCATTAAAATCCATGTTGAGATAACACCACATTGTAAACAATGGAACACCATCCAAATTAGGATTTTAAATTCTATATTTAATATCTTCAATTACTACAATTATTTATCCTATTTTACTTTATTAAATCCTAATTAAGGAAACCTAACTAAGGCTCTATATTAATTAAATCAAGTGTATTTAAATTGTCTAAACAATATTCTATATGCTCAATTTTAAAACATGCATCACACATATGTATTAATAACATTTAATTAAATTAAACAAAAAAACTAAATTAAAAGAAATCGAAAACTAAAACTGAATTTATTCAAATGGTGACTAAATTGAACTAATACAAAGCTTAATGTCTCAATTGCAAAGCCCAACTGACCTGATTGAAAGAAATTACAAATTGGGGCTTAACTATAGGATATAAGGACCCAATTGAAAGAATTACAAGGTTTGTGGCTCAATTCAAACGGATTAGAGATTAAATTGAAAGGATGAAAAATGTTGGGCAAATACCAAAGAGTATCCATTTAGAAATACTCGGACCTTGGGTTGACCCGAATTCAACGCGCGGGTTATTTTAACCCGGTACCAAAATGGCACCGTTCTGACTCGGGCATAAATAGCCCTCAAACGAGTCAAACGGCCATTTTTCATAAACTTTCTCTCTCTTCAAATTTTTTCTCTCTCCTCATCTCTAAATCCTCTCAACTTAAACGTATAATTCCCAGAAAAACATCTTCTAATTCGATCAAAACCCCATGTTCTTCCTTGTTCATCGCCAAAATCATAAAAAAAACCCTGTTTGATCCTTCACAAACACCAAAAACCCTTAGTTTCATGTTTCCTATCGATCAAACCCTCATATTTTCTCCAAAATCATCCTAGTTCTTTGCATTTCCTCACTTCAATCTCTAGAAACACCAAAACTTTTCTCTTAATCTGTTTCCCAAGATCAATAACCCCAAACATTGTCCTATGTTCTTACATGTTCTTCCCAAACTATTCAAAACCCTAATACTCCGGCCAAACTCCTCCATAGCCACCACTCTTAGATCTAGGACCACCGTCTCTAGTTCTTTCGGCATGTTTACTGGCCTCCGGAAGAGATGTCGGCCTCTTCCGATCATTGTCTCAAGTCACCTCTGTAAACCCCAACCATCCTTGCAACTCTGACCACCTTCTGGTTCTTCTTCGGCGAACGGTCACCGCCGTGAGGCAATTTTTGACCACCGTCTAAAAACCCTAAAACTTCAAAAAAACCCTTTTCCCTCCTAAAACTAGATTTAAGCCCGGATTCAACCGAATCCGCCCATCTCCACCCGATCTTAAGCTTGAACTACCCGAACCGAACCTATTTACCCTCTTCAACTCCGCCTTTGCCCTTAAACCGACCGGCAACCAAAATCCTCTCCGATTAACTCAAGATAAGCCTCAAAAACCTACTGATTTGTGTTTATTTTTTTAGATCTAGGTTTTGATTTCGGTTTCAGTTTTTTTTTTACCTTTTAAGCTTAGATCTAACCTATTTCATGTGTTTTTGCAGGTAAAAGAAGAATAGAGAAGGAAATATACCTCTCGGTGTATTTTCGATGATAGCTTCATTGTTTCGGTGTCTGATTCCGGCAACCTTCAGTGTTTCAATGACTCTCCCACTTCTCTGGTAACTTCTCAACTTCCCTCTCTCTTCAATTATTACTGTAATGATTGCCACTAATTATTACTGTCATTATTAACCCTTTTTCACTCTCCACAGGGTATTTATAGCAAAGGTCAATGCTGACGTCAGGGACCTATGATCTGTTGACAGTTGGCCTGGTTGGGGCTTAATCTGCGTGAAGTAATAACTGGCCACTCTAGAAACGACATGTGGCAAAAATGGCGGGCTAAACAAACACATATGTATTTGTTTGGGCTTTTAACTGATGAAACTTGTGTTTGGGCGGGAATCTTAGAATTTAGGACTTTGTAATTGTTTTTTTGTTAGCGTTTGGGCCTATAAGCTTTGTAGTGGGCATGTAAATGGACTATAAACTTTATTTTTATTTGTGTTTTTTGTAATATTGAATTTATATTATTTGTATTTTTTTTAGTTTAATAAGCCCGACCAAAATTCGGGTATTACAATTATGACGACATCTTTTTAATCTAATTTTCTCCATTTACAATGCATGATTTAAATCTCCGACCTTGCTTAAGAGATTTATTGTCTCATCTCACTAGACTAACTGAAAAAGATATGAGAAATGGAAATACATTAGGGGGAAATGGTGAATAAAATTTTTAATTAAAGAAATGGTGTTGTTTGGAGATTATTTAGAAAAATAGAGTAGATTGAACAATAATCAATAAAATTACCGGCAGTGATCGAAAAATCTCATTTTGACCTTCAATTTTGTTTTTTATTTATAATTTATTTTTTAACTTTTCATACTTAAAATTTTTAATTTTCATATTAAAATATATCATTATTTATAAGGATTTGATACATGTAATTTTACTGTACTCTAAAATTTTTAATATTTATAATACATGAAATTAAAATTAAAGGGTCAAAATAACTAAAATTAGTTTAAAACTATGTGTTTAATTTTGAATATTTTGATATTTATAGTAATTTTTTACCCTTAAATTTTTAGCTTTTTTAAATCGACCCAAACATGACGAAACAATAATGTTATTTTGTCCTTATGGAAACATTTGATGTTAATTATTTTATTCTTTTCTGGCAAGTCATAAAAAATATTAAAATCTGTAAAAAGAAAAGCTTATATCAGCATTTTAGAAAGTAAAATTAGTTAAAATTTCAATGCTTTTTGAAATTTTGATTATACGATAGAAAAAGACAAAATGATTGACGTGGATTTAAAGGTGTCGCAATTGTTACGTCATATTTGGGTCAATTTGAAAAAAATAAAAATTTTAGGTTCAAAAGAAACACAATGAATGTTTAAAAGCTAAAATGACTAAACTTGTTAAATTGGAGGGTAATAAAGGTTATTCTGCCTTTTATTTATTCAAGGACATAAACACAATTAAGAAAAAAAAGGCATTACGTCGTTTAAATAATATATAGGGTTTAAATCTTAACATTGTAAATAAAATAAGTTGGGTTGAAAATGTTGTCTCCATAATAAATGTTTGTAGTATTTATATCGACTCAAATTGAGTAAAAAAAGATTGAGTTAGTCGAATTGACGAGTTTATGAAATTCGATTCGAGTTAAAACGAGTTAAGTTGTTTGAGCTTTTCTTCAAATTTATTTACAAATATTTATAATATTATGATACAATGTCTGGTTTGAATTTTAAAATGGTCCATTTCTCCTAAATTGATTTCCAATATTCGTTTTGAATTTTAAAAGTGGATTCGAATATATTGACAATTATATGCCCCTGACCAAATAATCATTAGTTTTAAGTTTTGAACTGGTTTAATTGTGTGGATATACCATGTTTTTGCTTGAAAATATTAGTTATGTCTTGTGTGATTTTATTGTGCTTTAAGTTTTAAAAAGTTTTTAAATTAGTCCAATGTTTGTTCCGATCTCGAATGTAACAACTCATGTCTGTGTTTTTTGGTTCTGATCCCGATTTGTGTTAAATATATGTAACAACTCATCAGTTCATGTCCTATGCGTAAGTTGTGGGTACAATTCATAAGACCCGGGTTCAATTTCTAGCCCCTCCATATATAGAATTATTTTTACTTTAAAACCAATTAGATGATGTCACGTGTCATTATCTAGTTGGTTAAATTTTAATATAAAAATAAATATGAAAAATAAGATAAAAATAAATTTTTATTTTTTTATTTATTTGTCACGTCAGCATCGAAGCTACATCAGTATGTTGACTTTTTAACGGTGACATGGCTTGTCATGTGGCGTTGACGGCTAAGGCGTTAAAAACTAATGGCTGGATTAACGGTTTCGTCCGTCAACGTTAGTCCATGGGCTAATTTGTTGTAATGTGCGAACTGAAGGACCTAATTGAACGCGTTTTCCCGCGATGGGCAATATTGCTAATTTGGGTCGAACTCAGGGGCAAAATAACCCCTTTAGGCTTTAAAATTCATATATGATTTAGAAATTTTCTATGTATTTTCTATTGTAAATATATTTTTGCCCCCTAAAATTTTATAAATTTGTCCCTTTAGAATTTTATAGGTTCATCACTTAACATAAAAAATTACGTTCGTTCCTAGAGGGTCTCTATTCCACACACCAATAGATCAAAGAGTACAAATTATAAATAAGCACTGGAATGCACCCGTTCTCTTTTGAACTCATACATAAAACTGCTAACGATTCCATAGTATATCTAACCAAATGCACTAACATTATTTATTATTAAAGAATTATTTAATACATTAATTTTACTAAATTAAAAAAACCAGACATTATAACTTTTTCAATATGTATCACTTTAGACCTTAGTTTGTATTCAGTGACATTAATTAACGTTTTTTTTTATATTTATCAACTATCAATTAATTTAGTGATATGAAACTACGAGTCCGTTTGGGTTTAAAAAATATTTTTATTTTTAAAAAATAATTTTCACTTTCAGTTTTCTAAAAAAATAAAAAAAAAACATGCTTGGTTGATATGAATGAAAACTTGTTTTTCAAAATAAAAATAGTGAAAATGTGTTTGATATCTAGTTTTTCAAAATAGAAATGAAAAAATAATTATTAATGTAATATCCGAATTTTACGTGGGCTAGTATATATATACAATAATTTCTCTTAAAAATAAAAATAATAAATAAATAAATCAGTAAATAATCCAAAAACCAAATTAAATGTCCAATACATATATTAATATAATCCATATTGTCCATATTACAAGTACAAAGCCCAAAAATAATACAAAGGCACAAATCCTGCTCAAAATACATTGGACAACAACCCAACAAACATATTTTATCAGAAAATTCAATTTTCCTGCTCAAACAGGGACACATGGCGGCTTCCCATTTCACGCGGATTATGATCTTTCTCTTACTTAGTGTTTCCAATTCATATTCGAGGCAAAAAATATATTTCTTTATAAAATGAATATTTTCATTCGGAATATAAACCCAGTTAATAATTAATGATTAAATTAAATTCAAATTGTTATTCTCAAAATGCCAACATGCTACACAAAATTAAGGTACCGATATCGGGCGTTTGTGAGGTGCTAATCCTTCTCCACACGTAATTAACTCTCGAACCCTAATTTTTAAAAGAACGAATCTCTGGCTGTTTTTATGGTGTTCAGTCTACCAAAGTGACCGATGGCGACTCCAAATCTTTCAAAATCGAATTTAAACGAAAATCCCTAATTTCAAGAAATAATCGTTCAAGCTATTTTCACCGGGTAAAAAAATTATTTTGACAACTTGGCGACTCCGTTGAGGATCACTTCGTGAGTCATGCCTAATTAATTTTGTGTGGCGTTTTGGAATTGTAAGAATGATAATTTGAATTTAATTTCTTCAATAATTATTGGATGGGTTTGTAGGAAGAATAGAAATATGCATTTTATTTGTGTGATATAACTTTCATTCATGCATAAACCTTCTACCTAGGCTTTCTCCTTTAAGTGGGAGCGAGACATGATCCTACGTGGGGTTTGCCACCTCCGTGCGGGAATTTTGTCTTTCTTCCTGTATACTAACCTTATACGCCGTGGGGTTAAGCCTCCGCTATAAGGGAATGTATGCTACCGAAACAATGTCTTGATGTCGTAGTAGACAGTAACGACAGTTCGGGTACCCAGAGTCTAGAACAAAACCACATTCTGTAAATCTAGGAGCCTACCCCACTTGAGCCAGACAAGGAACTTAGAATTAGACAGAGTACTGTTAGAGTGCTGCTGATTTAAATACGTTTCTCTAGTTATTTCTTTGCTTGATATGAATTGTTTTAATTTTTATTTATACAATTATTTCACCGTACTAACTCATTTCTTTTTTTTATTTTGTATTTTTGCACTGCATCTTCATCACATAAAGGTATTGATTCAAAAAGTGGTTATCGAATTAGAAAGCGATCATAATGGATAGGGGGATTCGTAATCCGATAAAGGAAAGTGCAAATATGGGTCAATGTCTGGGACAAGCAACGAAATGAGTAAAGGGCAATTCATCCAAGAGTCACATATCGGATTTTATTAGTGTTGATACTGACAAGAATGAGATGCAAGAAATAAAAAGGCAAATGACTAAGATGATGACTATAATGACGGCTATGACAAAAAAAGGGCAATCTGAACTGAAATAAGAACTAAACAAAAACCAGTACATGAATAAACAACTAGGTTTGCACACTGTTACAGTTCGTATTAATAAACCAACTAGAGGTGTAATTGAGTCAAACTTCAAGAAAGTGATGACAAAACAAGAAAAAATTCAAGAAGGAAAGAAGGGAAGATGATATTTTAATTCAATTTCGATGACATATGCAGAATTGTTTTCAATACTGGTAGAGAAAAACTTTGTGAGCTGAGTTCAGTCTAAGCCCAAAGGGCCTTCTTATTCTGAAGGCTATGACATCAATGTTGTATGTGACTATCGTTAAGGAAGTTCAGACCATACTACCGAGAATTGCGAGGCTCTGAAAAATAAAGTTGAAAATCTTATCAGGGTAGACATGTTGAGTTTTGAAGATGGAAAGCCCAAATTTCCTAAAAGACTGACAATTAATAGAACACCTAGAGATGCAAAAGTAAAGAAAATCTTAAGTCCATCAAAGTCAATTAGCTGTCTAGGAAAAAATTCAGGTTCTAGTACCTCTTCAGTTGATTGTCAAGGGACAGTAGTTCACAAACTTCACTTTGATCCAATTCCTATTTCATATAAAGAACTGTATCCCCAATTGTTGAAGGCCCGATTGGTGACCCCATAATTCATTACACCTTTATAACCTCCGTATCCAAAATGGTATGACACCAATGTTCATTATGAATTTCACGATGGAATTTAAGGGCATTCTATTGAAAATTGCATCGCCCTCAACCGTCGAGTTCAAGTTCTTTTGGAGCATGAGAAATGGGAATTTGGAACAAAAAACTAGCCCGATTCAATGAATGAATATGAGGTTTGAGATGAAAATACCCTAAAAGAGGGGTATTCGTTTGAATATGAGGATCAAATAAGTAAATTAAAGCAAGATAAAGATGATTTGAATAAGGATTTGAAGAGTTTGCAATTCAATTATCAATAACTTTGTTCGATACTCAAGAACGCTAGTTTGGGTGTGACTGTTACCTCTCCAAAAGTACTGTTTTTAATGTCAATCTTACAATGTTGTTGCTTGTTTTTAGGTACATTTAGTTGCATTAGGATGTTAGAATCATGCATTTGCATAAAGAGTTTAGAATTATGTCTATGCCAGCGTGAAGGGTTGTTTTGTTGGCAATTTTGCAGGTTTGGCATAGGATTTGGCCTAGAAAAGCAACACAGGAAGGAGCGCCAGAGAGAATGCTGAGTGTTGTTGGCACAGATGGACCAGACAATGCCAAGAACCGGTTGGCAGAGAAGTGAACTTGATGCCACACCAAGAAGCTGTTGGATCCCCAAAAAATAAGAAATGATCAGGCTCTGAAAATATAGCAATTGGATCAATCTCCGAAAAAATAATGGATAAGATAGTGCTAAGACTTGTTTGCATATTCATACCAAAATTGGACCCCAAGGCAGTGTCGGTAGTATGACATCATCCCTAGCCTGATCATCTCTCATTTAAATTTGGATAAGATGATAATCCCTTATCCCTTGGGCAGTTGAAATTCAAAATTCTAATGAGGAGCTCATCCTATCCCTTCCCCGCATGCCTATTTAAACACCAACCAAGCTAAATTTTTTAGAGAGAAGTGAAGAAGATCGGAGTAAGGAGCTTGTGTGTGACGATTGACAATCGACTGCACCTAGGAATGGTGGTCCGACCAACTTGGCCGAGAAGCCTGGATCTTGAAGGGCTGCATCGAGAGACCCCTTCTAGCCCATTTTCTCTTATTGTATCTTGTTTTTAAGGATGATGTATTTCGAAAACGTTTGTGGATTGTTGGTTAAATCCCTCACCATGAACTAATTTAATAGTTGGTGGGGGATGTTTGGGTTTTATGTTATTTTCATGCTTTAGTTTTTAATAATAAATCTGCCTTGGCATGGTTTTAACTATTCGGCATACTTTAATGTTTCCTAAATACTCTGCCAAGCGAGAGCTAGCACTGTTGGCCTATTGCTCTTTAATATCTTAATAGACTTAGGATGGCAACGAATAAGTTGTCGAATACTGAGGAGAGAAGTCGTTCAAGTAGATGAACTCACTTCGGGAGTGAAATCTACCCCTTAAGAGTATAGATTGGATCTTAATCAAATTGGTTTATTTAAAAACAAACACTATAGAGATATAAGGGTTTTTACATGATCAATTTAGGGCAATGACCATCGAGAGAGGCTTTGCTAATTTTGAATCTGCTCGGCAAACAATGCCAAGACAGGTTGTTATTAAAGGCTGGCACGACATGAATAGCGTGAAAACTAGGCATTCCCTGCCAACACTCATTATTCATTAAATCACCTTTCTTGCCAACGTCTTTACCTTACTTTCATTTCTTTACTTTTAATTATTTTCCAAAACCAATTTCAAATCAAATCAACTTTTTCATAAGGCAAGTAACAATCAAGGCAATTGAATTCCAAGTCAATCTCTGTGGGATCGATACTCAGCTTACCAGTTGTATTACTTGTAGACCGTGTATACTTGCACGCAAAAGACTCATTTTGGAATATTCTTATATTTTCCAAGACATTTTCTGCCATTTTTGCCAGCATTCACTCAGATAGTCTATAAGTTTTTGGCGTCATTGTCGGGGATTGCAACGGAATTTATTGTTTTTAAATTTTTACTTGTCTTCCTTTATCTTTATTTTTGTTTTTACCTTTTGTTTTTGTCGGTGTATGACCAGAAGCCATCCCGTGGTGGACAAGTGGCCATACAATTCAAAAATTGAGAAAACCTTGCGGAGGTTAAAAAGAAGATTTTGAGAGATGAACCAAGGTAATGAAGGGAATGGTGTGGTGAACAATGGAGGAAATCCACTTAATAATGAGATACCACCACCACCACCTGCTGTCCCAGATGTTAATGAGAGACCTATTAGAGAACATTCAGCACCAACCATTGACAATTTGATGCCAGGACTTGTTGGCACAGAGGTAAACGCTGTCAACTTTGAACTTAAGCCAGTAATGATTCAAACTCTTTTGAGTGTAGGTCAGTTTGATGGAGCACTCACTGGAGATCATAGGCAACATCTAAAGCAGTTCATGGAGATTTGCCAGCTATTCCAACAAAATGGAGTACCTGAAGATACCATGAAGCTAAAGTTATTTACTTTTTCTTTGAGAGACAGAGCAAAGGCTTGGCTTAACTCCTTGCCAACTGGCTCAGTTACTTCATGGGCAGACTTATGCCAAAAGTTCTTGAATGCATGGTTGATGCATTAGATAAATGGTTTTAATTGATGCATATGATAACAGTGAGTTAATGTTAATGGAATGAATTATATTGGCAAGTGATGTGGTTTATAAATGTTATAGGATATAGTTGGTCGGCCATAGGGTTTGAAAGTGCACTATAAAAAGTCACATTGGATGTTAAGGGGTTTATATGTACCGAAAGCTCCATCCAAGTACCCTAATGGTTGAGGGATTATATGGTACTGAAGACTTCCGTTAGTGGATTATATATCTAGCTGGTGAGTGGTGTTGAGGGGTTTATGCGTACCAAAAACTCCACCACGGGTACCACAACGGTAAATGGGTTTATGTGTACCGAAAACTTCTGTTAGTGGACCTTGAGATGCTATTTGAGATTGTATGTTAAGTGTTGAGAGAACACTTGTTAAATTCGTGTATCTGATGTAATATTTTGTAAAGTGGAACTTGGTTGATGATCACTTGTAAGCCAATATAATTGATGTTGTATCATGTGATAGATTTTGATGTATAATGCGAGTTATACATGTTTTCTCTTTAAGCTTTGCATTGGGATTGAATGCATGGGAAAGATTAAATTAAGGTATATGTGATGATGTATAGTGTGATATATACATGTTTGCTCTTTAAGCTTTACATTGTGATGGAATGCATGAAAAGGATTAAATTGAGGTATGCATATGGGATCATGCATTTGAAATCGTGATATGTGATTACATATGGTTTTAAGTATGTTTTGAATGATTAAGTGCATGAAAAGCAAGGCACGATGTTTAACATGGCATTTTTGAGATTATGATGATTTCAATTGATGTTTGAAACGTTGTTTAAAGCAATGATGTGTTAAAGTGATAGTTTTAAAAGAAGTTTGGAAATGATTTGGAAAATCGATTTTGAAATGCATTGACGTGGCTTTGTTTTTTAGCGCTCCCCACTAAGCATTATGTGCTTACGCTCTCTTTTTCTATCAATACAGATAAGTAAGGTACGGAGGCAGCAAGCAAGGGGAAAATCCAAGAGCTTTGAACAAACTCGAGTATGGTTTTGGAATTAGACTTGTAGTAATAAAGACAGTGTGGTCAATTGTTGTTTGAGAGGATTGAATGTTAAACTCCCTATTCATGCAAGTTTTAAATGTTGTTTTGGACTTGTATGTGGCTTTATATGTTTGATATTGCTATGGATTCATGTTTTGGGATGTTGATAGGAAGCATGCCTATAGATGTTGTGGATGTTTGAGTTAGGTTGCTTTGAGCTGCTTTAAAATGTTAGTATGATTGAATAAAGTATGCCTTAGTTGATGAATGATGTTTAGATAAGTGTTGGATGTGTTCAGCGTAAGCCAAAGTGTCAATGTTGAACCTAGAGGTTATTACAGACCATCGCGTACCGGAACGAGTACTAGGGGATCGGTACGCGAGGTTTGAAACAGCTTTGTTTTAAGGGTAAAATGCACAGGGGTACCGATACGGTTAGTCGAGTATCGGTACGCCCTTTGGAGTTTACACATCAGAATCGGTATACGGGTTTGAGTATCGGTAAGACCCCTTTCATTTTATAGTTTCGTATCGATCGCGGGGTATCGTATCAGCACACATTATGGTTGCTAGAATTTGTGGTTTTAAAGGAAAAATAGAGGGATCGGTATGAGAATTATGCCGTAAATGTACGGGTTGCTTTATGCATTGTATCGATACGGTGGCTAGTGTATCGTATGCATAGGGGTTAAGTATGTTGAGCTGTACCGATACGGGCTGTATTTGCCTATTGAAGTTTGGAAATGTGCAATCCAGTCCCTGAATGTTATCTATGCGATTAAATATATTTGGATAATTATTTTAAGTTGAAATCTAACCTGGATGCATGAAACATGACTAATTGAGGGTTGGGAACTTTAGATTTAAAGAAGTCCTTATAAGTTTTAGAAATTACATTTTGGTCCCTAAAGTGCGTGTCCAAGCAATTAAACCATATTTCGTAATCCAATTGCATTGTTATCAAATTCGTTGTCGTATGCTCACCTTAGGTTTTAAACCTATGCATTTAGAAAAGAAAAAAAGAAAAAAAGGGACCTATTTCAGGTTATTAGTTCAAGGTTTGCTTCAGCAAATCCAATGCAGTCCTTTTAGCTCGGTTTCAGCTAGACCAGGTTAAGGGGGTTACATGTAAAGCCTTGCACATTCTATTTTATGTATTAGGATTGGATGAATATGCTAAAGTCTCTTCTTGTGAGAGTGCCAAAGAGGTTTGGGATAAGCTTGAAGTGATCCATGAAGGTACAAATGAGGTGAAAGAGACAAAGATTGGTCTACTAAACCTCAACTACAAAAACTTCAAGATGAGTCCGAATGAAGACATTAAGAGTATGTTCGAACATTTCTCCACGATTTTCAACGAGTTAAAAAGATTTGGAGATGAGATTTTAGAAGACAAACTCCTTTAGAATTTGATTTATTCACTTCCCGAACATGAGAGTCAAAGACGACGACAATCATAGAAGCTAAAAACTTGAAGGAGTTCAAGCTTTATGAGCTCATCGGTTCTTTGCTGACCCATGAGTTGATGTTTGAACCATTGAGAAAGGAGAATGAGAATAAGATAAAAGAGCTCGGACTCGAAGATCTAAATATTGTGGCTCTTCAATCTTCCACTAGTAATCAAGAAGATTCAAGTGAGGAGGAAAGTGAGAATGAAGAGATGGCTCATCTCTTCAAGAAGTTCACTCGATTCATGAAGAACGATATGGAGAAATCTTCAAGACATGAATCGAAGAAGAAGATGAAGGATCCCCTAAATTTCTCCGAATGCAAGAAGATGAGGCACACCAAATACATTTGCCCTTGCTTCAACAAAAATGGTTCATCTTCAAAGAAAAAGGCATTTGTGGAAGCATGGAGTGATGAAGACTCCACCGAAGAAGAAGAACAAGCCAACTTATGCCTAATGACCCTTCACGAGGGGCAGGTAACTTCTAACTCATGTAATTCTAATTCTTATACTTTTGATGAGTTACAAGAAGCTTATGATAAATTGGTTTTTGAATTCAAGGCCTCATTTTCTAAAAACAAGAAATTGATTTCAAAATTGAAAATAGAAAATGAAATGCTTTCTAAAACCAATTTTGAATTTGAAGCAAAAATCAAGGTTTTGAGCTTAAACTTTTGAACTTACAAAATTTGCTTCAAAAGTGTGAAAAAAGATCATAAAAAAGAAGTAGATGATCTTAAAAAGGAAAAAGATTTGATTTCCAAGGAATTAGAAAAGAAAAAAATGGAAAATCAAATTTTTACCAAAGACAATCTAGTGCCCCTAGATTTTTTTAATAGAAAATGTTTTAGAAGTATTTGGGTCCCAAAATGACTAATTACTTCAAATAAAAAGGATGAAATTGAAAAATAGATTCCTAAGGGGACTAAAGTTTGTGTTACTAATGCCTATGGATCCAAAGCAATTTGGATACCAAAATATTTGTGATTGTCTTTTTATAGGTGTGATGGAGTATTGATCAACAAGTTGAAAATACAAGAAAGCTCTATACACACAAGGAAGCTCATTGAAGAAGGAAAATACAAGAAAGCTCTATACACACAAGGGAGCTCACTTGAAGAAAGAAGGCTTCACATCCTACCTTTGGTTCAAGTGGTAAGTTAGTAGAATTTATTTGTTTTTTAATTTGATTTATTTATTTTAATTCAACGAGTAAATCATATATTTGTTGGACTAACAATTCTTTGATGCTTTAAGTAAAGAGGAGCCTATTTTAAACAAAACTTATTTTTGTAATTTTTTTAACTCTCCACTATTATGTGACTTAAAAATTTTCAAACCAAGTTCAAATCATTTTTGATATAACAAAAGGGGAGAATGTTTTTGAAAAATTGATTTTTCAATTGAATAAAGGGAGCTTTAACTACTTTTGAATTTTGTTCTCTTATTCAAAATTTATTTTTACAAAAGGGAAAATCACAATAACAATTTTTCAAGTTAGTTTTATTATATCAAAAATGAGGAGATTGTTAGGATATTTGTTTTGATATAATAATAAAAAATAGTTTTTGACTAAATTGAAAAGATTTCAAAAATAATTTTAAGTCCAAACAACTTGAAAATATGTTTGTGATGTTTTCAAATAGTTTTGGAAGGTCTTAACACGTTTTCAAAGAGCTAAACCAGTGTTTTCTTAAGGCCCATATCGATACCCCTAGAGGTGTACCGATACCCCTTAGGGTTTTAGCTACAGCATTTTTCTAGAACCGAAAACTCGTATCGGTACAGGCTTGTGCGTACTAATACAGAAGGGGTCGTACCAATACTCTTTTACGCGTACCGATCCTCTATGTTTTCAAACCCCTAACGATTATTTCTATACAGGTGTACCGATACGCCGTATCGATCCCAAGTACCGAAACAGACCTAGGCGTACCGATCCACCATACTGATACGCCCCAAGGTGTATCGATACACGAAGACAGAAGCCAGTATAATGGCTCTTTATATATGAGGAAGCGTACCGATATACATACTCGTGTACCGATACCGACAAGCCCAAAAGTGGAAATTCATCATGGAAATATGTCCCCAACGGCTCTAATCAAATCCCAGCGGTCTCCAATGACTGGGAACTCAATTGGGTGGATAAAAGGACCCTTGAAGCACCAGCAACAACTAATGCTTAATTTGCCAACATTATTATGATTGTAAAATAGTCTTAGTGCTTAAAATTCTCATTCTTTTATAGACTACACTTGTGAGCTTCAATTGTAATATTTGCTCAAGTGTATTAGGATTTGGGTGAGTCATTTAGAGTGAGAACAATTTTCCTAAGAGATGATTTCTTTTTTTCTTTTTATTTATCTTTGAGAATGGGTTTTTTGCTTGGCCTTGGGGCATAGGTCAAGGGGTTGTAAAGGTTATCCCTTAAACCTTGTAAAAAGGAAGAAATTCTTAGTGAATTTGGAAATCCTTAGTGGAGAAGCTAAGGTAGTGGATGTAGGCTTTGGTTAGAAAGCTGAACCACTCTAAATCTTCTGTCAAATTTTTCTATTTATTTGCTTCCACCACCATCACCCAAAATGCAACTTCCCCACTACTAGGTAACAAAATCGGTTGAGGAAACCAAGTACAACACAAGAAGTATAGGCCTTTAATGGAGAAAGTCAAGAAGCTAGTTAGTAATGGAATCCTGACACTGGAGCTAGTTCAGCAATGAAAGACAAAAGGAATAGAGCAAGCTATTATACCGGTCGAGAAATCGAAAGACCAGAATGAATGCTTCCAAGACTGTCTGGAATTCTGAGGAGTATGTCTTACCCATGTTTCTGTATCGTGTGGGTACAATATATAGGGACTATTTCTGAAGTAGTGCACGAAATCAACTTTGCTACTTCTAGCCCGAAAGTAGTAGAGATCTTTTTTAAGGGAAAGTGTCATGTTTGCTGGTTTTTCATTTCAATAGAGGGATGTTTTTGAAATCCATGAATATATGTATATCTTTTCTTACATTTATACAAAGTTGATGCAGAGCTAAAAAATTTGATCATGGAAGAAGTAAAAATCTGCTAAAAAAGAATAAAAGCTCGACAATAAAATTTTGGGGCAAATTTTGTTGGGGCATGAAGACAATAGGGATACTTCAAAGACAAATCTCAAGAAGATTAAGCTAAGAAAGATTTGAGAAAAATAATATAAGAGATGAGGTATCGTTGCAACAAAAGCAGAAAACTCAACAGAGAAGCAAAGAAGATCAGAGTTCATCCAAGTGGTCATCAATTGTCACAATTCATGCATCATAGATAGACAAGCATTCATAAGATAGGAGCATACTAAATCGTACATTCAAAACATTTTTGTATATTTTGGCAATAATTTACAAAATTAGCAAAGAGCAAGCAAAGATTTCAATCTACAACTTCGAGATTGGAGAAGTAGATCCAGCAAAGATTCAACAAAAATTTCTATTCACATTTTTGTGAAGCAAAGATATCAACATGTGACTTCCTTTTGAAAGAAGTGGATCTAAGTAAAGAATATTTGATTGTCTGCACAAGACAAAAAGTGCAGTATAATTATAAAACCTTCGGGTCGTCGATAAGTCCTTCGGGCATGATGTTAAGTCCTTCGGGCCATCACCTTCGAGAGTGATGATAATATTTGATTGTATGCACAAGACAAAGTGAAATACAATTCTAAAACCTTCGGGTCATTAGTAAGTCCTTCGGACATGATGTTAAGTCCTTCGGTCACTTTCGGGAGTAATGAGAATGTTAGATTGTCTACACAAGACAAAAAGTGTAGTACAATTCTAAAGCCTTCAGGTCATCAGTAAGTCTTTCGGGCATGATGTTAAGTCCTTCAAGCCATTACCTTCGAGAGTGATGAGAACTTTTTGGATGTCGTCACGGTAAGATAGTGGGGGCATGGTATCAGCAAAGATTTTAACCTCTTGGGTCACCAGCTTCAAAAAAGAGAAAGAAGTTTAGGTTACTAGTTTGGAAAGCAAGATAGATCAACTTCGGGCTCAAATGAGGATGATTCACAATTTAATTGGTCACATATGTTTCAAGCATAGAATGAGATCGATCAATAGAGGAAAAAAAGCAAGTGATCCTATGCTAGTTTCAGATTGAAAGATCGAGACAACTTAGGCAGAAAAAACTGTGACACTAAAGATTTCAGCACTTCAAACAGGAAATTGAAGATATTTCATATTGCTTCAGGTTGAACTTTTATTAACTAATGATATTTCTTTTGTAGGTTTAGTTTTTTTCCTAGAGAATGAGGTGAATTAGTATTCATAGTAAAGAATAAAGAGCTCCTAATAGAAAAGTTCACTCAGTAAAGAATACAAAGTTCCTAATGAGAAAAACTCACCCAAAAAAGAATACAAAACTCCTAATGAGAAGAGTTCGCCCAGCAAAGACAGATTTCTTAATGAGAATAATTCGCTTGTTTAACACCTTGGCAGAGAGGTGGATTAACATTTCAGAAGAATGACTTGTAACTGTTCCAGTCTTCATCAGCATTTAGAAGAATGAAAAGTATAACGATTCCAGGCTTCACTGCATTTCAAAAGAATGGATAGTTTAGCTTTTTCAAACTTCGCCAACATTTCAAAGGAATGATGATTATAATGATTATGGGCTTTGCAGCATTTTAGAAGAACAGATAGTTTGACTTTTTTAGACCTTATCAAACATTTCTAGATAATGAAAAATGTTATTATTCTGGGCTTCGCCGTATTTCAGAAGAAAAAATAGTTTGAGCTTTAGACTTCACTAATAGTTTAGAAGAATGAAGGGTGTCACTATTCCGGACTTCACAATGTTTCAAAAGAACAAATAGTGTAGCTTTTTCAGACTTTATCAACATTTTCAGAAGGATGAATAATTTGATTTTTCAAACTTTGCCGACATTTTAGGAGAATGAAGAGTTAGATTGTTTCAGTCTTCGCCAACATTACCAAAGAGCTTGCAGCTCAGATAACAGCAGCCGGCTCGGACAAAATTTGTGTCTTTTCAGTCTTTGCCCAATTCTCATTCCACAACAATGAGTAAAAATGGGTAGCTATAATACTCTAATTTTACCCGGGCTAGTATATATAATAATAATTTCTCTTAAAATAATAAATAAATTAGTAAATAATCCAAAAACCAAATTAAATGCTCAATACATATATTAATATAGTCCATATTACAAGTATAAAGTCCAAAAATAATACAAAGACCTAAATCCTATTCTATCCAGCTATTTCCCGATCAAAATACATTGGATAACAGCCCAACAAACACATTTTATCAGAAAATTTAATTTTCCTCCTCAAACGGGACATGTGACGGCTTTCTATTGGACCAGACCATTTTATGCAGATTATGGTTTTTCTCTTACTTAGCTATCAACAGTCGGTTGGTGATGATATCAGCATTACATCACACTACACTACCTGCTATAAATAGAGGAGAGAGAGTTAGTGCGCAATCATTGGGTAATAAGTAGGCAATTATTAATTGAATTTAAAAAGGGAGAGAGAAAGACTACCTAAAGCTGAAGGGACACCGAGAAGGAGAGGAGTCGCCAGAGATAACGATCGAAGCAGAAAAATCATCTTCGAAATGTACATCTCCTTCCGATCTTTCATTTCCTGCAATTAAAACACAGAAAACATTAAATTTAAGATAATATATATATATATAAATAGTGGTTGAAGCTTATCTTTTTCAGTTGTCCAATGAGTATTTAGGATGCGGTCGAAGTTAAACAATGGTGGTTATGGGTAGATCTAGGCTGGGAAAGGTGGGGATTCTGTCATATCTGGTAGTTTTAGGTGTTTAGGGCTTAAAATTTGGGTTTTGGGAAAGTTGGGGTTTTGACAAACGGCGGGCAAAAATTGTCAGGCAGTAGTCGGTAGTCGACTCTCGATGACAGAAGAAAATTTTAAAACTTGATCGAAGGTTGTGTGATGGATCAAGCGGCGGAACCCACGACGGTTTGTTGCCGGTGTTCAACATGTTCTTCGTGTTCTTTGAAGAACAGGAAGAACACCAAGCCAAAACCTATGAATTTCAATCCATTTCCAGGTGTTCTCTTGGGTTTATGGGTGTTTGTGGGGAGAGAGGGCAGAGCGTTTGAGGAGAGAGAAAAGGTAGAGAGGCTAATTCAAAAAGATGAAAAGGGAAAATAGGTTTCCGGGTAGGTCGTTATATAGCCCAAGTAAAACGTTGTGTTTTGAGCGGAGATGATCCGCGCATTTTTAAAGTGGTTCGGGTTTGACCCGCATCATTTATTATCTGGGTTAATTGGGTTTGGGCTCTTATAATTTTGTAATATCTTCAATTTGGTCCCGATCTTGAATAAAATCAAAATTAAAGTTTCATTTTCTTTCAATTTAGCTCCTATTTTTTTTAATAATTTAATTACTTTAATTTATAATTTGATTGATGCATGATTTAAAATAAAACATGTACTATAACTGTTAGATAATTTAAACACCTTAGTTTAATTAAATTAGCATTAGAGCCTTAGTCTTAAGTATTTATTGGGCTTTAATAATTTAATTAGGAAGATAATTGTAGAAAATTAATGGGTATTGAATGGGAAACTTTGGAGTTCCAATTTGAATGGTGTCCTAAGGCAATTGGATGTTGTTCAACATGGGCTCTTAAGTAGAATATTCAATATTCATTACAAAACTAGAAAATTGATAACTAATTTAGACTAATTAATTAGAGCTTTAATAGGATTAGCACTATAAATAATTAGAATAATAAATTAATAGGGGAATATTATCTATAACTTTGGAGTTTAATATGGATGATGCTCTAAGGTAACTGAGTGTTATCTCATGCAAGCTTTGGAGTTAAATAATATTCATAGATTAAATAACATATAATTTTAACTAGAGCTTTTTTAGACTAGTACTTAAAATGAACAAGATTATAATTAATCATGCATAAAAACCTTTTATATATGAAATATATTTTTAGAATATGAATAGATGTGCCCTAAGCGTATATGGTTGTTTTCAATTCATATTCGAGGCAAAAATATGTTTCTTTATAAAAGGAATATTTCCATTCGGAACATAAACCCAGTTATTAAGTAACGATTAAATTAAATTCAAATTGTTATTCTCAAAATGCCAACATGCCACAGAAATTAAAGGTACCGATATCGGGCGTTTGTGGGGGTGTGAATCCTTCCCGACACGTAATTGACTCCCGAACCCTAATTTTTAAAAGAACAAATTTTTGGTTGTTTTTATGGTGTTCGGTCTTCAGAAGTGATCAGTGGCGACTCCAAATCTTTCAAAATCGAAACCCCCTAATTTCAAGAAATAATTGTCCAAGCTATTTTCACCGGTTAAAAATGTTTTCAACAATTAAATAATTAAAATAAAATATAGTTAGAAAATATTATTAAAATAATAAATAAATAAAATATGAGTAAATAAACCAAAATTAAAAAAATGGTATTAGAAGGATTCAAACCCGGATTAAAATGAAGTTAAAATTAAAAATCTCTTGTTTTCATAATTTCCACCTCCTCAAAACATTTTCAATGAAAACATTTTTTTATGTTTTCAAATTTTCACTTATTTTTGTTTTTATTTTCTAAAAAATATTTTTTTAATTTTACAACCAAACATGTTTTTTCACCGTTTTTTATTTTTCAAGAAAATGAAAACATATATTATTCTCTAGAACCAAACGGAAGCAAGATCAATGATTTAAATCTTGGTGATCTAATTCAAACAAACTAAGTTGGGAGGTTGCCTCATAATAAACTTCTGTAGTACTCAATATGAATTAATCAGTCAATAAAAAATATTAATGATTATAAATTTTTTAATCAAACTTTATATTTAAAAAAAAGCAAAGGGCCATTCAAGTGCTTGGGGGAACCAAAACCAACCCATCCCTACATTTCATGCGCAATCCCCAAGCTTTCGAAGAGCTAAATTCAATACAAGACAAAATTATTAGCCTTAAAAATGATTCCAATGTAGTCTTTGTTCATTCTATTTAACTCTTTGATAACATACACATATTGCATATAAGGGTGCTTATTGAGCGAGTTGAGTTGTATTTGACTCATGCTCATTAAAAAATCTTGTCGCCCGACTCAACTCATTGCTCATTAAGCTCGATAAAAATTTGCTCAACTCGTGCTCGTTGAAAAATCTCGTTGCTCAACTCGACTTGTTGCTCGTTAAGCTCACCAAAAATTTTACCTTATTTTTTAAATATAGGTAAAATCTAGTGCTCCTATTAGAGCTTAATGGAAACATATATATTCAGTAAAAACGTGAGGACTGAGGAGAAAATAAACAAACTTATCATAACCGAGTTAGAGATGAAGTCGATAATTGAGTGTGGGACTCTTTTTAGTTTATCAACAATCTTCGATGAACAACAAATGAAAGAATGCCTTAGAGATTTTGAAATTTTAACTTTCAATCATATTTTTTTATTTGGAAATTAAAGATTTTTTCCTTTTTCTATTTTTATACATAAAGTAATAATAAATGAAAAAGAGAGAAAGAGTTTAATAAAAAAAGATAAAGACTAATTATTATAATCTAATTTCTTATTAGTACAAATTAACTTTTTAAATTCTCGGAAAATAAAAAAATGTTTTGAAAATTCGAAACCAAATATTTTATTGGTAAATTATCTAGCAAACCACTGAACTTTTTTAGAGTTTTCAACTAATATTTATACTTCTTGAAACATATTTTTTAAGGTAGCCGCCAAAAATCATAAAAAAATATATAAAATAATGAGCTACTAGCGAACTTATCGAGTCGAGTTAGAACTTGCTCGACTTGACTCTCTAAACTCTCGACTCGAGCTCGAATTCAAGTCGAGTCAACTTGAGTCGAGCGTTGATCGAATTTTGACCAAGTCAAGCTTGAGTTGTTTGCGAGCTGCTCAATTCAATTAGCACATCTAATTGCAAACAAAACTGGTTGAATTTGGGCATCTTAAGATGAACATCATCTTTCTTCACTAAAACTATTCATTCAGAACAAAACTATTATGTAATTAATAAGTTAAAGATAAAGGTTATGGTTTCTTTTGGAGACAGTGTTGTTTTTAACATAAAGTGGGGGCATTCTCAAGGGCTAATCTTTCTAGTTTGTAGGTAAGATATTAATAGAAGGGAAAATGGAGTGGTCAAATCTCCCTACTTTGTGCTAATTTCTCTTTTCATATTGTGATTCCAATCCCCTTCCATTACTTTTGTCCAATCAAAACCCCAATTTGTTTATTGGATTTGAAAGATGGGTGTTGAAATTACAGTCAGCAAAGCACCCCCTCCCCATTTCAGCAATTGCGGCACTGTCTCTCTAAATAATACACCCCCCACCTCCTCATATTTGACCATTTCCGATTTTTATAACTATTGGTATTCTATCTATTTATCGGTCAATAAAAATTTAATACCATTGATATTTAATGTAGGAGTGACCGTCCTAATTTGATTTGTACTATTCACGTCAAAAATCAAACCTCTAATTTTACTTTACTAATTCAACACTTCGTACAACTAATAAATTATATTTGTTGATTCAATATTTCATCTCATTAGACTAACAATTAATAAGTTATATTTGATCTTTCTTGTGAAACTTGGTTTTTGCCTCTTTTCTCTCCTACCCCTTCTAGGAGGATGGGCAAAACTTGACTCAACTACAAAAAGTCATTTTTTATTCGACTCAAAAACAATTCAACTCAAACAGTAATTTCATAAACTCGATTCGAAAAAATTTCAAATAAAGTTTTGAGTTATGAAATGAGACTTGAAAACTCAAAATTTTTAGTATTAGTGGACCGGTTTTCAAATTCGAGTCGAGTCTCTCAACCCTGACTGATATATGTATGCCAAGTATGAAAAAATACAAAAAATTATATATGTATATCTTATATGGTTATATATGTTGGATATAAAAACTACAAAATCAAACCGTTAGCACTGATTGGATAATTATAAAATAAAATAAACACGAAAACAACAAATGTGTCGTGGTAGAACAACTGCCTTAGAAACGAATTTGCCTCGATGTGTGTAATCACTACAATAGGCGGTCTTCCCCCAAGATTAGCACGGTCTCTCTGAATATTCGTACACCCGAATATCAGAGTGGACAAGCGATGGTACTGTTCTTCCCTTAACACCGAAAAATAACTCGAAATTTGAGAGAACAAAGAGAATTGTAAGAGTGAAGAAATGATTTTTGGATGATTAAAAAAAGCTAAAAAGATAAGTTATTTATAGTGTAAAAATCTGGGGTAAACGGTTCAAAAAACGCAGTAATAATGTCTCATAAATTTCGGAATAATTGGCTGTCAATAATATGTTATAATCTGAACGAACCTGGCCTCAAACTTGTCCAGGTTCATGCTGAATATAACTGTTAAAACATCTATTAAATCAACAAAAAATAAGTCAGCAATTAAACTTGTAACTCCTGTATTATTGCAGTAATACTAGTGCAGTAATACAGACTCAAAACCAATCCAGGTTCATTCTGAAAACAATGTCTGTAACAGCAACAATTACAACTGTGATTTTAAACCTTTAATTTTGAAAAACAGTCGATAAAAATCGAGGATAAAATTCTTTCACGGTTTTAGAAAATACAAAGTAAAAATTCCTATGAATTCTTCTTCAAACAGTAATAGCGACACGCACGTGTGAGGGATTTGTCTTACCACATTTAACAATGGAGAGAAAAAAAATAATCTTTAAATATCCTTTCCAAGGGATATTCCCTCCAAATGTGAGGTAAGTGCTCTTACATTCTTTGAGCATTACCAACAATATAAAGTCATTTAAATTGAAATCAATTAATATAATAATATTATAAATAATTACAATTAAATTTGAATAGAAACTCGAATAATTTGGCTCGACTAAAAAATTTCAAATAATATTTAAGTTATAAAATATAACTCAACTTAACTAACTCAAAAAAATTTAACTCGACTCGATCGAATACTCACCCCTAAGAATCATGTTTAAATTTAACTCATTGCCGACTCACAAGGGTTTACTTATTGGCTATAGCTTCTTAATAGATGCCTAAATGCATTATTCTAATTACGTATTATGCTCTTATTATTGAACATGAGATACCATCCATCCATCAACACCATTAATACATCAAATCTTCAAAGTCAACAATTCTTTGCACTTAAAAGCAAACTTTAGCAATGGAGAAAAGGTTTACTTTTAAATTTCATCCCTTTATTTTAATAAAATTGACAAATTAGTACCTTAACTTTAATTAGTAAAAATTCAATTTTTTATATTTTATGAAAACTATAAAGTTGGTCTAATTGAGTAGCACTATTAAACTTTTTTCGTTAAATTGTGGGCATGAAAATCAATACTTTTGACAATTTGTATGTAACCAATTAATTTTAATCAAAACTTTAGAAATTTATATAATTAACAAAAAAATCAACAATTCTAAGTTCATGTGTTTACCAACAACTTGATTAATTTTCCAGTTATTAGGACCAATCTCTAACAAATTAAAGTATGAGACACTTTCTCAATTTCCATAAAATAGAGGTATAAATTTGGGTTGAAAACACTCTTCAAAAGTTAAAATTTTTAAATTTCATGACAACACTTAATATCTTTTTTAATATTTTTAAAAATAATATTTAAAATATAAATTTTATTTATTTAAAATATTTTTTGATAATAATATCAAGCACTTCAATTTTAAAGTAGAAAATATGAAAACTCTTTTAAAATCTATTTTTCCATAACCACCTGACTGAAGTGAAGTGTGATGGTAAGGGTAGACGACCTGCAAAGTGTGTGGAAGAGGTAATTGCTTCCTCCCCAAATTTGATGGTGTAATTATATTTTGGTCATTAATAGTTTTAAAATTATTTTAATTAAGTCTTTGTTCATCTTAAAATTATATGATTTATTATTTTTTAGGAATCTGTCAGTTAAAATCAATAAAAATAAGCCTTGGCCCCTTATTTTTCTAGTTTATTTACTTAATTTTAATTTTAAAATTAAAGAAATTAAACTTAACTTTTTTTATTTTTATAGTTTAATTATTTTTAAGGCTTTATCCGTTTTAAAAATTAATCAACTTATTCCTTATAGTTGGTCTTCCTCTTCATCCCTGCCATCTTCTACAATAACCAATAATAAAAAGTTCAATCAAACTTGTCGCCAACGTTTACTCTCTAAATAAACCAATTAATCTACTATTTTTACCAGTCCCAAAACAATAATATGCAACACCATCTTGATTCTTTTTTATTGTATTTCCTTTGATTCATGGAAGAAAATAAAAAATATTTAACTAAAATAAAATAAAATAAATTTATCTTTTAAGATTGAACTAACAAAATTTTCCTTTGATTTACAAACTTGGGTTTGATTTTTTTTTTCATTTTAAAGAGAAAGCTTTCCATGAAAATTCCTCAAAAGGGCATAATATGGGTAGTTTTGGTATCATAACTTGATAAACAAGGCTTGGAATTAACCCCAAAAATCTTGAGCAAATCGGCAGACATTTGCCTAACCGCCGGCGAACAATTGCTTTGAATCACCAACAAAATCTTGGTCATCCCATTGCCGCTAACCACCGCGTCCACCGCCGTCTCGTCCCTGAACAAATAGCAAACCATCCAGAGTATCGTAACCGCGTGCTCCGTCGCGTTGCTCGACACTTTCAACACTTTCTGCACAATCGCCTGTAGCAACACCGAATCGCGCCAGATCTCCGCCCTCCCTTCTTTGCAAGACGATAATGTTTCCAGCAATTTTAGCGATTTCTCGATTATCGAAACGGCGGTCGTGTTTGGTTCCGATAAGAGGATTTTTAATTCCGGTATTGTTCCAGATTGGATTACTTTTGTTTTCACTCTTGCGCGCGTCGCGATTGCAATCAAACAGGATAAACTTGCTTCGATCAACCTTGGATCCTTGTTTTTATTTAATGATTTTACCAATTCGGCTAATAATCCCTCTTCTTCGGCTATTTTGAGCTTGGATTCTCCGTCCACCGCTAGGGATTCCAGTAACCGAACCGATTGGATTTGCGAATCTGAACTCCCTCGTTGTAGAAGAAGATGAATTGTCGACAAGCAATTCGATTCCAACAACGGCTTCTTCTCCGGAATTTTACTTATAATCAAATCCAAAATCTGAACAATTTGTTCGATTAATTCGATCTCCGCTTCCGCATTCCTCATGAAATCGTAAACGGCGTTCAAGAACCCGTCCATTCTCGCGAGGAATTGGCGGTTCTCCTCTGATTCTCTAGCGAAACCAGCGATCTTCGTCAACGCTGAAATGCTAACGTTATCGAGCTGTTTGGCCAAAGCTTTGACCTGATCCGGAGAAGGAACGATGACGGATTCAGCGCGGAGGTCACGGTTGGCGACCGAGTCGGACCAGATCTGAATGAGGCGTTGTAAATTACGGTTGGGAACGAAATCTTTGCTTTGAAGAACTTGCATGGTGGCGGGACACGTGTTGTTGCCGCTGTCTAGCCAACGCTGGATGCTGGTTCGGTCGTACGTTACGCCCGTGCACAGGCTCACAGGAGATGTCATCACGTCCAACGATATCGGACATCGGAAAAATTTGGGAACCGTGATGTACAAATCATCTCTACGCATATTCCCCCCACCCCCTTGTTTGGGAAGCGAGAAAGTGGAGGAAAATGAATATTTCAGTGAGAAAGAGAAAGAGAAAGAGAAAGTGAAAGTGAAAGTGAAAGTGAATTGGGAGAGATGTGCGGGCTTTAAAGGAATGGGGAGAAATAGTCAAAGGATAGCTAACGTCATCACTATCTTTTTCTGAGTTGTTGGTCAAAGGCGAGTGAGGTTCTGGTGCGGGGTAATCTGTAAGCGCGTGTAGTGCAGATTTTGATGTTGAAATGTATGCCGTCGGATAATATGATGTTGTGGATCAGCGGTACAGATTTGATGGAGGGTGGAAAGGGTAAGGACCCACCGGAGGGTTGGGTTGGTCAGTCTTGAATCTTGATTGCATAATTTGTATTGAGGTCACACGTGGATATACGGGAGTAAAGCACGACTTGATTCGAGAAGTCGATTTTTTTGACTTAATTTAATTCGAATTATAATTTCATAAAATTGATTTGATTAAAAAATTAAATAAAATTTGAGTTATAAAATAAGATTTAAATATCTCAAAATTTTTAGTAATTAGAAGATTATTTTTTAAGTTCGAATTGAGTGTCTAGCTCTACATGATATCAGTTGCGGATCCAAAAATGTTTTGAGGGTGGGCTAAGTTATAAAAATCTTAAAATTTTAAAGTGAGAACAAGTCATAAAAATTAAAAAAATAAGGGCTAACTCATAAAAATTAAAGAATTTAAAGCTAAATGTATGTATATTACATATGAAAAAAAATGAGTAAATATAAATATATAACGTATATGGTCGTAGAAAATCATTTAAGTTGTAATCAAATAGTAACATAACGTTATAAATATTTACAATTAAATTTGAACATAAACTCGAACATGACTTCACTCGACTGAGCTCAAATTTTATAAACTTGAAAATTTTCAAGTCGAGAATGGATATATTGATACTTTTATATGTTTTTAGATTGTTATATAAGTGAGAATGAATAACTAAAATTAATAGTAAAAAATAAAGTTTTACAAAATAAATTATCATTAGTTTAAAAGTATTAATTAAAATAACTTATTTTACTCATAATTTTTTACATTTAATGGAGTGCTGGTATTAACAAATTGAAGTAACTTAAAATTTATTAATTAATTTAGTGGTCATATATGTTTATTTGTTTTATTTCTGTGTGAATTCGGACTTCAATATTTGCTGTAAGAATATTATTATAACTAATTTTAATATAAAAAAAATGAAGTAACTTGAGGTAATTCACTCGTAGCAAAAATCCAACTTTGCAATTGGGGCAAGGAGAAAGCATATTTTAGGAGTTAGCAAAATTTAACTAGTAAAAGTTGAATTTTTTAACTTGATATAAATTTTTTTTGTTTGAATTGATTCTGATCGTAATTCATAAATTTGATTCGACCCAAATTTTTTTAATGAAATCTGAGTAATAAAATAAGACTCGGATAATTCAAAATAGTAATTAGTAGATCAATTTTTAAGTTCGAGTTAAGTCCTTCGACTATGCATGATATATGTATATCCAATATGAAAAGGTATGAAACAAATATATATGTATATCATATATGGTTGTAGAAAACCGTTTAAATTAGAACCAATTAGTATCATAACATCATAAATATTTACAATTAAATTTGAACTGAAACTCGAATAACTCAAACTAACTTGACTCGAGAAAGTTTCAAATAAAAATTAAATTATAAAATATGACTCATTAATTCGACTATATCGAATACTCACGTTGATTTTTGGAGGACGACAATCTGTTTGATTTCAACCTCATATTTTGGTAGTTTTTCAAAGATGGAGACTGGAAACTCCCAAAAAGGGGCAAAATTGGATACCAAAACCTAACAACTGCAGCTATTGCTGCTTCTAGTTCTACCCAAAAAGTAGAAACTTAATAGATACCAAACCTAACAAACACGCCATTGTCTTGTTTACCATTTGAAAAATAAGGTGAAGAAAAGTCAGATTTTTGGTGGAAAACTTTATATATTTACCAAATCTTTCTTTGAAGAAAATTGGGATCGAATTTTGTCTTAAAAAAGATGTTTATTTCATGTTAAACATGGGATATATGGGAACAAAAGGATATCGTAAGGGCTGAATGTAGAATTTTATTTTAGATGTAGTACTTTTATGTTTAATAAAATAATATGAGAATTTCAAATTTTTAAGAAAATATAAAATTAAATTATTAATAAAAAATACATGTTGTATCTCCGTCTAAGAGGTCCTTCGGAGTCAAAGTCCCCCACTAACACTCTTCCGCACACAAAGCTCGAAAGTCTTTGGAGTTTTCTAGAGATGCCCTAAAACTCATCCGGAAGAAGACCGCCACATCCTTCGACTAACTACAATCCTCACGTTATCGTTGTCAAGTCTGTCTGGCCACAACTAACTCTACTACCTAACAATCTTTTAGTGATGATACCGTCACTAGTGAGGGCATATAAATACTAGTACTAGTACTAGTACTAGTATTAGTACTAGTACTAGAGATACTGGAAATGAGAGCTCTGGAGACAAATTCATTGTTCATTATCTTTTCCATACCTTCCTTTTCTCTTTAATCGACCATCAACTGCGACTCTTCGTGCAAATCAGAAGAGACGAATCACAATCACTACCGTTCTATTTTTACTACCAACAACACTAAACTATATAAAATTTGAAATTTTCAAAAAGTACCACAACTCCTAATATTTTCTCAATCCATCCTGCCGACATAGGTGTTTCATGAAGGGTTCTTGGCTTTTGTCTTTTGGGTTCCAAAGATGATTATTTATGTGTGTGCTTTGTCTGGTGTATGCAAGTTTGGTGTGGTGAAATAATGAAGGGCGTGTGAAATCATTACCGGATACCGATTTCATGATTGGCGGGTCAAAATTTAATTCTATAAATAATATTTAACTATTGTCACATATTTTAAGTCTTAAAATTCTAACCTCCGAACCTTAAATACCACATATTATCTGTCCAATAATATTTGTCGAAATGGTTCTTAAGCTCGTCGTTTTAAAAAACGTGTAAAAGACGTGTTTGTTTGTGTTGAAGGGGATTAGGCTAAGGCAAAGCATGATTACATGTAGCTTGCAAAACACTATCACCAAAACCATATGATGTTTATCAATACAATTGAGATGCAAATCATTACTAACGTAAATATTATTTGTCGAAACGATTCTTAAACTCGATGTTTTAAAAAGCAGGTAAAATGACATGTTTTGATTGTGTTGAAAAGGATTGGGCTAAGGAAGAGCATGATTAAGTGTAGCTTGCAAAACACTATCACCAAAACCTTATGATGTTGAATTCAATTGGGATGCAAATCATTACCAACGTGGATACTACTCATCGTCCATCCATCCATTTTGAATATCATTTTTTTACGACCAGGGATGGAGTCAAGAATGAATATTAGAGAAACAATGTATAATTACCTTAAAAATGGGAGATACAATGTTCAAATGAATTGAAAATTGAGGACCTAAATACGTAAAAATCTCTATTATATTTTATAATAAAAATTAGGGGCACAACCCCAAAGGACAATGTAGTTTCGTCCCTAATTTCAGAATTAACAATTAGATAATAACCTTAAGAATGTAGCAAAAAAGATAAATCTTAATTATATCAATAAAAATAAATATAAAATCTTTCTCTATTTTCTTTTTATTTCCATTTGATTATGAGAGCAGATTTTCTCCACTTGCGGTAGAAAATTTGTTTTCCACAAGCGGATATAATGCAGGGTTTAAAGATAAAGTTTTAATGTTTAAATTTTAGAGTTTATAGTACGAAGTTTTTTTTTGAATAGTTATATTATGAAGTTTAAATAGACATGTTTGTGTAAAAAAATTAAGCTGACAGTGCATCAAATACTAACTCTTTGATGATTTAAAAATGAATATTATCATTTTTGTAAAAATATATTTTTACTTAGTGAATAAGTAACATAGAGTGTTACAATTATAATTATGCAATTTCATATTATCTTTTATTATCAATATATATAATTTTTTTGAGTAAGCACATTTAGCCGTTTGGCTAAGCTGGTCATCTTTGCTCCCTCGTATTCACTTAGGTCATAAGTTTTAGATCCACTAGGAGCACTCTCTTCCTTCCCCTAGAGTCCTCCTTCCCCTCCCCTCTAGGTAGGATTAGGATCAGAATTAAGATTTGTCAAAAATAATTATATATAAATTTTAGGGAAAACTACCTAAATAGTATCTCACCTATTCCCACGATACTGTTTTGGTACCCAACTTTTTTTGGCCTAACGTTACGTTTTATTTTTATTTTGGTACTCCACCTTTAAAAAATGGTAGAGCTAACATGGCTTTTTTAATTATTTTTTAAATTTTCACATAGTTTTCTCACTCATAATCAACAGGCCACATAGTTTCGTTTTTTAATGGTGGGGTACCAAAATAAAAACGCAACGTCAGGTACCATTTTGTCAAAAAAAAATAGTTGGGGTACTAAAATAGTAACATAGGAATAGGTGGAGTACTATTTAAGTAATTTTCCCTAATTTTTATGTAATCATATTATGATTTATTACTATCTTATCTATAATGGCATTGTTTGGTAAATAGCGGTTTGAGTTAAAATTAGAAGTTTGAGCCTAATATTAAATGTTTGGTTGGTCAAATCCGCTAATTTGGATGTTTAGTGAATAGCATATTGAAATAGCGGATTGGGGTGAAACCTCTAATTTTGAAAAAGCTGCTAATATGAGTTTTTGAAATTAGAAGTTTTGACATAAGAGTTATAAAAACTTTTTTACCCTTAACAATTATCAAAAATCTCCAAATAACCTAAATTTGACATTTTCTATTTTAATTCTTCACCCTCACAAATTACATTGTGATATTTGTAAGCTAATATTTTTTTTATTTTTTTATTCTCACACATTTATATTTGTACTTAAATTTAATAATTAATTAAATTATATTAAAAATAATTATATAAATAATGAATTAATATATAGATCCTTCAAATATGCTTAGTAATGTTATATTAAAAAAATATTTTTTCATAATCTAATTAATATTAATAGATACAAAATATTAATAACTAATAAAATATTCAAACAAGTATCGAATATAATCATGTTCTTATATATCATTTTGCTTGTTTAAATAATCAAACAGCTATCGGCTATCAGTTAATTTTATCATACATTTTTTATACAATCAGATAATACAATCCGCTAGTCAAATTAACTATCAGCTATCAGCTAATGTAATCTGCTATCAGTTATCAGTTATCAGCTAATGTAAGATCGTTGTAAGCAGCCCATTTTATCCTATAATCACACCGTTGAAAATTCTCATATCCACTGCCCTCTGAATCAACGAGCTTAGTGCTTCTCCTACGATGTTGAACAGCAGTGGAGAAAGAGGACAACCTTATCTCAACCCTCTTTTAATCGAGGCAATTGATAGGCATAATCTGATCCATTTTATCCCAAACCCCATCTTCTGAAATATAAGCTCTAAGAAAGCCCAATTAACCGTATCCTAAGCTTTTCTAAAATCTGCTTTAAACACTATTGCCTTCTTTGAATTCCTCTTCAAGTCGTCAATAATTTCATTCCCCATCAAAACACAATCAGATATCTGTTTGCCTAGTGTGAAAGAAAATTATGTATCCCCACCACCTCAGTTATACAGCTTGACAATCTTCTTGATAAAACTCTCGCCAGGATATTGTATTAGCTACTAACCAGAGAGATTGGTCTAAAATCTTCTATCTGCTTCATCGAAACGTGAGAGATTCAGAGTTTCTTCCTCAATTTTCAAAACTTTCCCCCATCTTCCTCCGATGCCTTGGAAAAACTTTCGGTTCCAGATACTGAGAGGAACATCATGAAGTTTGATCCACGCCTTGATTTTCCTCTTACCATCATAGCCTTGTAACATTTCCAGTTCATCAACCTATAGCTCCAGCATTTCATTTCTCTTCCTCCAACATCTGTCCCTTTCTTCTTGGTTATCAAACCGGACAACTACCAGAAGACCATACCATGGGCAAACAGAAACCTTAAAGCCGTCTGATGCAAGTCCTTCCTGCGCTACATGCTCTTGATTTGACCCATAAGGCAGCATCTTTGTGAGAAAGGGGCCATGGTGGCCGAAGAAGATGAAAGCCGGTGAACAATGAACAATAAAATATAAAAAGCTACAGTTTAACGATAGAACAAAAATAATATTTTCAACAGAGAACAATGTATTTCTCTGTATTTTCTCTTATTCTTCTTGATCAAATGTGTATGAAATAAGCCTTTAAATAGGCTGATACAGAGTTTCAGTATAACTAAAATTATATTTTTATCTATAATTTAAATAATATTTATCCCTCATTTAAATAAGACTTCTAGTAAATTTAAACTACTGACTTAGAAATAAACTCTAATTACACATTAAATTAAACTCTAACACTTTTTGTCAACTTACACTCCCCCTCAAGCTCTAACACTTCTTGGATAACTTACAATCTTCTCCAGTCATTTCTTCATGAGGGATTTGGATGATATTTGTTGGATCCAGATTGTTAGCCACTTCTCTTATCACAGGGTGTCCTTTTCTGTATGGAGCTCCCGGGTAGTCCGTTCGGAAATCCATGACCTAGTAAAGCTTCCTTATACAAAGCAAACACTAATAAAAACCCAACCCTATCCCTATGTTTCTTGCTTTCCCATCAAAACCTTCCAAGTTAAGCTTTGTTTTCTCTTTCCCTCTCTCCTTTCAGCTATTATTTGGTCAGCTGCATCATGGTTCGTATTAGAAAGCAACTGATTCTACTTCTCTGCTAATTGTTGATGTTATACTTGATTGTTTCCCCAGCCATGCCGCCCATGGTCCAACTAAAGTGAAGCCAAAATCTCTTTACACAGCCAAACGACCATAAAGAAAAGAAAAAAAACGTGTCAAAAGACAGAGAAAAACGTACTAAAGAGTAGAGTAAAACATGTCAGAAGCACAATGTTATTTATTCAAAACTAAACAAACACAAGAAAAATAAGTCAAACAATGAGAAATAAAAAAAATAAAGAAAACGATAAATCTTAATAATCGACGACTAGTATTAAAATTGATATCCTCGTTGACAAGCAAAGATCAACAAAAAAAGAAAAGAAAAAGACGAAATAGAACTATACTATACGGCTAGGATTTGTTAAACTACTCAATCCATGTCTCAGTTTAATCTCATTTCATAATCTAATGGACTTTTAAGCTTTTCCCTCTCAAACTCATGCTCTTCTCTCAACACTGAAATACCAAGGGAGCTAACATTTGTGAGGCTGGTGAGGGATACTGTTGGAAATTGATCAATAAATTAAGTTTAATATAATATATTGTAAATTGGTTGATTAAATTTATTAAGCTAATTTAAATTTATGAATAAATTAATAGAATATGTAAATAACAAGGATCAAATGTATAATTATACAATTTTTCATTATCTGTCACGGTATCTATTTCATTAAATTTTAAGGGCGAGTGATTTAATTGATACCATTTAAATAGTTAAATAATCTTATTGTCAAAATTAAAACTATGATGGTCATATCAATATCACCCCTATAATTAGGTGGTCATTCATGTAGTTTATCCAATATATTATTTGAGAGACGAGGAGAAGTAGAACGAAGAAGAAGGTGTTAACTTTTTATTCTCATTTCATAGATTAAGTTTTAAATAAATGTGTTGATAAAATTTTTCTTTGTGGTGGTTGTAGCTCAGTGGTTTGAGTGTGCTATTTTAACTTAAATGTCTGGGTTTGATTCCCCTTGGGTGCAAACTTTCATTCTATTTATTTTCTCTTTAATCACATGACAACATGTGTTATCTTGTGATTTGAGGGTTAAATTAAAATTAATAAAAAATTATCTAATTAGATGGTGACACATGTCACCATCGTATTTGAGCCTTAAAATTTTAAATTAAATTAAAATTAGGACCAAATTGATATAATAGGTAAAAAAACATGGACCAAAGGCATAATTTTATAAATTTTCGTTAACTGTCACGTTACCACCCGTTAGTTTTTAACGGCGGTGGTCAAAATAGGACCAATTTAAAAGTTTGATGATCTAATTGACGAGCTACTTGGTGTTCAAAATAAATACGCCCAAATAGTTCGGTAGTCAGCTGAGTAGTTTACCCTATTTTTAATAATTTCAAATAATTTAAATTTTCTATTATATTTTAGTAAACAAAAAATCCTTGATGGCGTTAGTTTTAAATTTTACAGCCGAAGAGAAAAAACAACAATCTTTCCCCTCTTTTAGTGTTCTTTTTTATATCCAACACTAAAAGTTTAAACTATATAATCTAATTTTAATTCTTAAATTTTAAACTCTAAAAATTAAACCCTACATTCTAAACCTTAAACACTAACCCTAAACTCCAATTATAAATCTTAAACCTTATTTTTAATGTTTGGACATATACAAAAACACTAAAAAGGTACAGAGAATTTCTATTTAAAAGAGAAAATGCATGAAACTTTCTGAGAAGTAAATTTTGACATCTTATCTACTGTACTCTATTTCCAAGTGTATAAAGCAAACCTGAAGAGAATCGATAAAAAAAAAAAACAAACCTGAAGAGAAGTTTTATTAACATTTCACTTCCTCTAAACACGAATTTAAGTAAGATGATAAATGTTTATTCTATCTTAATTAGTGGTCGAAAGTTAGATTACCGTCTTGAGCATGAAACAGTTTTATAACTTGTAGCCAACATCTACACATATATAAATAAAAAAACAAGAAAAATTAACCTTGGACTTATTCTAGTTGATACCTTACTACACCAGCAAGAAAAAAAAGGGGTGGACAAGGAGATTGTCTGCCCGTGATAAAAAAAAATGTACACTTGCATGGCCATTTACAGATTTTTTATGAAAAAAAAAATATTTGACTAGTGAACTGAATGCATCTTCTTCAGGGACAATCTTCTTCTTGTGTCCATGATAGCTTCATGTCTCTTCTTGGATATCTCTTTCATTGCCTCCTGATACTGCAACTCAATCATTTCTAGCTCCAGTCTTAACTCCTCGTCCTCTACCGGACCTGAAGTAGAAAAAGATTCCGGGCACATCGACATACTCTCGACATGGAAGGATAGTTCTGCTTCCGACAACAATTTGCTTGAACTTTTGAACCCATGCCCATTACAGCACATAGGCCCTAATTCAGCAGACGTGAACGAATGGACGGAGCTAAGTTTATCGTTCCACTCATTCGAGTTTGCAGAAGTAAATGACATCTCAGAAGCTGAATCTTCTAACATGAAGTTGGCATGAGATGTTTTTCCATTAAAATTCGCAGACCAAAGACCTTGCCTTGTCGATTCGTCAAATTCCCCTAATGTGCTAACTTCAGCTGTATGTTGGGAAGTCTCCCCATGTCCGTGCAAGTATTGATGATCTCTTGAAGATTTTCTTCGATTTGGAGGAACTAGATGATCGATGGAAACACACGGTTTCCAATCGGGAATCAGATTCAGTAACAACAAATCAATCAATTCTGCTATGAACACATCATCTTGATCTTCTAATTCGAGTTGCTCTACCATTTCACTTGAAACCGAGAGGGAGGTATCACTATCAAGGAAGAAGAGGAAATGAATATTTCTCACACGACCTGCACATAACCAGGAGAAAAAAGGTAACAAAATATAAGTGTAAAGAGAGTAAACGAAAGCGGAGTTGCTTCCACTTGGACTATCATTTTACCATTCTGATCAGCTATTCGAAGGATTAATGACACAGAATTTTCATCATTTCCCTCGCCTTTTAAGAAGAAAAGGTGGCCTTTGTTTGTCCTTCTCACCTCAATGCCCGAGGAATTATCAAGAAAATTGATAGGCGGCTCACTATCGCTACCAAGATCCAAAGAGGATGGTCTGTTCCGTGTGGTAGCAGGTGCTTCTGACATGAGGCAGCGATCTCCAAAGGCTCCATTTTTGGGCATGACAATATCAGGGAGTGAGAAAGGATGATTCTTTGCCAATCCATTAGCTTGAAGAAAGGGGTCCATTAAAAGCTCCGTTGCCGATAATCTTTGAGAAGCCGGAACTAAACACTTCTCAATAAATAGTTTCACCTCTCGATCATTAACCTTAGAAAGTGCCGCAGGTTTAATTCCCTACAGAGTGTGAAGGAGTTAGGTATTTGCCAATGTAGGGATTAACCGACATTCACGAGGTAAAGTAAACAAAGAACTTACAGATGAAACTTTCTTATATATCTGAGCTGAGTTTCTACACTCGCTGTAAGGATATTCAAAAGTCACCATCTCCAGCATGCACATTCCAAAGGAATAAATATCAACCAGTTCATTATAATCCTCATCATACAGCTCAGGTGCCATAAATTCAGGGGTTCCTATCCCATGAAAAATGAGAAAAATCGGTAGCAAAAAACAAGGATAGACCCGCATAGATACAAATCAAGAAAGTGGGTATTCCACCATTCAATGAGCATACACATACAAGGAAACTACGGGAAATGGAAAATATACCAATCACACTTTTGGCATTAGATTGCTCCAACACGGTTGCTAACCCAAGATCACCAATTTTTACTTCACCTTGGTTGCCATTGATGAATATGTTATCACACTTCAAATCCCTGTGTATAATTGGTGGGTCATGGCTATGCAGGTAAACTAAACCCGTTAAAACTTGTCTTGCCCAACTCTTCACAGCCTTCATGTCAACCTTCTTGTGTTTCTTACGATACCTAAATCACATATCCCACATCCTAACCACAATGCTCATTTCAACTCAAACTAAAGGGTTAAGTTCTTGGTTGATGCATGAACCATACTCAATTCCTCAATGGCCTACAACATATTCTTCATGAAAATGGGTGAACCCATTAATGACGTAAAACCTCATGTATGAAATTGAGAGAGAAATATCGTATGTATGACATTGAGATAACAATATAGTTCATGTACCAACCAAATATTTAACCCTAAAGTAAAAGAAAGGATTTCAGCAGAGATATGATGATAAGAGTAAACATACTGCCTGAGGCTTCCTGAGGTGAACAGCTCGGTTATAATATTGACAGTCTTCTTTTTATCATCAATCCATGAATTGTGAAACCTCACAATATTACTATGCTTCAATGATTTCAGGAGTCGCACTTCAGAATATAGTCTCTCCAAGTCTTCAGGCTTCTGTAGGACCTCCTCAATCTGGACTTGGTTCCATGCCACTTCAATGCCATTAACTTCATCAAATGCCTTGTATCTGGTTGGTTATAAAATTAAGGAAAGCCTATCGAGAAAAGATTTAACTCTTAACTAAAAAATGATTTGCTTGTTTCTGTTTATAACATTGCTTATCAACCAAATTTGTTAACACAAACATGTTTGTAGCGACAAAGTAATATTAATCCAGTCCCACCGATAAAATATAGGTAAAGGATACACTGTCTTGAAGGCACCTTTTCCTAGTACTTCGTTATACTGTTAGAATCAATCAAGAGGTGAAGGTCAACAGCAGAAAATTTAGTTTGGTCATAGAAAGAAAGCATAATAACAAGATAATCGAAATAGACTGAAATTTTCAAATCTCCCAAACAAACGCAAATCAAATGAATAAACTACAAATAACTTGAATTCCTAAGTTAAAATTAATACTCAAATCATTTTATATAAAACAAAGCCCAAGATGCCACAAAGTAATTTCTCTTTAATAATTAGCTACAAAGCACTATTGTATATGTCCTTTGATCCTTTCCACATGCTCCCACCACAAATAACCAAATAGAAGTTGGTATAAAGTTCAAAATAACATTATAGAAAAAAATAATAATAAGGTTACCCTTATGTATCGAGAGGTTGGATCGATCTCGAGAACATCAGGATCAGGGGGCTCTGCACTTTTCACAGCAACATATTCTGCACCTACCATTTTTTATGCCTAAAATTGCAAATCCTAAATAAAAAGAATCAAATTAAAAAGCCATTAACTATGATCACTTCAACTTTTCAGAATTGATCCATCATGTTAAACCCTAGAGTCTAGCCTTATTTTAGCTTAAACTCTGCAACATTACACAACAAACACAGTCACACTGCATGAAACTTAACACGCCCAAATTCAATAGAACTAAAACATTGAATTCAATCCGTTAGCAGATTAGCTTAAACACAATGTGGCCAAATCGCCATCGTTAAACAAAAACATTGAACCGAAAAAGAACAATCTAAGGTTAACACAATACCGATTCTCACGTAATTTCTTTTCATTAAACTAAAGTTGCATATTTTTTTAAAGTTGTCGGAAACCGAACCAAAACAAGCAAGCAAACAAACAAACATAAAACTTGATCAGAAATACCTGAATCATACAACGGACTACATCTTTATCAGCTAAACCAAATTGCCCAAATTACGCAGAATGCATATAAAATAAAAAATCAATTTCAGATTACCTTGATGAGAAAAGGAAAAGAAGAGCTGGATTTGTAGCTTTTCACCACAATGCAAAACAAGAGAAGGAGAGAAAAGGGGAAACCCTAACCCTAAAGGGAAGAAATTGGGAGAAAGAATGGAGACGGAGAGAAATGGAAAACAAGTGTAAATACACGAGTCCTTTAATTCCTCTCCTGAAACCAGCGAAAACGTGCTAGCTTTAAAAAGAAAAACTCCCTCTATTTATCTGTCAATGGTCAAATTGCACACAACTCCTTTCCGTTTTCCTTTTTTTACAATAAAATACAACAACCAACACACCAAATTACTTTTACTCCTAAATTTCTCTAATTCCAATTAAATTGTATTACTAATTAGGTAAATACACAAATCCCCTTCGGGAAAAACATATATATTTAGGTGTGTCCTTTTTTGGAAATTTAAATTGAATTTGGATTTTAAAAATAACATAAATATTTAATAAAAGTAGGAAAATACTTTGATAAAGAAGCTTAGTTTAGTTTACACAAGCCTTTTAATTTTAAGATTTAGGGTTTAAGTTGCAAGATGTAAAATTTATGGTTTATGGTTAAAATTTAGTGTTTAGGGTTTAAAGTTTAGGATTTAGGGTGTTAAGGTTATGGATTTAGATTTTATAGTTTAAATATGAAGGGTTGTGTAATTTTTTTTAGACAGCTTGTGTATCAAAATATAACCCCTAAAAGTATGCATAACATAAATATTTTAGATATGCAATACAGCTAGATTTTGATATACAAGTTGTGTAAAAAAACTATATGACCCTTCTTATCTAAAATAGAAAAGTTGAAATCTAAATCTCTAATCCTAAAACCATAAATCTTAAACTCTAAACTCTAAATCCTAAATTCTAAACGTTAAACATAAACCTCTAAAACCTAAAATAAACAGGCTTGTATAAATTTTAGTTTATACTACCTGTGTATCAAGTAATTTTCTTAGGAAATAAGAAAAATATTTCATGACACGTATCACCATCTGATTTGGGGGTTAAATCTATTAAATTAAATGAAAATTATGATCAAATTGGTAGAATATGTAAATAATATTGCCACGTCACCTTGTCAGTTAGGTTTTAACGACAAGTGACTTAATTGATATCATTTAGATAATCAAGTAGTCTTATTAGCAAAATAGAAAGTATAGTGGTCAAAACAAAACCTCATCATAGTTAGGTGATCGTTCATTTATGTTACCCAAAAACTTGTTTTGAAAGGATATCCAAAATAATTTTTCTTTAAAATCATACGAACAAATTTATTAAATATCATAATGAGTATCATCATCCAATGTAGAGGTTACAATCAAGTCATTCGATCAGATTTAGATCAGGTGATTTCGAGTCTAGACTACATTCTATTCATGTCGGATTGGATTGATTTAAATCTAGTTTGAGTCAGGTTAAAATCGAGTCAATTATCATGTTAAAATCGTGTCAGTGTTCGATCCATATCGGGTTTGGACAAGTTAAATTTGAGTTGCTTCTAGTTCCGTCACTTTCGGTTCATGTCAAATTAGGTACTTGTCCAATTCAGTCCAACTAAAATCGGGTCACTTTCGGATCCTGCCTCAGCTGAATTGTTAGCAATCAAGAATTTTCACAGCGACAAGATGGGCAAAGGAGTCCTTCCTGATATCAGAATCTGGATGCTGTCCGTGTTCCTCGTGGTTTGTTTGCTGGTGAATTGGGTGAATGTGGAGTTGGCTATGTGAATATCATTCGAACAGTGGGGTTGTTAAACAATGCCTTACGTGGTTAGGGAAGTTTTTTAACGAGATACATATCTATATAGATTGGTGGTGCATTATGTAGTGTGAGTGCGTGTTTGTTGTATGGGAGTATTTTTTTTTGTTGGCACTGAACATGTTGTACTCTTTTTCTTCCAATTAAGTTAGGAAGATTTTTTAACGAGGCACATGTCTTTGCGATATTTCAATATATTTTATCCAAAAAAATCATACAGCTACCTTTCCAAATAAATTCGAGTTGATAATTTGATTTGATCCAGATTTCAGATTAAATTTGGGGCATCATATTCATGTCTATATCGAACCTCAGTAAGATAAGTCGGTTGGAATCAAGTTTGTCAGGTATAATTCAATGCAAGCTCATGGGTAAAATCCAAGTAACCAAATTCTAACATAAACGAATCAACACAATGAATCCCAAAAGTAGCTAAAGTATGAGCTAATCTATTGGCCATTCTATGCAATGGTTAACATGAACAACATCAAAAGATTTCATAAGCTATTTTGCATCCTCAATGAACCAACCAAGCATGGAAAAACCCTGCAAAATGTTCGTCAATGGCAAAGGAATCACTTTCTACTATTATCTTTTTCAAGCTTTTCGAAAGAGCAAACCACAAGGCATAGGAAACTTAACTGCTTGCGATTCCACAAACCCTGGTGGATGAAGGGTTCAACTTGAGGGTTTAGGGTTCATTCATATTGGAGAGATCTGACGGCTATGTCAAGTCTAGTCCTCGTTAAGATATAATGGATGAGGTAGAGTAGTCTTGTTTGCCGGTTAGTAGGCTTAGCCAGTGAGTCAGTTGGATTTGACGTCAGTCTTGTCGAGGTAAATGTAGCTTCTGGGTGAGGTTACTTCGGATGACTTCAATATGTTACACTCTAGAGTCTTGGTTGGCTGGTGCCCGTTGAGTATGACCGAATTGATGGCTCCAAAGAGTATTCCCAAAGAGCTTAGTGAATGGAGAGGCATAATGCGGGAGGGGTTATAATAATGGGGATCATAATAGGTATATCAGTATTCATCATCAGACTACATAGAGGTAAAGACAGTTCAAAGATTTATAGGGTTATGAAATCCAATTCACTCTCTTTATCAATTGACAAAAGTGGCCGGATTTCTGATTTTGGGGTGAAAAGCTCCACTGGGTGGTCATGGAACATTCGCCTAAGACGAAGGCTGTTTGATTGGGAGAGGTCCCAATGGAAAGACCTTTGTGACTTGTTGAATGGTTTCGTTGGTTCGAATCTCAATAATGACTGGATAAAGCCCTAGATTCGGGTGATGGGACGTACTCTGTTAAGTCAATGGCATTGTTGCTCAATCCTGTGTCCGATTCGGAGTTTAATTGGGAAAAGATTATATGGCTTGGCATGGCTCCTTTAAAAGTCGAGGCTTTCGTCTGGCTAGTGCTGCATAGGAGGGTCACGGTAAAATCTGAACTTGCCAAAAGAGGGGTATGTTTGAATTAGGATAACTCCTGTCCTTTATGTTCCAAGGCCCCTGAAACTGTGGAACACCTGTTCTTTTCGTGCTACGAGGTTTGGAAAATTTGGGCAGGTTTCGAGGCGTTGTGGGAAGCTCCTATGATCCTGCATCATGATCCTTTTATTATGTTAGCGTCGTGGCATAACAATGTGGGCTGGTTCCTCTAGAAAATGGATATGGGACCTTATTCCTTTCGCTATTATATGGTCTGTTTGGTTGTTCAGAAATGACATCGTTTTCAGGGGTAAAAGAATGGATTCTCTCCAAATTATCCTCCTTGTTAAGTCTCGGCTTGCCTGGTGGTATAAAGCCAAAATTCCGGACTCGTCTGTTTTGATGATGGTGAAAGATATTGTTCCTAACCCAACAGTCGCGGATGGTTGTGACGTTTCTAAGGTGTCGCCCAAATGTTCTATTCCTTGGGTTCCACCTCCTAACGGCAGTCTTAAATTCAATGTTGATGGGGCATGGAAACTTGATGGCAACTCTGGTGGCATTGGGGGGCTTCTGCGGGATGAATCTGGTCGACTTCTCCTCTCTTTCTCACAGCCAATTAGCTCGGGTTCCCCAACTTTATGGAGATTATGGCTGTTGAGTTCGCGATTGAGATGTTTCTTAAATCTCCATGGGCTGATAGCTATAAGCTTATACTCGAAAGGGATTGTTCGTTGGCTGTGGAATGGATCCTAAATCCCTCTACTTCCCCCTTGGTTTTCAGAAACTTGATCCAAAGGATTACTACAAAGATTCTGCATGCTGGCTGGTCATTAAAGTTCATACCAAGGGTTTGCAATGTCGAAGCAGATTCGCTGGCCAAAAGGGCGTTGTCGCGATCCTCTGTAAGATAATGTTCTTGGCTGGGTGGTTGTCTCATTGAAGGTTCTCCTGGTAGATAGTTAAATGCTGTTTTCTTTGACGATGTGTAGCCTGATCGAGACTCTGCTTTTATATCGGGCTCTTAGGGGTTGGGTTTTATAAGTAATTGGTCTGTAATGCTGTCTTGGTACTACTGTCCAGGGAGTTTTCTGATGTTGGTTTTAGCTGATCATGATGTGTTGTATTGTAAAAGAGCAAGTATAAGCATCCTAGTTTTGATTAGCCAATGCTAGGGTCTGCATTGATTGTGTTAGATAGGATTCTGGTTGGTTTCGATGTTCTGTAGAGCCATTGTTTAGACCTAACGGCATTAATAAATTACCCGGGCACTCTTTTCCTTCAAAAAAAAAACATGATTCGAAATTTATAAAGTACAGTAACATTTTATTTTTTCTCATGTGTTTTATCATTGGTGCATAATTGATCTTTTATTTCTCTCTTGTATGCATTTAATTAACTCATTTTGAGCCCTTCTTTTTCTAAAACCTTGTATGGTCGTTTCTATTACATCAGTATTGCAACGGTTCAAAATCACCCCTGCCTGGAAGGGTGTCATCTCACCACTTCTGGCTTCAAGGGAAGGATTGGGCTTTTTGTGTAGCCTTGAGAGATGGGTGACTTAGGCAATTAGTGGCCTACCTCCTCCCATGGATTGTCCTTCCTATGCCCTCTTTGAACACCATCCACCCCCAAATGACCTTGCCATGCACCTGGTGGCCACCACCGGTGGGGGAATAGTTACGGATCCAACCATTTGCTTGATTCAATAAATAAAGTTTAATGGGTTGTATAGGTCCTTGTACTATACCTTGAATTTTATTTTAGTTATCTACTTGAAAAATGGGCATTAACGGTCTCTACCGTAAGAGTGACCATACAAGACTCATTTTTAAAAGTAAAAGATTAGTTTTGGACTAGTGGTAAAGCTACACGGGTGGTCACCCAACTTAAAATTAATTATTTAACTATCAAGTTAAACTTAAAATTAATATTAAATTAATAATATTTATTTATTATTGAATATAAAATTTAAATTATTTAGATCCTAATTTTAAATCATTTAAAAATAATAATAAATAAAAATTAAAAGTTTATATTCTATCATAAATAGATAGTATTGAATTAATTTTTGAAATAATTTAATATCTAATTTTATAAAATTAAATAAATGATTATTTAATTAATTTTGTTATTATCAAACAAAGTGGAAAAATTAAATCTAGTTTAATTTTTAATTTAATCAAAATTTAGTTAAATATAATTTAATAACTTTTTACTTTAACTTGCTGGTTAAATATTTGAAATTTTATCAATGAGGTATCATGTTCGAGTCACTCACCTACCTTTCATATTTTATTTTGTGTTGTTGCTAATTTATATAACTTAAATATAAATATGAGTGGAATTGAGTCAAAAATTAGGCTTAGCACACTTAGTAATGTCAAATTATCAAATTAATATATGCATTTCAAGAGTTCAGAATACATTAGAAACAATCGCTTTACACCCTAGAGAGCGCACAATTGAATGGGAGCTGAAGATGAATCCACTAATATGTAGACAGTTTCCAATCAGAAAAACAAAATTGTACCAAAAGGTGGATTTTGTTTCATAGAACCATTCCATATAATTCATAGCGGGAGCTGACTAATAACTTCACTACCCCTGCCCGGCCGCCATGTTTTGATTCGCCAAACAAAACAAAATATGAGAGCTGAAGAAAACAATCCTAATCCAACGTAAATCCTATGTCATTTTTAGTGTCTCTATTTATGTCTTCACACTAAAAATTAGATTTATGATTTAGGGTTAAAGTCTATGATTAAAATATAGGGTGTATGACGTAGAATTTAGTTTTTAGTGTTTTGGGTTTAATTTTTTAGTATTGGGGCAGGGCGAAGACGATTAAATACAATTTATTGTGATAGTTCAAAATAAATTTTCTTTAGTCAAATACCATGTCAATATCTGTTAAAAGTTTTGAAGATTGAGTGATTAAAACATATAAAAAAATTGTGGCCAAAATAAAAACGTTCTAAAATTAGCCAACACTTGTTTGAAAAATTGTTATGAATGATTAATATATATATATATGGCACTATACATTAATTGGTCAATAGATGAAACTGGTGGTTAAAAAAATATGCATATCCAATCCACACATTAACAAGGCAACATGATTTGTGGGACAATCATTAGAGAGGTACACTGCATTTCCCGGACTGGTGTAACGTTTACGGATGAATATTTAATCGAGTCAAATTGAAAATTTTTAAATTAACGAGTCATATTTTATAATTTAAATTTTATTTAAAAAAATTTCGAGTCGAGACGAGTTTTTCGCGTTTCTGCTCAAATTTAATTGTAAGCATTTATAATGTTATAGTATTAATTGGTTCTAATTTAAACGATTTTCTATAACCATATACGATATACATATATGTTTTTTTTCTTTTTTATACTATGTAATATACATATATCAGACAGAGTTGAAGAACTCGACTCAAACTTAAAAACCAATCCATTAATTACTAAAATTTTAAATTATTCAAATTTTTATTTTATAACTTAAATTTTATTTAAATTTTGTTGAGCGAATTCTATTCACCCTAGTGATATTTATTTGACATGGACGGTCCACGGACGCTAAACTTATTCCTTTTTCTTTGTAGTCCTTTCTCAAAAGCAATACGCATTATATGATCAAACATTGACAATACATGCATTCCCAATGTATGAGAGGGGACCCTTGTTCCATCAACTTACTTTCCTTAAATTCATATACTCAATTTTAATTTAGATTTTAGAATTATAGATTTTTTTTCTCAGCAAAAAGAATTTATTAAATAAATGGGATAAACCCAAACGAATTTATTAAAATTATAGATTTTAAAATTTTAAATTTAAGATTATGATTTTGAGTTGCTTAAATAATGTTTGATATCAAAACAAAATAATTGGATTTGTAAATCTGTTTTCAATTCGATGATTAATTTTTTATGGATTTTAACCAACTATCGGTTGATCTAATATGATGAAGTGTCAGTTCTTTTAAACAATATTTAGGGTTCAAATCATAACGTTGTGAACGATTAAAATTTCTATAAATTTTAACCAATTATTAGTTGATCTAACATGATCAAGTGCTACCAATAAGGGTTGGGTGCAATGACAATACATATTATTCTCCCAATGAGAGAACCCGAGTTCAAACCTTGGAAATAACATAATTGGAAGGTGAGTCGCAGACCTCAAATATAGAGCATAAAACGGACATGTACTTTAAGAAAAACATGATGAAGGGCTGTTTAATAAATATTAAAAATATGTTTATTATATTAAAATCATATAAATAAAGCTAGCATAAGAAAATGTAATTACATAAATAAATAATTTTTTGTAATCTATTTTTTACCATAATTTATTCATTCATTCATAATTTTTTTGGTATAATAGAGTGATATTTAAATTTTTAATGTAAATGTCGGGATTCAAACTCACACAAGGTGAAAGCGATGAGCATCCTTAACTACTCGGCCAATTAAAGGATTTCTCATTTGTTTATAATTTAACATGCATATTGTTTCATAATTTAACATGTAATTAAACTACAAGTCTTTGCCTATTAAGTACATAGTTATTTTATGAATTCATCCCACTAAAATACCATGATCAACTCCTATTTATTAGGGGTGTGAAAAAAAAACGTTATCGTTAACCGATATAATCGTTTATTTTATAAGTTAATTAACTTAACCGTTAAAGTTAAACGGTTTCGGTTAACCGACCCGCTAAAAAAGATGGTTAATGGTTAGCCTATAGGAACTTTTTTAAAACTAAGTATGAAGTTTGTGTTTAAAATCTCTTTATTTAAGTTTTTTTGAAAATTTTAATATAATATTTATCGGAGAGATATATTATAATTCTAAAAAGAAATAATGAACATTTGAAAAGAAAATTATAATAGGTTACAAGTTAACCTGTAATCGAACCGTTTCTTAACGGTTAACCACTATAATGGTTAATCATTTAAAATATTAACGATTAATCATTTCTTAACAGTTAGATTACAGTTAATAACTGCTATAACGATTAACCAACCGTTTAAGCTAAAAGGTACGATTAACCTACCATGAATACCCCTACTGGTTATATAAAATTATAGAAGCTTAGTTTGTACTATTCTTTGTCTAGTGACGCTGCCACGTATATATATATATTACCTTTTTTTGAATATTTGCGATCCCTCAAGGTTTGACCATTCACCTAATTTAATTATTTTTATCTCAATATTCTATTTCAATCTAAATAATAAAATGATTATTACACAAAGTAATAATTAGATCATTCATCATTGGCCAATGACTTATGATCATGCAACATTTTCATGAATCATTCAATGTTATTCAGATGATAATTTTTACACTTTTATTGAGCAATTATTCAATATTTATAAATGCAGCTGCATCATGTACGAGTTACATACCCAACATATCAAATTGTGTACTTAGTACTTTGAGCCAAATCGGTTTTCGGTTTATCAAAACGAACAAGTCATACATACATAGTCTTACATTTACTCTATATTAAAGTAAATACATTAACATCTCAAGTAAATTTAATATATAAATGAATTTAAAATTAATTCAAGTTGTGTTTAATCTGATGTGTTATTTTTCTCCATCAACCACGTCTATTTCTCTACTCATGAGCCAATCTATTTCGATAACCAAATAAAACTATCCCCTCTGCAAACATTAGGCGATATAAATACTCTTAACGTGAATTATTTGATCAAAACGAATTTTTCGATTTGACTAAATAAAACATTAGCCCATTAAAATAAAGGGTAAGTCCACTTAAGTAGGGGTGAGCAAAACTCGACTCGACTCGAAAAAAAATGATTTTTTTGACTTGACTCGAGATGAAAAAACTTGTCTTGTCTTGACTCGACTCAAAATTTTATAAACTCGACTCGACTAAAAAAAATTAAAAAAAGTTTGAGTTGTAAAATAGAAATTCGAATAACTCAAATTTTTTAATAATTAATGGTTTGATTTTTAAGTTCGAGATGAATCCCTTAATTTTTCCTTATATATATATATATATATGAAGAAATATGTGCCACATATAAAAAAATATGAAGAAATATATATGCATTATCTTATATGAATAGAGAAAATCATTTAAATTAGAATCAAATCGTGGTATAACATGATAAATAATTACAATTAAATTTATATAGGAACTCGAAAACTCGACTCGAATTTCATAAACTCGAATCGAAAAAAATTTAAATAAAGTTTGAGTTGTAAAATACGATGCACCAACTCAAATAACTCAAAATTTTTTACTCGACTCGATCGTACGCTCACCTCTACATTTAGGTCAAAATATGCTAAACCCTTTACTTTGATGAAGTTTGAGATCTAATCTTTGTACATTTTTCTTAAAGTAATGGATCTCATTAAAAACTCCATTCGTAACCAACATTAAACCAAAGTTCACTATCGAACAACAGAATGAAAAAAAGAGTGCTCAAAGTTATTATCCATCAAACTCAAAAGGTACAACGTTCATTGGCCTTGGCTGAAAGTTCAAGAAAAACACATAATGCATTCACTTGTTATTCAAACGAGGTTCTAGTTGGTTTAGAAAAACAACTTCAATCGGGAACGGAGTCAAAATATCAATTAAGGGGCAAATTATAATTTTTTAAATTTAAGAGGAATAATTTATAATTAATCCATAATTCCAATCGGTTCCCACTTGGAAGGAAATCTAGCCACCATAATTCCAATCGCTTCTAGCTTTTGATTATGATATACCTGCAACCCTGCAACTAAATAAACAAGAGTGGATGCTCAATTTCACCTTATTACAACACATGCATGCAATCTTCTTGGCAAAATAGAAGGAAAATTGGGTACAAATAAGCTACTCAAATTCGAGTTAATTAGAATGAACAATATTTTCTTTTACACTAAACTTTTGAAGCCGTATAATAATACATAGGTAATTACATCATAGCCCCCATTTAGATTATAATTAGATTATTTAATTTTATAATGTTATAAAAGAGTTATTCTATCAAATGTTTCATTCATTTAAAAATGTTTATTTTAGTCAATTCAAAAATATTTATTTTAAAGACTTGCAATCAAATTGTTCAATTAATTGATTGTAAAAATAAAGTCATGTGCGTTCGTAAGGATCACTGTCAGTCGCAACATTGTTGGACTCGGTGAATCAACCGAAATATGTCGCAAAGTGGTGGAGAAGTGATTTCTTGAATGATGGTGGAAGCAAAAAATAAGAAAAAAATTACACAACGATTTAGAGTGGTTCGGCTTTCTAACTAAAACCTACATCCACTACCTTAGCTTCCCCACTAAGGATTTCTAAATTCACTATGAATTTATTCCTGTTTACAGGTTCAAGGGACAACCTTTACAAACACTTGACCTATACCCCAAGGCCAAGTAAAAAATCTCTTTACAAAGAGAAAAACAAAGCAAATAAGAAATCCTCTCAATAGGTGAATGTTTGCACTCTTAAAGCTCTCACCCAAGTCCTAAGACGCTTGAGCATATAATGACAATGAAGCTCACAAGTGTTGTCTATGCAAAAATTACAACAATTATGCTCTAAGACTCTTTTTCAATCATAAACATGTTGGCCTGATGATCATTAGTTGTTTCAGGTGCTTGAAGGGTCCTTTTATCCTCCCAAAAGAGTTCCTAGCCGTTGGTCACCGTTGGGATGAATTAGAGCCGTTGGGGTCTTTATTCCCCGCAATAAATGTAGTTAAGGAGTCCTTGGTATCGGTACGCGAGCAAGTGTATCAGTACATGTTCTTCAGAAAACTAGCCGTTGGAGCATTTAAAACACAGGTGTATCGGTACAAATACCGATACAAACCCATTTGTATCGGTACGATTGAAAACGTACCGGTACAGATTTTGGCTACTAGAATTTTCCAAAATACGGGGACAAAGGGGCGTATCGGTACACTTAAATTCTTATCAGTACGGAGCTAAGAAAAAGGCTGGTTTGGCTATTTAAAATCGTTTAAAAACATGCCAAAAACCTTATAAACATTTTTAAACATATTTTTAAGTTGTTTGGACTTTAAAATCATTTTTAAAATATTTTCAATTTAGTCCAAAACTATTTTTCAATTATTATATTAAAACAAAAATCCTAACAAGCATATTGTGACCGATAAACTTCAAATTTTACTATAAGATTCACCTTAATCTTCTCGTTCAATTCATCATATTAGATTCTTAAAATTCTCTCTCAAAAACTGTGAAATAAATCAAAATCTGTGGAATTTTATTGTGCTCTAATCCACACCATTCATCATCAAATAGTCTCTATCTCGAAATATGTTCTTCCTCTCACCAGCGACAATCTCCATTTCAAAATTTTTTTTACTCAACTTGATTGGATTTTCATTCCTAACTTTATCGAATACTTATTCTTAACTTGATCGGATCTATTTGCATTATATAAAACTCAATTATTTTTATATTAGTTTGCGATCATTGGACAAGTAAAATTAATACTATATGAGATTAAATATCTCTCTCTCCCGTAGAGATCTCTGTATTTTTACACTGCATAAATAAATCTCATCCCTATATCCCTATTTACAAAATTTAAACGATTTATTTATTTAATTTTATTTTCTCTAATATAAATATCCCCATTCCTTTGTTTTCAGTCCCTCTCCATTCGAGTCTGCACCGCCGCTGCAACATAGAGCAGAGTGCCTTGCTTCTTCTTCCTCCTCTCTCTCCCTCTCTGAATCTCCTCCTCCCTTCTTTTCTTATCCAGGTAAATCTTTAACCTCTCCTTTTTATTTTACTTCGACTACACCGATCTGTGGATTTTGATTTTTCCCCGATGGCAGAATTGAGATCTAGAATTCTAACAGTTTTTTATACAGTTAAGAGTTAGCTTGATCTGCTTCTCTTTGCATCTGGATCTTTACTTTGCTAGTTAGCTTGATCTGATTTCTATAGATCTTGTGATAACTTTTATTTGCCTTTATTTTGAAACTGATCTTCCAGTTTGTTCTGATTAAAGATTATTGCCTTCATTGTGTGAACTTATTGCTTCTCCTAAGTTTTTTTTTAGATTAAGAAAAGGCTATATTCTTGATCTTTGTTTCGAATTGATTCTATATTTTTTCCATTATAGATTAGCTAGCTTAGATTCTCCTGAAATGAATGTAGCCTACCATTTGAATTTACTGTAGTTGGTTGCGCAATTGCGTTGTATTTTCTGTATTGAAGAGATCAATGCTGACGTAAGCGTTTCCAACTCTCTTTTTATCGATTATACCAAAGAAACTAAAAATCCATACTATTTCAGCAATGAGCTTTAGTTTAGGCTTCAATTATACCACTAGGGCATTAAAATCGAAGATGTGGACGGATCTTAACGGTCCCCCGGCATTAACGTGAAGAGATTTTGACAGCACAATGTTATATTCGATATTAAACTTAAAGTTCGGTGGTATCTGGTGTAGTTTATCTTTTTAGAAAAGAAGAAGAAAAAACAGGACTTGATTTGTCCATGACTTTAATTTGACTTGTTTAGATTATTTGAAGGGGGCATAGAATGCCGTTTGACTAATGATTTTGCTATACTGACTATCTTAGTTTTTTTTTTTGTAGTATTGCAAAAGATGGCCGATGCTGAGGATATTCAACCACTCGTCTGTGACAATGGAACCGGAATGGTAAAGGTTAGTTGATTGATAGACCTGAGTTATGTGCTCCATTATTGTCTGTTTTGTTGTGGCTGATGTGATTTTGTTTATAATGCAGGCTGGTTTTGCTGGTGATGATGCTCCCAGGGCAGTTTTTCCTAGTATTGTTGGTCGACCCCGACACACTGGGGTCATGGTTGGGATGGGTCAGAAGGATGCCTATGTAGGAGATGAAGCACAATCCAAAAGAGGTATTCTTACTTTGAAATATCCCATCGAGCATGGTATTGTCAGCAACTGGGATGATATGGAAAAGATCTGGCATCATACATTCTACAACGAGCTTCGTGTTGCTCCCGAGGAGCATCCTGTGCTTCTCACAGAGGCACCTCTCAATCCCAAAGCCAATAGAGAAAAGATGACACAGATCATGTTTGAGACCTTCAATGTACCTGCCATGTATGTTGCTATCCAGGCTGTTCTCTCGTTGTATGCCAGTGGTCGTACAACAGGTTTGTTCAAATAGAAACCTTCTTGATTTTCACACATTTTTATGGATCATTCATAATTAATCTGAGACATTGGAACAGGTATTGTGCTGGATTCTGGTGATGGTGTTTCTCACACAGTGCCAATCTACGAAGGGTATGCCCTTCCTCATGCCATCCTCCGTCTAGACCTTGCCGGCCGTGATCTTACTGATGCTTTGATGAAGATTCTTACCGAGAGAGGTTACATGTTCACCACCACTGCTGAAAGGGAAATTGTCCGTGACATGAAGGAGAAGCTTGCTTATATTGCCCTGGACTATGAGCAGGAACTGGAGACTGCCAGGAGCAGCTCTTCTGTCGAGAAGAACTATGAGTTGCCTGATGGACAAGTCATTACCATTGGAGCAGAGAGATTCCGTTGTCCAGAAGTCCTCTTCCAGCCATCTCTCATCGGGATGGAAGCTGCTGGAATCCATGAAACTACCTACAACTCCATCATGAAGTGTGATGTGGATATCAGGAAGGATCTCTACGGTAACATTGTGCTTAGCGGTGGTTCAACCATGTTCCCTGGTATTGCAGACCGTATGAGCAAGGAGATCACCGCCCTTGCTCCAAGCAGCATGAAGATCAAGGTTGTTGCACCACCAGAGAGAAAGTACAGTGTCTGGATAGGAGGATCTATCTTGGCATCACTCAGCACCTTCCAACAGGTGAATATTTTTTGCTCGTATTTGCCTCGTGCTTTCCTTTCTCGTAAGACTGACATTCTTACTTTACCTGTTGCATCAGATGTGGATTTCCAAGGGTGAGTACGATGAGTCGGGTCCATCCATTGTCCACAGGAAGTGCTTCTAAGATTACAAGCGATTCGATGGTGAGTTACATTTAATGCTTAGTTGGCTTTTTCGTGTCCTGTGTCAAGTGAACTCAAAGTCTAGTTGATCTGGGGGAAATGGATCATTGGTGCTTTATTTTCCTTCTTTTTCATGCATCTTTCAACCATGTCGCTTAATAGGAGATGTCTGTAGCTGGAGTGTGATGCTTCTTTAAAACTTCAGATCCAATCCCCCCCCCCCCAAACATTAATGTTAATAGCTATTGTATGAGAAAAATTAAGATTTGATGGGAACTATTTTTAATACTTGGTTTTGAAATCTTGATGTGAACCCTTTTTATTTGAATTCACGATGTGAATCACTTCTAACTATCGAGTCCCGAGTTCAAATCGACTATTGGCTCCGATTCAGGTCTCGCCATTGACTATAAATCATCCCAATTTTTTTTAAAAAAAAAAACTAATATAATTAACTTCATTTTATAAACCATTAATATAGATGTGGTATAATCAAATGAATAACTTGAATGATAAATATGAACTTCAACCAGCAACCAAATCACAGGCTAACAAACTCTCCCTCCCCCTGATGATGCTCTTAGGAAACTTACACCATCAATTAAAAACAACAATCAGTATTTATAAGCCATATATGAGCAAAACTTGACTAAAAAAATTGAATTTTCGTCAAATTGGTTCATAAATTTGACTTGAAAAAATTCAAAATAAATTTTAATAAAATAGAACTTCGAATGATTTGAAATTTTTAGTAGTCAGTGTATCGATTTTTAAATTTGAGTCAAGTCCTTGATTTTTCTTGATTTATATATATATATATATATATATATATGTATATGTTTAAGGAAATTCGTTTAAATTGGAATCGACTAGTAACATAATATTATAAATATTTATAATTAAATTTGATCAAAAACTCAAACAAGTTGACTCAAATTTCATAAACTCGACTCGAAAAAAATTTAAACAAATTTTGAATCATAAAATAAGATTGATCAATTCGAGTAACTCGGATTTTTTTTATTTAACTCGATCGAATACCCACCCCTCCATGTACCACAGGAAAGCTGGGGTCTAGAGATCAATTTCAATTGCATTTATGCCTGTATAGTTTATCTGATAAATAAAATCAGAAATGAGAACTGCATTCAGGGAAAAAATGTCAACAAATTGATTTGTAGAGCTACACTGTGTCTGCTTCTGATCTTTTCAAAATGAAGAGGTTCCCTTTGTCATCTCTCCCTATCCTCATCGTTTCATCTACATATCTGCAGATTTCAACCCATCTCAAGGAACAACAGCCACTTCTCTTCTCTCGTATTAATAGCATTCAAGTGCACCAAGTACTATGAAAAGGATACGTTATATCCAACCAACCGTCCGGATTGAAGATTCTTCCGAAAAACATTCAGCAACTATGCTTTCTCAAACAAATTAAACTCCAAGTTAGGACACAAATTGAGTATTCATCTACTACGAACAACGCTAAGGCTTTGCTTGGTATGACAGCATGGACTCATGTCCATCCTTCGTATCAAGCACAGCCTAAAGTTTTTACAGCTTACCTGATCAGGAGTGATGGTCGAGTTATCGTAACTTATATCAACTCTCTGCAGAATTCGAAACATAAAACACTCCCATCGTGTTCATGGATTGTATTTTGTTGAAAATGCAGAAAGAAAGAAGGGAGGGTTTAACTGATTTGGATGCAATCTTGAAGGAAGCTTCCATTGTGAGCTTCCCATTCAACAATTCCAACCCTCTGGCATTGAACTTGATCATGTTCACTGCTTTGCTCTCCATTTTCCCATCACCAAATGCTAAAGTTAGTAAAACCCGAATCGCATTACAAATACAAGATAATCGATAAATAAAAGAAAGTAACAAGAAAAGATTAATGTGTCGTCGAGTCACCGCCTTAGAAGCAATTTCGACTGAACTGATGTAATTCCAACAATAGACGTTGTCTAAGAATAACATGGTCTTTCAATTTTCGTACACCCGAAAATCGAGTTCATCGTAGATATATTATATATACCTTTTCGATATCAATGGTCTGGAAGAACTCGCCCAAGGTGATGAAATCTCTCAACCCAAGCTTTGTTCTCTTTGAACCCAAGATTGTAATACTGCTGTAAACAAGCTTCCGGCAACCACCTACCTTCAATCCATTTATAGAAACAAAACTGTAACTACATGCCCTTCGGGTTTTTTTTTTCCAAAAATAGAATAGGGGAGAAAAAAGGGATTCAGGTAGCGGCTAGCTACCGCACTAGCGGAGAATAGCGGTCTGCAATGATAGCAATAACATCCGTTATACCCGTAACCGCGATAAAACACCGCACCGAAAAAGTAATTTCGAGAACGTACTTCACCTTTTCTAGATTCAAGGTAGGATCTGGAGTTGGATTCTGGGATTCTAGCAGCTTCACCAGGGTCTCAATATCAGATTTCTTTGAAGATTCTACTCCAAAAACCCCCTATTGATTCCTTGGAATACATACACAAAGCTCAATATCAGACATTCAATCTATTATCTCAATAGTTGTTCAAGTTCAACCATGTTGCTCTAAGCAGAGATGGACCGAGGGATGCTACAGGGCAGTGACACCCCCTACTTTTCTAATATAGCTTCTAATAATTTATACCAATTACATAATATCCTGCCTCCGTCCCTGGTTCTAAGCTAGAATATAAGAAAAGAATGTGGTCATACCTTTGAGTTGTTGTAAGAGACTAGTTTTAAGGTGGGGCAGTGTTTTGGAATCTTCCTCGCCGACTACGCAGGAGTTGTTTCCGGCGGCTTTGGCGATGAAACTGGGCACTGGATGTGTATTACTCGGTGCTTAAACTTGGTTTCAAGGTTTAATTTAGTATTTTTTTAGTTCAATCGTATATATGTAGACTTTGAGATTCAATCGGTACCTAAATCTTTTCTTGACCAATTAGGTATTTGAATTTAATATTTTAGTAATATTTATTTAATCAATTCCAGTAAATGACCAAGTTCAAATATTAATTTGAAAAAAAAGTCAAATTCATATACTTAATTGAACTCTTTAAATACTAATAAACATTAAATCAAATCCAAGTACCAAAATATATATTTACCATGAAAAACCCTAGCCGCTCTTCACCTTTTTCCTATTTTTTTCTTAGTCACTCGGCAATTCTTCTCCCTAGCACCTTAAGTTTTGTTTTGTAGCCGGCGACGACACTGATTTTACTACCGGTTGTCGATCGCCGGATCTATTTTTAGTTTCTTTTTTTAGTCTTTTAATAAAATAATTATGTCTTTGTGACACGGTTTTTTTGCCTTTATGGCTCGCTTATCTCTTTCTATTGGCATGTTTAACTCTGTCTATTAGCATGTTTATCTCTGTCTTTTGGTATGTTTTCTTCTACTCCTTCGGTCTTTTTGGCCGTTTATTATTTTATGTTTTTATCAAGGTTGGATTTGACGACGCCACGACTGACCAAGATGACGCTTATTTGTAATCTTGTTGATCTTCCCTACTCTGGACCTTCGGTTTAAATTTGGATATGATTTGTGCTTGTGAAGAGTTTCTCACGGTGCTCGGCTCTAATTTGCGTTTTCTCGATGGTCTATCAATAGCTGCATCCCCTTTTGTGGTTCATTTTGCCAATGCAGTCAAGATTCGTATCTATTTTTCGATCGAGTATTTGGATGAGTTTATAACCTTTTCATGTATGGTTCATGTCTGATCTAAAGTGGCTAGTTTTAGCCTTTTAGGAGAATGTCCAAATTATGTATTTAGTTTACAACGATAGTTTGTAAACCCTTATTGTAATTTTGGATATTTTCTCGTTAATAAAACTAGTGATTTTTTTCAAATATATAAATATATATTTACCCTTTCTATTATCCACATTTTTAGTCTGGTAGAGTTGTTTTTCGTTTATCTATTTTAATATGTTATTAATATTTTCTATTAAATATTAATCTATAAATATTTATAAAGTTTGAGCACTTTAGAATTTAGTTTTTGAGTTTTTTCATATTAGTCTTAAAATTTGACATTTTTATTAATATTTGAAATTAAATTTCATTAAAAAGACTAAAATGTGTGAAGAAATTAAAATTTAGGGACTGAATTTCAAATTTAATGTACACAAATAGATCAAATTAGAAAAAAGTTGTCAAGTTTAGGCAATTACACGTGTCACCTTAAACAGTAACTCTAAATCTAAAATAGATAAATTAGACAGATGGATAGAAAGAAAAATAGATAGACCTGTCAGACCGATTAGACGGATAGATCAAACATACAGACAAATTGACAAAAAATGACGAACAAGTAGATGGACAGACCGGGCGAACAAACGATAAACCCTTAACCCTAAACAATAATTGTAAAATTCTAAATAGACTAACTGGACAGACTGACTGAGAGAAAAATAGACAAACGAACCAACGAACAGATGGACGGACGAACAAATAAAACGAACGGACGGACAGACAGACGAACAAAACAAACTAACAGATAGACAAAAAATAAATCCTAAACCCTAGAAAACAACCCTAAATCTTAAATGAATAAATAGACAAAAAGATGAAGAGACAAATAGACGGACCGAAAAAAGGATAAAGAATCAATCAGACAGACCAGATGAACGTAGTGAGAAAAAATGGACGGATAGAACAAACAGACGAATGATAAACCCTAAAAATAACCTTAAACAAAAAGATAAACCCTAAACTAAAAGATAAACCAAACAAATAGACCGAACAAATAGAAGATAAACCTTAAACCCTAAACTTAACAAATAAACTAATAGAGAGGAAAACGGACTGACAGACCGACAAATAGATTAACGGATACGCGAATGAAGCAAACAGATAGGCGAACAATGAACCTTAAACCCTAAATAATAACCCTAAATCCTAAACTGAATGACAGGCCAAAAGGACAAACAGAAAGATCAGACGAACGAACAATAAACCATAAACAATAACCTTAAATCGAAGAATAGACTAGAAAAACAGACAGTAACCCTAAAAGAAAAACTAAACGAACAAATAGGCTGAACAAACGAACGAACAGATCAGACGAACGGTCAGATCGAATATAATGCCGGATTGAATAACCGATGGACTACTAGAAAGACAGACAAGACAGACTAATAAACTGAACAGATAGACATACCGAACATATGGAAGAACAGATTGAACAAATAGACGAGACCAAATAAAAGGGCATGACTGACAAGGCTAATAGATAGAACGGACCAGAAAAATTGATACACGAGCAGACGAATGAAGCGAACTTATGAATGGATCAAACAAAAAGGCAAACGAATAGATAAACAGATCGAACGAAAAGATGATGAACCCTAAAACTTAAATAGTAACTAAGCCATAAATAGATAGACCAGGCAGACAGAAAAGACGTATAAATCATACGAATCTAAATGGACAACCGGACGATAAACTCTACACCCTAAACAAAAATCTTAAACTAAAAGACATACCAGATGTAAAGATTGACGGACTGATAGATAGATCGAATAAATAGAATGAACCGAACAAACCAGACAGACACATAGATGGATTGGATGAAAGAACCAGACAAATAAAATATATGAAAAGAATAGACAAACGGATATACAGACTAACAAATACATGGGCAAACAGACAAGTAAACAAACTAGACTAACAGACCATATATACGGACAAAGAAACAGTAACTTTAAATTCTAAACAAATAAACTATACGAACGGACATACCAGACATACGGACAAACTGACGAAGAAGACATACATGCGGATGAACGGGCAGACCAAACGAATGAACGATAAACTATAAACTCTAAATAATAACTATAAATCTTAAACAGACAAACTGGACGAATGACAGATGAATAGACAAATTGACAGACAGACGAATGCCATGGATGGACGAACATATAAAACAGGCTAGATGGATACACTAATGGATGGACAGACAGACAGATACACGAGAGGATAGACAAGCAGATAGATCAGAAGGACGAACCAAACAGACTAACAAACGAATAAAATAAACAGACAGATAGAAGATAAAACTTAAACCCTAAACAATAACCTCAAATCCTAAACAGATAAAATAGACAAACGAAGATACAAACAGACATACCAGAAGGATGAACGAACCAGACAGACAGATAGATAAATGGATAACCCAAATAGACGAACGAACGAACTGATGAACGAACGAACGTATAAAATAAGTAGACATAAGATAAACTTTAAACCATAAATAATAACCCTAAACCAACAGATAGACAAGATAAATTGTTTAAACGATAAACCCTAAACCCTAAATAATAACTTTAAACCCTAAACATAACAAACGAACAAACAAAGAAGCAAACAGACGAACAAACTGACACATAAATTGACGGACGAATAGATAAAACAAACAGACAGACGATAAACCCTAAACAATAACCTTAAACCCTAAACTAAAAGATAGACCAAGTAGACAAATAAAAAGATTGAACAAATAGATGACGAACCTTAAACAATAACCCTAAGTCAAACAATAAATCAGATGAACAAACGGACATACAGTAACACTAAAATGAAAGACATATTGGACTAACAGACAAACTAAATGAACAGACGAATCAGACAAACGGTCGAGCCAGACATACGGACAAATTAAACGAACAGATCAACTGACTGACAGACTACTAAAATGACCAACCGGACAGACTGACAAATCGAATGGACGGGCCGAACATATAGAAGGACACACCGAACAAACGAGCGAGCTAAACGAACTGGACAAACAGATCGAATAGACGGACGAATGAACAGACGGACTGAATAGACGATGAACCCTAAACCCTACACTAACAAACTAGATGAACATATAGACGGACTGAATAGACGGACCAAACGGACAGACGAACTTGACAGACCAGACGCACTGATAGAATGATAAACCTTAAAATAGTGTCAAATATTATAACATCCCAAAAGTTTTGGTGTCGGATGACGATATGATTCACTATTTATGTAATATTAAATATCAATAATTAAGTCCATTTTTAATTAATGGTTTATTTTGGACATAGTGAAGTGATGTAGTTTATTTGTAGAGAAGAATTATCGAAATCGATTTTTTTATTAAATTACAAATTTTGCAAAATCGAGGGATAAAATGGAATCTTTATCAAAATAAAGCCTAAATGAGATTAATAAAACACAAGGGTTGAGGTACTAAATTGTCAAAAAAGAAAAGAAATTGAAGTGGATCCTATAGTGGTTGAGAAGCATGTGGTTTAATTTTGAAAAAAAAAATAAACTTAAAAGCTAAAGCAAACGAAGAATCAAATAAAAAAGGGTAAACTACATCAGTAGTCACTGAACTATGGTTTCTTTCCTATTTTGGTCACCGAACTATTTTTTTGCCAAAAACATCACTAACGTTATGTTTCCTTCCTATTTTGGTCACCGGCTGTTAAAAACTTAATGGTTTTACTGACGTAGAATTTTATTTTATTTTTTTAATTTTCTATGTCATTTCTTTTCTCTCCTCTTAAGCAATATATGTTATTTTATAATATTTTTATTCAAACTAATAGGATGGTGACACGTGTCACTGCCTATTAGTGGAATAAAAAGAATGAAAAACCAAGCCCCTTATGCAGCCAGAGAGATTCGACTAATAGACAGTTACACGTGTCACCATCTCTCTGGCTGCATAAGGGGCTTGATTTTTCATTCCTTTTATTCCTCTAATAGGCAATTACACGTGTCACCATCTTGTTAGTTTAAATAAAAATATTATAAAATAATATATATATTGCTTACGAGGAGAGAGAAGAAATGACATGGAAAATTAAAAATAAAGTAAAATAAAATAACAGCCGGTGACCAAAATAGGAAGGAAACATAACGTTAGTGATGTTTTTGCCAAAAAATAGTCTGGTGACCAAAATAAAAAATAAACCATAGTTCGGTGACTACTGGTGTAGTTTACCCTAAAAAAAGAATGAAGACCAAATAACAAAACAATCAACATACTTGGCTAATACCAACGCGAAAATATTTCATGCATTGACAATGAAAAACTTGTTTTTTTAAAAACGTGTCTAACTTAGAGTCTAGAGGTGTAGTTCAGGGTGTAGAGTTTAGTGTTTAAATGTTAAAGTTTATTGTTAGAATTTGAGGGTTATGGTTTAGGATTTATGATTTTAGGGTTAAAGATTTAGATTTTAAAATGAAATTAAGCATGCTTGTGGAATTTTTTTCCAGTACCAACGCATAAAATAATAACCCAAGATCAAAAACGGTGTAGAGTTAATATTAAGCTTTTCAGTTTAAAATTCAAACTTGACTCAAAATTTAAATCCGATCTAATATTTCAAATTATTATTTTTTGAAATCAAATATATTTTATATAATTAATCATTGATAGTATCAACCATTACAGAAACTTAGATACAATCCCGATAATCCATATCAAATCAGGCCGCATTAACATTATCTAGAGTCCATTGAGCTAAATAATTTAAAATAAAAAAATCATTTTATTTCGAATCGGATGGTATGGAATTTATATGAAGCTTACTACTTGGGGCTTAAGCCGAAACCCAGCAAACAGTCAGCTTTGTGAATTTCCCAACACGAAGCCCAAATACACAAAAAATTTCATTTTTTTTTCAGAAAAGAAAAATCAAAGGGTTTTAAGATCTCTGTATTTCCCCTCCTAAAACCCTAGCTTCTCTTTGGAATGGCAAAACCCCCATCTTTTCATCAACAATGAACCTTAAACCCTTCAATCTCAGAACCCTCCTCCCATCTTCATCTTCCCTACCTTTGTATTCACTCTCAATCTTCGTTTCTCATTTCTCCACCACCCAAACCCAGCCTTTGCATTCCCATTCTTCGTCGTGGCGCCATGAGGAGGCTTCACGGCAAGTTAAGGTTTCGGTTTGGTGGGATTTTGAGAACTGCTCTCCTCCCGCGGGTTCCAATGCCTTTAAGACTGCTCATATGATCACTTCTGCCGTCAGGGCCAATGGAATTAAGGGACCTATTCAGATTACGGCTTTCGGAGATATTTCGCAGCTCTCCAGAACTAACCAGGAGGCTCTTTCTGCTACTGGAGTTAATCTTTCCCATGTTCCCAATGGTATTTCTCCTCTTAAATTGGCAAACATTTTTTTTCCTGAGAATTTAGTGATTGCTTGAACTCACGAATTCAGGGCAATATTGGACTTTTCCCGGAGTAATTTAGTCTTTTCTGGCTTTTTTACCCCCTTTCAAGTGCTACTGCTATGTTATTGTTTAGTCCTTTACTCATTTCAGTCACATTTTCAGATCAAATTTCCATATAGTTTTAAGTATTCTCTATTGATAATCTTATTTCGAACCCGCAATTTTGTAATTCCGCACCTCTAAAATTTCTAATATAACTTCCTAGGAGTTCGGACCCCTAACATAAAATGTATTATCATTATCAAATCATTGGGTCCTAGAAGCCTTATAGCTAGATACTCCTAAAACACTTATTCTTTGCGTATTTTTTCCCGTTGTATGGCTGATATATTTGTGTATTCACTTACATCACATTGGCTGTCTATTTTTTGTCTATGCTTTTTTATGATGTCATTCTTGCCTTATCAGTGTTTAGTGCAAATTAAACCGTGGTATTTGTAAATTTTTACCAATTACTTTCATCAATTTAACATCCCTCTCACCGATCAGTTAAAAGAACCGGTGAAAGACCAATATCTAGGCTTGTTTCAAGATTGAGTAGGGGAAAAGACAGAAAATCATAAATGTGAGAATGATACTTCCATTTTGTTTAGTTTGGGAATTGGGGTACTGTGATGTGGAACTCCATTAAGTGCTAGTTTTATGCTGAAAATGTTATTTATACGTATATGTGTGCGCAATGATTTTGCTAAAGTAGTTCTAGACTTGATTGCTCTTGCAAGTTAAGTTTTTTGCGTTGCGTGATACTAGAACTCCATTAAGTCTTTTGCAGCAAGTTGGCTGCACCGGTCTAAGTTTTAAAATCGATAATTTAGCTAAATCTAATTCAATTTATCATAGAAAAACACTACTATGAAGTGTCACCATTACACAATGGCTTTATGAGAATACAAATTTCAGTTCTTCATCTGTTCGTTTTTCCTTTCTTTCTAAATTTGTATTGTCTCAGTTCATGTTATTTTATCATGAAAATGCTCTACCAATGCAGGTGGAAAAAACAGTGCTGATAGATCGCTTCTGGTTGATCTTTTGTGTTGGGTTTCTCAAAATCCTCCTCCCGCCCATCTTTTTTTAATCTCTGGCGACAGGGACTTTGCTAGCGTATTGCATAGATTACGGATGAACAACTACAATGTTCTGCTTGCTACTTCAGAATCGGCTCCAGGTGTTCTTCGCAGTGCTGCCAGTGTCATGTGGAATTGGAATGCTCTTCTTAAAGGAGAGAATCTGACTGGAAAGCACTATAACCAACCTCCTGATGGTCCCTATGGTTCTTGGTATGGCCATTACAAGGTGCCTCTTGAAGATCCGTTTTTAGTTGAACAACCACCAGCTTGCGCACAGACTGAAGAAATGTCTGAGAGTTGTTCAGAATCTGTGCCTCGGCCAGTCCCAAAGGCAGTCATAAAGCAGATAAGGCATATTCTGAACTCAAATCCAATGGGAATTTCCATTACTGACCTTCGTGCTGAGCTGAAAAAAAGTAAAGTTGCCCTTGATAAAGACTTGTATGGTTATAAAAGGTTCTCCCGCTTTCTTTTGTCAATGCCACAGATTTTGAGGCTTCAGTCAGAACGTGATGGTATTTTTATTGTACATGGAAATACCCCAAAAGCTGGTGAACTATCTAAGACCAATCCTTGTTTATCTGCTGGACCTGTCTGTAAAACTGGAGATACGCTCACTGTTTCTTCGAGGTCAAGTGGTGATGACAGGACAGTAGATGGCGTTTTAAATGAAAAGTCCAGGTTGCATGATTCCCCTGAGGTAAATGCTGGAGTTACTCCTAGAAAGATACTAGAAACCCCTCCAGAAAATGGTGGCCGTGTAAAAGTAAATGCAGAGCCGCCTCGAGAGGAAGTCCAACAGCCCCTTCCAGTTGATCAGAAGATTGCTGAAGCATCTAATGATCAGGTACCTGAGAGTCTTCAGGATCGCATGCCGGAACAAGATTCTGCATCTGATGTAAGCTTCATAAGGAAAGTTTGGCAAAAATGGTTTGGTGGTAGCGACGACAATCCAGCCGAAAAGGATCACAACCTTCCAGAAAAATACTGGGACTCTGAAGATAGCCTTGAGAAACAAAATAACAATACTCTGAACAAATGCACTGGGGTTAGCTCTGAGAGGGAAGGAATGAAGGAAGCGTGCGAGGAAAAGTCATGTGATGCTCCATATGCAGCAACCGATTTTTCATCAAGTAATGACTCTACTATTGACACTAAAGCAATTGATGAAGCAAGTGAAAACCACTCTGGTAAGAGGTCAGGTTTATTTAACAGGATTGCCAGCTGGTGTAAATTTTGGAGAAGCAACAATGACTCCGAGACATCAAGTGATCAATCCCATGAAAAGCTCAACCAGACAAACACAAACTCTTTAAAGCATGAGGTTTTTACTCAGGGATCCTTCTGGGAAGACATGGAAATCTTAATAGACTCACCTACGGGATCACTTTTTGTCACACGGTCTAGGACCAGGTTTGCTAATTCTTATCCTCTAGTTTTTACCAAGCGCCTTGCTGATAAAAATCTGTTAGCTCTCACATTTTTATATGTTCTCCCCCTTTCATTATGGAATCTAGAATGGCATTAACCTTTTGTTATATATTCACACATATTTGCCGACTTTTGTAATATTTCATGGTTGCTTTCTTCATATTTTTGTGTTTTGCTTTTGCTCTCATTTATTTAACATAAAAGAAAATTGATATCTAGAGTTAGGAACTTGTCAAATTTTAGCGAGCTTTTAGTTCTGTTCTGCAGGGGATCTGTTTACAGTTGATGCGGTTGTAAGTGCCCTGTAGTTAGAACATGCATTTTTGTGTGACGGACTGCCGGTGGATGAGGGAGTGTTTGTTTGCCTGCAAAAGATAGTAGAATAGCAAGAATAGCCTTTTTCTGTTTCTCTTTTCCAATGAGTCAATAATTCTCATGATAGAATATGTGTTCGAACTTCGAACTATAAAAGGTGAAGGAGTTTAACAACATTATGTCTCAGTTGCTGTTAAACTTTTGCAGGGAAGAGATGGCAGAAAATCTGCTTAAGGAAGGGCCATTGGTTCTTAGATCTCTCAGTAAAAGTGATCTTCTTCATTTGGTGGATTTGTTGATATCCGATAAGAAATGGATAGAAGAATGCCCCTCGCGTGCGTCACCGTTCAAGATCACCAAGGCTGTTGGGAGAAGTCCGAGTTTGGGTCATTCTCATGCTGCAAATGGGTTGAGATCAATCTTTCTGCGCACATCATCGCAGGCAAACTTACAGACAAAACACGAAGGAGAGAAAAAGTTGCAGAATATTCCCCATTCTGGAGTTTTTTCATCTTCCATCCCCGATAAGAAATCTTCGGATCGTTCTAGATGTGAAGTATTGTCCGACTGTCAAAACCTTGTTAAAGAGATACTAAAGGAACACCCTGAAGGATACCATATGGGCAACTTCAGGAAACTGTTCCTAGAGAGGTACGGTTTTCCTCTGGATGTACAAAGGCTTGGTTACAGAAGGTTGGTGTGCCTGCTAGAGAAAATACCCGGAATTAAAATAGAGTCGTGCTTCATAATTCCTGCAAGCATGGTTCCGGACAATTTTGGCCCGGAAACAGTTGTCCCGAACATTCAAGAAAATACAAGTCATGCATTAGGTGAATTGCCTAATGATGCAACAAGAAAAGGTGATGATTTTGACACACTGTGGGATGAACTCGGACCTGTTTCCAACACGGATTCGACCAGAAACGAGCTGCAGTCAGTATCAGGGAGCAAAAGACCCGAGGACACAGAGACAAAATATCCTGACTATCCTTCTCTCTCGGATGATGAGTTTTCAGATTCCGAAAGGGACATCTCAATTGCCGAGCTGTCGGGGCTAGAACAGAAGCCTGGAATGGACGAGGAAGATAGCTCATTGTTGCAAATCCTTGATTCATGGTACAGTAGTAAGGAAAGTAAGGATAAACCAGATAGTTCAGAGAACTCGGAGGCTTTCGTTGGTTGTTCTGAATACGATGTCAGCAAGTCATCTGGTGCTGCTGGAGAAAGCATGAAGACTGAGAACTGTTTAGAGGACTACGGGAAGAAGCAAAGGGTGCAAAAGAAGTATACATTCGTTGCAGACTCGGCGGAGAATGACAGGGATAAGCTGATTAATGGAATATTAGGTAGCTTGAAAAAATCAAGTGAGTCAAGAATAGAGGCGTGAATCGTTATGCTTGGTTTTGCATTATCAAAGTCTTCATGCATTCTGCTAAAATTTGTTTTTGTACAACATTCAAGCTATGGTGGATAAGAGTAAGCTCCGGTCGGTTCGTTCGACCGAGTAAAGCGAAAACTGAAATAACCAAATCAAATTTATTTGATTCAGTTCGGTCGGTGGTTTTGGTTCCGTATTTTATTTTAAGATATATTTATATAAAAGGAAAAATATTACCTCTGAAATTGAATTAAATGATAGTATTATTTATTTATTTTAAGTACTTGATTGTAAATATTATTAACTTAGGATTAGGTATTTGGGTTGGGAAGTGAGTGAAACTAATTTAGGCCGAAGTGCATAAGTTGTATGCCACCAATTCCTGGTGCAATATTAGCAAGTCCTTATCTGATTAAATGACGTACATCACGCTGGTGCGTCCGGGGGATGCCGTGTAAAGGGTTCACTGATGCGATAAACGATGCATTTCGTGGATAAGGAAACGGAGGGAGATCACAGTAAAAGGCAGGAACAATTTACCAGGGACCTTCTTCAATTTGAATCCTATGCGACTTGCACCTATAAACGGCCACACGGCAAAGTTGGAGCGCTGCACGACGGAGCCAGAATTGTGCTGGCATTGAAGGAGTTGCACAAAAATATGCGAAGGTGAAGACGAAGACGATGATTCCAATGCCCTGCCGCCATAATGCTTAACATTTGATTAATTCATTTTAGCTAACATATGTACCATTGCCTTAGTTTATCACTGTAACTCTATTTAAGCACTTCAGAACTTGAAACATGTAATACGAAAAAGTATAATTAAGAATGAATCCAGCCAAGATGATTTCTTATGGAATGTGTCTGATTCCGAACTCCGTATACTCTGTTTTAAAAGCTTTTTCCATATTTGAATGATCCTAGTAGTATGCCCAGATATGTATTGGGATGCAAGTGTTAACTTAAACATTAAGGCTAAATAGTTTCGGTTAACTAAACTGCATATGAAATGTGTTCAACTTACAACTGAGGTCCAGCCTTTCTTTAAGGGAAAGAAGATTTTAATTCTAATGGAAGGACTTCTTTCTCTTCAGAACAAGCAATTTTAGCTCAACTACTTTGTTTTTAGACCAGGTTTTGCAGAAGATAATTGATGTATGCATATTCTACCAGACATGTACTCCTATAACATAGACCTTAAAATTAAGTTGAAATACCAATGAGGTAATTTATCCAATTTTTAATATTGGTTTTAGTCTCTAAATTAATATTTGTAATGACTTGGATTTTGGAATCTGTGTGTCAATTTAACCCGAGCAGTGGCCTTGGTGTTTTGGGCCGTGAGTTTGGGCCTTTGGTGCTTATGGAAGCCTTAGTGGGCTTCCTCTATGTTGTTGGGCTTGTGAGCTTGGGTTGAGGGGAGACGAGGGAAGGGTATTTGAGTAAAATGCTTTCTTTTGAAAGGGAATGGCTGAAAATTTCATTTACGGGCTGCAAAAAAAAAGTGAGTGACATCACTTTTGTCTCCTTTCTTCTCCCATCTCCCTTCCCCATTTTGGTTTAAGATTCAAGACAAATGAGCAATCTTTGTTGTTTTGAGTTGTAATCTCGGATTGTGGCTAGAGGAAGTTGAAATCAACATCAAATGATCTATCTTTTAAGGTAAGGATGGTTAAGAATGGTGGTAGAAGAAGGAAATGGGTTCTTGGTAGGGTTGGAGAAAATAAATGTGAATAGAAGATTTAATCACGTTTTTTATGTTAAGTTCTTCCTTAGTCATCTTTATTTCCTTTTAGCAACGTTGTAATCCGTTTTACAACATTTGGTTGTAGTTAATAAGGTTGGAGGGCACTCCAAGGATCAAGAAAAAAAGGAGGCTCGAGGGTTTAGAGCAAAGGACTTCATTTTCAGCTGTTGAAAGAATGTTAGTACACTTCCAACTCATTTTATTTTATGCGCATCCTAAAGATGATGCCTTGTATGCTTGTTTTGGTGATTTGAGTGTTTGAATGCTTGGAAATGGTCATTAATGGTAAAACTCAGATTTTATGTTAATAACTCGTAGAAATTATAATAAACCACCCTAAACACTTCCATAAGCTTGAGTTTAGGAGTTAAGGGTTGTGTTTTGGGGGGCTTGAGGAGTGATTTTTTGAGCCTGGGAAGCTAATTCTAGGCTTCGGTATCGGTACACGGGGAGACGATACTGATACCCTATTGTTCTAGGCTTAAAGAACATTATTCCATTAGATGAACTAAGAGAGGGGTATCGATGCGGTGTTCAACCAGTACCAGTATGCCTTGCAATCTGTTATTGGTACGGGCCAACTCGTAGTGGTATGCTATAGCTTTGAGAAATTCCAATGAGCTCAAATCGTATTGGTACGCATATGTGTACCGGTACCCTATAGGGTACCGTACCGGTAACCACTGGGTAATCTGCCCAAAAATGTTGATTTCTGCCCGAAAGGCCAAAAAATTATATCGTTCGATCCAATAGACCACTGATGGCCTAAAATGAGTTGTAAAACTGAGATGTAAAACTGAGAAATCTCCTTATACTTGAGTATAAAATGCAAGAACTTGGTAAAACTCTTGTGTGACTTATATGCTAGTAGAAACCATAGGATGATATGGCTATGTGATGTTGTTATGTGCCATGTGGGCACTTGTTTGGTGGAATCCAAATACCAAGACGTGTTGCAATACTATGGTAAGAGAAATATCGAATGGAGTTTACCGATGTTATGTGACCCAGGCCTCATTCGAATGTAATCGAAGGAGGATTCTGAGTATGTGTTTATGTTCTGATGCTAGGTGGCCCTATAACGACCCGATTTTCGAATTAACAATCGGGTCCTAGATTTAGATTTTGGATATTAAGTGGGCAATTAAAATAAAATAATTATGGTGGAAAAATTATTTGAAAGAGAGATGGGTGAGAGATGAGGAAAAATTCAGATTTTCTTCTCTTCTTTTTTTTTTCTTTTTTTTCTCTTTTTTTTTCTCATTTTCTCTTTTTTTTCTCTTCCTCTATCAAAGGTTTATATTCGATCTATCGCCATCAGAGTGTTCGTGGTTGATACCTCATACACCATTTTGTTTATTTTGTTAAGACGAGTTGGTCGGTGGTCATGGCATCATCGTCGGAGTTACCACCGGAGGGGTGAGGCAAAAAAAGTTTTAACCGTTTCAAAATAGTAGTTTTGGCGGTCAAACCTAAAATTTGAAGGAACCATCGTGTTCAACAGCGTCGGGACAGCAGGATTAGAGCTCGTCGCCTTATTCTGACCACCGGAGCATACCCTACGCGCCGTCCGTAAGAGTGGGCATGCGTCTACCCAAGCGGGTGCACCATGCTCTAGTGCACCACATCGTACTGGATCCTACTCGACCAGGCACACCTATACGCTGCTGCACTGGATCACTGTCTGCGGGTGCTTAGTAGCTACCCTGCACCGTGCCGCACTATATCGCTGGACCTTGACCAGGCTTTGAACGGTGTTGATCAGCTATTGACTTTTTTCGAGAAAACCCTACCTAAAGGTTTCTTGATGTTCTGAGTCCTTTGATACAGTCCGTTTTGCCAAATTCAAATCCGGTAAGCTATTTTTACGCGTTTAACCTTGTGTTCTGAATAGGGGATGTAGGAAATTAATGTATTTTTTTATTGTTTTTATATGAGGATTATTTAGGATCAGATATCGGACCAAGTGGAGTAATTGAGAAGTTTATATGAGGTTTTATCACTAGTGCTTGAGGTTAGTACACCTCGAACTCCGAAATACTTCATGAGCATCATAAGTATAATTTGCCTTGCTTGTTAGTGGTTGCAAAATAGGTATATGAATAATAAGCATGTTTGAGACCGGTATTGCGTGACTTGATAATTATGAGGTGCATGATGATGTTTAGGGATATGACTTGACTCGTATAGATTTTAGAAACTGTGTAGGGTTGTTTGAATATTCATATATTTATGTGATGACTGTTTGAATTGTTTGTTGTGATGATTGGGTGCTAGAGTATGGAAATTGATGTGTTCGATAGAAAATTATGTGTAAAGGATAAATATCAGAAATTGTTCGATTAGATGATCATGAAGTCAATAATTAATATTAAACAATTAAATGCTCTAGCAAGAAAATCTTAATGACTTTTATAAGATTTAGGGATAGATTTAAGTCTCGGTAATATTATAATTCTTTAAAATGACATAAATCGTGGGTGGGGTATCAGTACGAGCTTTGGCTGTACCGATACATAATTATTACTGTATCGGTACGGGTCGACTCGTACCGGTACTTGGGGAACTTGAGGTTTCCAGTAAGTAAATTTTGTATCGGTACGCGTGACAGCGCTAATACCTAAGGGTACCATACCGATACTCGTGTTCGAGTACCAGTACCCACTGAATTAAATAATCAATAGTTAGCTAATGATGGGAATTGACGCGTATGATTAATTGATGGACTAATGCCTTAAATAAAGGGGACAATATGGACTAATGAAAATAATTAATGAGAATAATTATGCACTCCTCCATAACGTATTAATAACTTGGTAATGTAAAATCAATGATGTGTCAACGTTTAGCAACAATAGAGAGATCTTTGGGATCGCGTTGCTTGTATGTCGGGTAGGCATTTGATTGGTTTCATAATTCGATTAATGGGATATGAATATACCCAAGAATGGTACTGCAGTATGTGTTCGTTCCTCTAATCTACTCGATGGATGTGTATTTTTGAGTATGAGATATTTGTTACTCGATGCCTGTGTTTTTGAGTACGAGATGCTCGTTATTTAATTGTTATGTGTTTCTTAATATGAGATACCGCTACTCGATGGTTGTGTGTTTCTGAGTATGCGATGACCCTTACTCGATGGTTGTGTATTTTCGAGTAGGTGTTGTCCTCTACTCGATGGCTATGTGTTTCTGAGTAGATAACCCATGCTACTACCCGATAGCAAGGTGTTTCCGGGTATATAGCCAAAGAAAGACCCGATGTCTAGGTGGTCCCAAGTTTACAGGGTTGGCTACTACTTTTTTACCAGTGTTGACCGGCCATTGACTTTCGCCTGGATGATCTAGTGGGATCCTAGGTATGTATGGGTCTTATGTGCCATATTTGATGACTTGCATGTTGTGAGCATGTGTTTAGGCGACTAATAGTATTGCTACGTGTTTATTTATCTCTCATTATTGCCCGTACTAGCTTGCATGCTTATGTTTATGATTAACATGAAGTATAGTAGAGTAGATGTGTGCCGTTAAGCTTTGTAAGCTCAGCACTCAGAATCATTGTTTCCGTGCGTAGGTTGATCGTGGGATCGATGAGCACTATCAATACGAGATTCCAACATATGGTGATTTTTAGAGTACGATACTTGTGTTTAGTAGGTTGTGTATTCATAGGACCTTACGTGGTCGAGCCTGTAACCTTTATTTTGGATTTGTATCAGTCAAGTCGAATGATCAAATGTTTTAAATTAAATTAGAGCTCCTATCGTAATGATTTATTTATTTATATTTTTAATTGTTGGATTTATATGTTTTGGAAAATATTTTATTTGGGCTAAACCAAGTTTGAGAAATTTTATGGTAACAGGTTGGGATTAAGGCCCAAATGTGACATTCGGGTCTAGGGTGTTATAGACCCGGCCTCACTCAGGGTGTATGTTTCAATGCTACGTGACTCGGCCTCACCCATAGAGTGTACGTTGCCGATGTTGTGTGACCCGGCCTCACTCCAAGGTTGTTATGGTATGGTATGGTTGGGCCTTATGTGCCTCTTTGGTGATTTTTGATGATGTTAGCATGTGTTTAGGTGACTAATGTTAGTGTCATGTATCATTTTAACTGTCATATCATCTTATCTAGCTACATGCTTATGTTTATGATTTGCATGAAGCATGGTAGAGTAGAGGTGTATCCATTGAGCTTTATGAGCTTAGCGCTCGGAATCGTTGTTTCTATTCGCAGGTTTTTAGGTTGCTGCGTTGCATCGAATGAGCCCTATTGGAGTAGAACTTCAGCTCATTGATGTGATCAAGAGTACAATACTTAGATTTGTCGGGCAATGTATTCATAGGATCCTTAATTTTTTGTCTGTAACTCTGATTTTGGATCATGTGATCATGTCGAATGTTTTAATTATTTATTTTAAACTTAGAGCTCCCTTTGTAAACGATTTAACTATCTTTTGTTATTTTATTTGAAACATCATTGGACTTATGAAAATGTTGATGGTTTGGGCAAATGTAGTTGAAAGTTTTATGCTTGGGTTTGGGTTTGAGGCCCAAATGTGACGTGTGGTTTAGGGCGTTACAATATCAATGATGATTTATGACATGGATGTAAACGAGTTAGGCTCGAGTATTGTTAAGTTTGAATCAAATTGAAAATGCTCAAAGCTAAGCTCAACTCGGCTCGAAAGCTTGCGAGCTTAAAATTATCAAGCTTGGGCTAAGTTGAAACTCGAGCTCGACTAGAAAGCTCGCGAGCTTAAAGTCGTCAAAGCTCAAATTGAACTCAAAAACAAAAATTAGAGCTCGAACTCAAAAAGCTCAAACTAAACCCAAATTTACCAACCTTTATTCCCAAAAACCTATCAGCCGTGGCTAACCTAACCTAACATTGATTCTCAAACCAGACCCTAAATCTAAATTAACCTCAAACCCCAAAAATATTATTTGTTGGTGTTTATTGGCTAGTCGTCATAAAGCATTTAATATTAATATTTTAGTTGATTTTATTATTATTTTTATTATTATTATTAGTGGTATCTAATATATTATTATTACTATTTGTATATAATATATGTGGTTTTCAATGTAATATAACATGTTATATTTTTGAGTATCTTGGCGGTTTAAAAATTCGAGCCTAATTCGAGTTCGAGTCGAACTTTGACCGAGGCAAATTTAAGTAGTTCACGATCTGTCTCGTCTAATTTATAATTGTATTTTTGATTCCGTCTTTGGATGTCTATAATAATATGTTTATCATTCTTTTAATATTGTATTTTTTTCCTTTTCTAATGTCCTAATATTTCTATAAGACATGACACAAGCTACATTCCATGAATACGGTATATGGAGAAATTGAAACCAAGTTGGTGATTGAGAAGTGGCAAATGTGAAAGTAAGCCTACAGGCTACAGGTGTTAACGTGTTTTGGGTTCCGATATTCATTTCTTTATTACCAATTCATGTAGCAATTTCCAAATTCTTTAATTGATGCCTGCGTCTCTTAAACCTTTTGCTTTTCCTTTTAAATGTATTTATAAATGCTAAATCTTGTGGGATTTTATACTTTGAAGAGAAACAGAAAAACTCTCTACATCTTGGCTGCCTGGATAAAACATTAGGTATTCCTCCTCTTCTTCTGCATATTTACTACTTGAGTTCTCTTTTTGTTAATGCAATGCAAATTGAGTGTTCGATATAATTCTATGCAAGTAAAAAATAGTATCCGTTTTCAATTTCAAATCTGAATAAAACTCTCTCACACATATATATCAAGTTGTTCGAACTCGAATTATTTAGATAAAATATACTACTCTTTATCATTAGGACTACTCCTTGAGTTTTGAGTGAGAATTTTTTGACCAGTCGTTATCATAGAATTCTCATAACTTTAAAGTATTTAGGTATTAATTAAACTTGAGCAAGCATATTTGGCCGGTTGGCCAAATTGCTCATCTTTGTTCTCTCATATTTTCTTAGGTTGTGGGTTCTATACCACTAGGTGCCCTCTCCTTCCTTTCCCTAAAGTCGCCATTTCCCTCTCTAAATAAAATATTGAATATTTTCTCTATTAAGTGATAAGTAATCACTAACCGGGCGGAGCTACATTTTTACATTTAAAATCGCCACTTGATTTGTTAGAGTATAGTATTTTCAAGGAACTAATATAGAATTTTTAAAATATTTCATAAAAAATATTAAAATTGACCTTATTTGATTTGTTGAGGTATGAGGCCAAAAATATTTATTGTAGTGGTATGAGTATCTCTCCTACCTCATAATTCACTCTGACCCACTATATGAAAATCTTAACTTTATCACTATCTTCTTATTACTTTTAACACTTTTACATAAAAAATCCTAGCAGGTGATGTTCATTTTGGATTATCAAATACATTTAGAGAATTAGGTCATTGAAAATATTAATTTCCAATTAATATAGATTTTCGAACTTTTTTTTTCTTCTTTTTCTACCGACTTCAAGTTAAGAAGTGAAATTAATTAATTAATGGCCTCTTTGATTCAAAAAAGACATATTTCGAGAAGTGAAAATTTTATTATTATTATTAAAATATTAAAATATTTTAGTCAATTTATTCATGTTAATATTATTATTAAAATATTATTTTGTTTAAAATTATAAATAAAAATACCATGCCTATTATTTTTATTAAAATAATAAATATTGTTAATTATATGAGATCCTTATTCAAAAAAATATTATATTATTAAAAATTATAAATATTTTTTTTTTATATTTTAACAATTAATATTTTTTAAGAAAAATGTTATAATATTATATTAACATTAAATGCATAAAGTAATGTTATTCATTATTAAAATTCAACAATATTACTTTAAATCATTATAATAATTATTAAATATTATTTATGTCAATATAATTATTATTAAAATAATATATTTTACATTTTTATTAATAAAATATTAATATTAGTTTATTTTATTAAAATAATAAGTATTAATTATATTAATTTTTATTAAAATAATTATATTATAAACAAATAATTGATAATTTTTATGAAAATAATAAATAGTATAATTATAGTTATTAAAATAAAAATATTATATTATTTTTAATAAATATTAATCAATTCAGTTTAAATATTTTAATAATTGATACTAAAAATTAATATTATAATATTATATTAATACTAAACATATAAAATAATATTATTTTAAGTATTTATACTTTGAACTAAAGAAAATGATAAAATGGCCAAAACAAATTAAAAGAGGTAAAATATTTTATAAGAAAAAAAAAACTTTTTTAAGACAATCAATGAATATGATGCCAACCTGATGGGTTTCGATCTGATCCTATCTTATAGGATCACGTTTTTATAAATAAAAAATTGGGTTCAAATAGGTGAAAATATAATAAATTTTGGTTGGGTCGGTTTGTGTTTAGGGAAAAAAATATATGACCTTACTAGACTTGAGATATTTGTATTCTATAATACTCTTCTCTTTATATTTTTTTCAAATTACATCCTTAATTTTATCAAATAAAAAAAAAAGAGAATAGAGATAATTACTACATATACTACACTTTATATTTTTATCTTATATATATCCCCTTTATTTTTAAAGAAAATGGTAAAAATATATTTTTATTTGTTTCGGTTGGGAATGAGGTGAGTTTTAATAGCAAAATTCGGTTGAAAACCACCGTGTGTCAGGGAGCATAGAAAGTTTTTTGGTCGGATAAAAAATTACCGCATCTCAGATAGTATATAAAGTTTATATTTTCGGGTCGAATTTGAATCGGTAAAAACCCGACTCATGCCTATGCTTGAGTTTTACTACTCATTTTGTTAATAAAAAGAAACTATAGTAAAAAATAAAAGGAAAAAGATATAGTAACCGTAAGTAAAACTCAAATAGAGTTAGGGACAAGTTTTGGCCGTTGATTTCAAGCATTCAACATCTAGAAAGAATGAACAGGGCCAAGACAAAGCAATACTGAAAATGCTAGTTAGATTTATATAGGTCGGGCAATCTTTTTGTTACCGCGATGCGAACCTTCGCTATGTGAGTCTTTAGATATGACGAACTTTCATCATGCGAACTTCTAAATATGTGGAGTGTATCCCAACAAACAATTATAGTGATTACGTGTTGATCATCTGCGACCTCCTGCGAATATGGATGGGTATTTTACAGGACCCGACGAGTTTTAACCCGATCGGATCGAGTCAGCTTTTTTGGTAAAAAATCGAGTTTAAGTCAAGTCAGTTTGAATACGAGTTTTAATTTTAAAATTCGGGTTGAATTTAGGTTGAGTGAAAAATCACCATGAGTTGAATCGAGTTCATATAGAAATTTTATATTTTTCGGACTGAATCTAGGTTAGACAAAATCCGACTCGTACATCGCGTACTTTTATTTCTCTTTTAATTTAGTAAAAAATAAAAGAAAAAGATATAACAACAGTCCGTAAAACTCAATTAGAGTTGGGGACAAATTTTGGCCATCGATTTCAGGCATTCAATAGCTAGGAAGAATGAGCAGGGCCAAGTCAAACCAATACTGAATATTCTAGTTAGATTTATATAGAAGGCCGAACAACCATTTTGTTACCACCATGCGAACCTCCGTTATGCGGGCTTTCAGACAAGGCGAACCTCCATCATATGAACTTTTATTACGCGGGTCTTTAAACATGCGGAGCGTATCTCGCGAACAACCATAAGTGATCACGTGTCGATCACCTATGACCTTTCGGGAAAAAGGTTGGGTATTTTACTTGGATTCAACGGGTTTAGACTCGACTCAATCTGATCGAGTCAATTTTTTTATTAAGAATGAGGTCGGGTTCAAGTTTAGGTTGAGAATATTCGACTCGACCCAAGACTAATAGTGTAGTGTACTCCTATATTTTTTAGGAATATTTATAATAATGTTCTCTCTTTATATTTTATAATTAAGTCTTTAAAATTGAAATTTTATTAATAATTTAGTCCCTAAAACTATTTTTTACAATTAGGTCCCTAAAATTATTTTTTTTACAATTAAGTCTCTAAAAATGATTTTTATATATATCGAGTTCGGGTTGAGGAATATAATTTTCGGGACGGGTTTTTAATGGATATGGTTGGGTCGGGTTCAAGTTTAGAGTAATTATTTTTGGGTCAGGTTTAGATCGGCTAAAAACTCGACCCGACTCATTCTCATCCCTACCCGCAAATATATCCTGCGAACGAGCACCAACGACCACGTGTGACACGTAGTCTTATTTGATGACAAACCGATCTAGGCCGTCACTTCCTAAGACCTCTCATCAATACCAATGTCACGACAATTTTCTATCGACATTGTTCAGACCATTATAAATAGCCATACAACATAGAGTAAAGACATGATAACACTCTATCTAGTTATCTAGGTTGTTCACTTTGTCGGTCAACACTTTTTCCCACGTTCTTAACTCACCAATTGTTTCAGGTGCAAGAAACAAGCAAACCGACTTAATCATCTGGTTCTGAATATTCCTCAGACAGCAGCATTTTGATTTTGTTGCAAAGCAAACAACAATAACTGTTATCATGATACTTACAAGTAAGTAGAATAAATAATCAAAATAGTAAATCCAACTTCATTTTAGTTATTATATTGCCTTGTAAATATGTGTGTAAAACATTTTTTCCAAACTATCACTTTCCAGTTGCTACCACCTTGATCTACATAGAGTTCAAGGAGTTGTGGTTGAAGAAGATATGTGCAGAGCTTGCAAAGGAATTTTGGGGTGTATGGGAGCTCCGCTTGCTGGTTGTATGCAGCCTTCTTCTCCAGATGTTTCAGGTCACCTCCGGTTATTTTCGACAAAAATACATCGGGAAAAAACTACCCTATGTTGCAATAACCGTGTGGTTAGTATATTTGTCAGCAGACTGGATGGCAACTCTTGTTCTCACTACACTTCTTAGAGGTGACCTTAAATTGAAAAATGAATTTGTTGTCTTCTGGACACCCTTCCTTCTATGGCATCTTGGCAGTCCACATAACATTACAGCTTACTCCTTAGAAGACAATGATCTTTGGTTAAGACATTTCTTCGGGTTTGTTTTTCAAGTTGGAGAGGCAGTCTATATCTATGCAACGTTTCGATCGACATCCAGCTTTGAGCTTAATGCCATGGCGGTTCCGATATTTGTTGCTGGAGTTATCAAGTATGGAGAAAGGATATGGGCTCTCAGATGTGCAAGTGATAAACAGCTCGTCAATTCCTTTTTCTCTACTACTGATAACAAGATTGGAGACAAAAAGGTCAGAACAGGGCTATCTAAGAAGAAAATCAACAATCTCTTTAACAACAAAGATGAGGTTCCTGAAGTGAAATTTCTTTGCGAAGCATATTCGTCGTATAATATCTTCAAGCCTCTTTTCACTGACCTCCCGTTCCGGCTTTCCCGAGAGTTCCACGACGACATGGTCTACATGAAGTCCAAATCTGCTGAGGATGCATTTAAGTTTGTAGATGTTGAACTTCGTTTTGTCTATGATCTGTTCTTCACCAAGAACCCCATACAATACCGGAACCTTAAAGTGAGTTTAGCTCTTCGAGGCTTCTGTTTTGGTTCCGCAATTTGTTCATTGATTGCTTTCACAGCAGTGGTGGGTAGGCATAAGTATTCAACAATGGATGTCGGCATAACTTACTTGCTGCTGGTGGGAGCTATTTCTCTGGATGTTTATTCGTTTCTTATGCATGCTATCTCAACCTGGGCAATGATCCTGCTGCCCATTCCCCAAAAGAAAGTGCAGAAGATGTATGCTAGGGTTGTTGCCTCTAGATTAAAGAGTATTAAGGCCAAGTCCGGAATAAAATCGATGGCACAACATAATCTTATAAAGTATTGTGTCGTGTCCAAAACAAGTATATTCAACGGAACCATAAGGCTTTTCGACACTGGCAACCTTCTGCAGAAGTATGGCTACACCAAATGGATTCCGGTGGATCCGGCTTTAAAGGGCTTCATCTATGCTCATTTGAAAAAGAAGCGCTCAAGCTGCAAAGATTTCACAATGGATGAGGTGGAGAAGGTGTTAAATGAGAAACCGGAGCATGTGTTCAAACAGAAGTACGAAGAAATGTTTCCAATGGATGCCGATCTGAAAGAGGAATTCCAATCCATCTTCTCCAAAATGGATAGAACACATTTTGTTCGTAGCATCTTCCTTTGGCACACAAGTACGGAACTTATGTTTTACGATGATCATGATAATCATCGAGTAGATGCCACCAATTCCTTGTGCAATATTAGCAAGTCCCTATCTGATTACATGATGTACCTTACACTGGTGCGTCCATCGATGCTGTGTAAAGGGTTCAGTGATGTGATAAACCGTGAGATTTACGAGGAAGCACAGATGGAAAGCTTCAGTAAAAGCCGGAAACAATTTACCAGGAACCTGCTTCAGTTTGTTGCCTTCCCGCAGCAGTATGATATCTATCAACCGCCATGCCACAAAGTTGGAGTCCTGCTCGAGGGAGCCAGATTTGCAGTTAAATTGCAGCAGTTGGCAAGAGAAATGCGATGGGATGTTGATGAGAAATGGAAAATGATTAGCGAGGTGTGGATGGAGATGATGAGCCATGCTGCCAGTCGTTGTTCATGGACTGAACATGCTCAACAGCTGAGGCATGGGGGGGAGCTGCTCACTCACGTTGCCCTTATCATGGCACATCTTGGATTAAGCACAAAAATAGGCATAGATGAAGACGATGATTTCGACGCCCTCCCGCCATTTGATGCTTAACATTTGATTAATTCATTGTAGCTAACATATGTGTCCGTGCCTTAGTTTATGTTCTAGTTTATGTTCTGGTTTGTCATTATAACTCTATTTAAGCACTTCAGAACTTCAAACATGTAATACGAAAAGAATAATTAAGAATAAATTGAGCCAAGATGATTTCTTATGGAACGTGTCTGACTCCGAATTCGGTATACTCTTTTTCCATATTCGAATGATCCTAGTAGTAGTAGTAGTCTGCCCAAATATGTATTGGAGATGAAGGTGTGAGGCTTCATCTTTTTTTCTCTTTAGAACAAGCAACCTTAGCTCATCAACTACTGTTTTTTTTACCAGTTTTGCAGAAGATCATTTATGTATGCATATCATATGTATGCATATCCTACTAGACACGTACTCGTATCGGACATAGGCCTCGAAAATTAAGACAAAATACTAATTAGCAGTCCATCGCTTACCAGAGTCTAGATAACATGCCTAAACAAGTAAAATGAAGTAGTAATTAGCAGTTCATGAAAACAACAAACAAGTGATCTTTGCAGAATAAGCTTCTCTTTGTTAATTCAAATCATTGAACACTAAAATAACATAAAAATCTGCTGAATTTGGCCTTCGATTAAAGCCTAGAACACGGTAGCAGGTGGAGCAGCAGCAGCAGCAGATGCATCACAGTAGCCTCTAAGGATGTTGCCTTCCTCAGAAGTGAAACCAAGGGAAGTAAAAGCATGGCAGGCCAGCAGGTACGAGTAATAATCTCGATGGCGCAGCAACAGCTATATCGGTTTGTCCATTAACGAAGTAGAGAACGATCTCATTGCTGCATGATTTCAGCTCATTGAGTGCATCCCAGCACTCGACAAGGCCTCCAATAGCCTCGAGCCTGGCTGCAAGGTTATGGCCTGGCTTGCTATACTCGGACATGGATTCTCCACTTGCTGCAGCTGCGTTAGCCGAGAAACACACAAGCACCGCAACGAGAAACACAGTTTTGAGAGCCATAATTGTAATGACACTAACAAGCAAAGACGAAGACGAAGATGAAGAGAGGGTGGGGAGTGGACGTTATTTATAGGAGAATACTAGAGAGAAAAGAGAAGGCTAAAAGTACAAGATTAATGTAAAGATCAATATGGATTAATTAAGGGAAGATGATGAGTTTATTTAACTAAGTAACTGCTGCAACTGGTGAAGTAACCTGCATGAAGAAAACCAAAAGTAGAGTGCAAGTCAAGTAATTTCAACTTTTTTTAGTATAGTACACTCATGGTTATTAAACTAAATTGAAATGATTTTTCTGGCGATCGAAAGTTATAAAATGGTCATTAAACTTTTGATTTCTACTAATGATAAATTTTGTATAAATTTAAAAATTATCTTATAACAGTTCGATAAGTTTGAATGATTATGTTGTAACATTTGAAAAACTTTAATGACCGTTTTATAACTGATTCAAAATAGTGACCAACAAGATTATTTTAACTTAGTTTAGTGACATTTTTTGGGTAAAGTACATTAATACTCATTAACTAAACTGAAATGAAATTTTGGTCACTAAAGATTCGAAAGTTACAAAATGGTCTATAATAATGATAAATATTTTATAAGTTAAGTTTAAGGATCATTTTGTAACAATTTGATAAATTTAAATGAACATTTTGTAACTTAAAAACAAATGATCATTTTATAACTTTCAAAACTTACTAAAAATGATTTTAGATTATCTTAGTGATCATTCGTGTACATTACCTATTTTTCAAGTTACACTGAAATCGTTTTACTATTTATGGCAAAGTACACAATTGGTCACTAAACTATCTTAAAAAGTTTAAAATGGTCATTAAAGTTTTAAAAGTTACATAATATATATTAAATTTTAATTTTTGTTACAAAATGATCATTGGGCCATTAACTGCGGGTGATGTGATAGTTACAAAATTGATGTAATAGCACATTAAACCCTTCACATTTACACATTCAATCAATTTAGTCTTAATTAGAAAAAATCATTAATTTTAGCCTTATGTTTAGACATTCTTTCAATTTTGTCTTATGTTAATTAGAAATAATTTAATAATTATTTATACATTCGATCAATTTAGTCCCAATTGGAGGGAAAATTGTTATATTATTTCTAAATAAAAATATGACCAAATTGAAAGAATGTCTAAATAATAAAGGCTAAATTTACTGTTATTTCGAATTAGGACTAAACTAATTGAATGTGTAAATATATAGAGTTAAATGTTCTATTTTATAAATTTTTGTAACTATCACATCACGCATTTAATGCAGATAACGGTTTAGTGACCATTTTATAACAAAAATTAAAGTTTAATATCCAATGTGTAACTTTTAAAAGTCTAATGACTATTTTGTATTTTTTGAGATAGTTTAGTGACCCGTTTGATACTTTACCCTATTATTTAGGGCGACACATTGGGCTCAAGTTCTGAAAGGCCTAATACTAAAAACAAAACCAGTCTCCCTCGCTGGCCGGGGGTTTGGCAACGGGAAATGACCTTGTCGGAGCTGCCACGAAAAAAAGCCAACGTGCTGAAAGGCCACAAGCATGGGCGGATGCACCCTTGTGCATGGTAGGTCAAGTGACCTACCATTAAAAAATAGGATAAACTACATTGATAATCACCTAAATTTTTAGGGTGTATTCACTTCGGTCATCGAAATCGAAAATTTTTCATTACAGTCACTAAAGTTTTAATTTAGTTTCATTATGATCACTGTCGTTAACCTTATTAAGAAATCCTGATGTGTGTCATGTTAAAGTCTTCTTCTAAAAAAGAACCGTAATGTTCAAATTTACAGTTATTATCAATCCCAAAATTTTGATTAACAAAACGATTGTCAATCAATCCCAACGATGGGAAAAAACCGTTTTGCCAAAAGTTTAACATAGTTTAGTTTCAAGTTGATCTGACGATTAACATTGGTGAATCAGAACTAAAAAATCTCAATTGAAGTTAAAAATTAACATTTCGATCTTTCATTGTTAACCGTTAAATCAGCTTGAAATCAAACTATATTAACCTTTCGGCCAAACGGATCCTTCCCACCGTTGGGACTTGGGATTGATCGGTGATGTCTACCTTCATCAAACTATATATAAACATATTATATATTATATAAATATACCATACATATATGTTACATACACATATTATATAAATATAAAAATATTATATATTGTACAAATATTATATATATATATTAAAAAACTCAAAATACATCGAACATAAATAAGGGACTGTGAAAAATAACAATAGAAAAAAACTGTACAAAATGATAGATTAAAAGTAAAATTTGGGTACTAAAATTACAATATTTACAAGAACCAGGGATCAAATGCGCAATTATTCCATTAAAATAGGGTCAAATGAAGAAGGACGAAACTTTTAGGGACCAAAAATAGGAATATCCCTTTTAAAATTAATTAAATCCGATTTTAGGGCCGAATTGCAAGATTTTCGAAACCATCAGGGACCTGTAAAATAAATATACCATGAGAAATGACCAAAAAGGGAATTTGCCCCTTTATTTTTTATGCGCGGATCCTGGATCTGGGTCGGGTTGAGTATCCGGGTATTGAACCAAAACGACGTCGTTTTGGGCAAAACTCAGACGCCCCAAAACAACGTCATTTTATTAGCTTATATATTGGTTTTTCATCCAAAAAAATTCATTCTAACCAGTTTTATAAAAAAACTCTTAAAACTCTCTCAACTTGCCCTAGGCCGGCTGGGATGCCGGGCGGACGTCCGCCGTAAGCCACAGCGGTCCGGTGCTGCGGCAGCGGCTGGAGATGCCGAAACTCAACCCCAAGGTATGATTTTTTATCATGAATCCTTATTTTGTGTTAGTTTTTTAAAAAAACCTTTCGATTATTGTAGATCTAGGTTAGTTCGAAAGTTTTTTCTCTTTTTTTTTAAAAAAATAAGATAAAAGCTTTACTTTTCCCTTTTTTTGCTTTGATCGGAAACTCGAACTAGATTGCTGCCTCGAATACTCTTGTATTTTGAATGTGTTTTCTTATTTTTGTCAAATAGCCGGTTTTTTAATTCCCAAAACCTTGTTCATTACATGAGATTTTCTAGGTTTAAATACCCGAAAATGTGGGTGTAACTTGCATTTTGATTTGATTTGAACCTGAAAAAATATTGTTGTTCTTCTTTTGCATGTTTGAATTTTGGCGATGGTCGGAGTGTCAGGCGGCGAAGGTGGCGGTATCAGATGGACGGTGGTAAGTGGTTGGCGACGGCGGTAGCTGGATAAGGCTAGGGTTTCTTAGGTTGTATTTTAGGGTTTATTTAGGTTATTTTAATTTGGGTTGGGTCTGTTTTGGGTTTGGTAATAAAGGGATTTGAGTATGTAATGGGTATTGAGCCCGGATATTAGGTTTTGGGCCTGGTTGGGTTTGGCCCGAACCAAATGGGTTACCACACATGTGAACACCTGATGAACAATGATGGCATGACTCTTAAGATAGTCATGATACATGATTAATTATGCATTACAGATGACTTGAATTTTATACTTTGGCTATAATACTTGAAATACAATTATGCAAGTACTTAAGCTAAAAAGCTTAATGTACACAAGATTGGTAAGATAGATCAAATATTGTGATTTGAATGTTATATTGAACAAATGAACTATACAAGTAAGGCAGTTCTATATATGATAAAATGTTATTAACTGCAATTGAAAATCATTCGACATCTTGCAGAGCTATGTTATTATAATTATTGTTTATATTATTATGATTATGTTTCACTAAGTTGTACTTAACGTCTATTGTGTATCACACGAACGATATAGCAAAGGAGAAGTTACACATCATTGAATCAAGTTAATCTGCATTATCAGTAAGTATCACCCCATCCTAGTCTAGTGGGGCTTGAATTGAATTTAAGTAAGTAGTTATTTTGTATGAACTAGAAACATGACTAAGTTTTGAGAAATTAAGAATATTAGAAAAGATGCTTTAAACGGTTTTAAACTTAGTTGGTTGTTTATTGTGTAGTGATTATGAAAACTGAAAAAGGGTCAATCACTGAACTACTTTGTCGAAAAAAAAGAAAAAAATTACAAGTATGAAAATCAGGGTAAATCAGTTAGTAACATCTTTAATGTATATTCGAATATCGAATATACGTTGAGGGTGTTACAATTTTTTTCACTTATAAATTCCTAACAAAATTTTTTAACATAACAAAGATTTTTAATCTTGATGAGAAACAAAGTTCACAAAGGAGTCAACTGTGGAAATAGTCAAACAATCCAACAAACTAGTCTTCCTAGAGTAGCGTGTTTAAATAGAATTAGAATATTTTTTTTAAAAAAAAAAAGTGTGCCAAATGAATTGGGCTTTTAAAGCATATAAAAAAAATCATATTTATTACTTATTAGGCAGGAATTTCTAGCCAACTTCATAGCAACAACGCTGAAATTTCTTCATCTTCCTTTGGAACTCATCCAACGCGTACCCCATAAATAAAACCAAAGAAACACTTCACAAATCAACCATTAAATTTGTTTGATTTCCAATGTCGGAATCAAAGTCTTTATCTAAGTTGCAAACGTTGTTGTCGATGTGGGATTCAGACATGGCAGAAGCAGCTCAGCAGCTGATGCAACTAAGCGACGAAGACAACAGCAGCAGCAGCAACAGCATTGGCAAGAACAAAATCAAAGCAGAGATGAACAACAGCATGAGATTCGTTGAGCAGAGAGATGAGATTTTCAGAGCAGTAAAGAAGACAAGGTGTCGGTTGCTTGAGAATCTTTACAAGGAAACCAATCCCATTTAGGTTAGCTATTGCAAGAATTGAAGAAACGAAACCCATATGGGATTGGTATTATTATTACAATTTTCTTCCAAGTTTCAACTTTTAGTTAAGTTTTGGACAAGTTTGGTGAACATTATGACATTTCCAAGTTTCAAGAGTAGAATTAGAAAAATGTTTATATTTTGTTGCCGAGTAAATTAGGATATGATATTTTAGGTGATTCAGCAGAAAGTTGAGCATAGATTTGACAATGGCCGGCTGGAGTAGGGGTGTAATTGATTGTACTCGAGTCATAGTAGTGTTGAGCTCAACTCGACTCATTAAGAATTCTAGTCAAGTTTGAGCTCGCTCAATTCGGGTCGAGCTTGAGTAGTACTGAGCTCGACTCGGCTCATTAAGAACTCGAGTCGATTCCAACCAAGTCGAGTTTTGAACGAGTCAAACTCGAGTAACTCACGATCTGTCTTGTCTCCTTTACAACAACAACAACAATAATAATAATAATTGTTGTTGTTGTTGTTGTTGTTGAGTGGATTTATTCATCATCAACAACAACATACATTTTAATTCACTTTAATTTAAAAAATATTTCGTATATTATATTTTTCGAGTAGCTCGCGAGCTTATCGAGTCGGGTATTGAGTAGCTCGACTCAACTCGTTAAGAACTCAAGCCCAGTGCTAGCTCGAATCGAGTCTAATCGAGCCGAGTGTTGACCGAGTCGAACTCGAGCGGCTCGCAGTGGCGGAACTAAGACTAAGAGTTTGGGGAGCCAAAGTAATTTTTTAAACTTAGAGGCTTGAATGAAAATTTTGAGGGTTTAAATAAAATTGTTAATACTTTTGTGAGATTTAATCATAGATTTTAAAAATTTTAAGAGGTAATTTAATTAAAAATATTCAAACTTTTGAAGTTTAATATGAATTTTTTTAAAATCTAAGGGACCAAATTAAATTTTTTTAAAGTTTAGAGGTAAAATTCCAATTTCCCAAAAGTTTGGGGGTCTTATAGAGGCTCTGCCCCTGGTGGCTCGCAATCTGTCTCGTCTCTTTTACAACCCTAGACAGAAGACAGTTATCTTTCGAATTATGTTATTCAAATTCTAAATCTAATCTATCTAAAAGGGAGAGGAAGGGGAATTCTAAGGGAAGAAGAGTGTTCATAATGGGTCTAGAACCTATGACCTAAAATATATGAAGAATAAACATTAACAGTTTGACCAATCGACCAAATGTACTTACTTTTATGGAATATGAATTGTTACAACTAATATCCCAACATTACATATGACAGTGCTGGTTGTGTTTACTATTTGAAGTTGGTAATTCTTTACATTGAATACATCATTTATTATGGCTACGTTTGGTAATTAATAGATAGTTGATAGCGGATTGCAGATTACATTAACTGATAGTGCATAGTTGATATCATTAGCTAATTGTATAAAAGTGTTTGGTCAAATTAACTGGTAGCTTGTAGTTGTTTGATTATTTGAACAAACAAAATGACATATATGGATATGATTATATTTTATACTTGTTTAAATAATTTATTAGTTATTAACATTTTGTATCTATTAATATTAATTAGATTATAAAAAATTATTTTTTTAATATCATTCCTGAGCTTATATGAGGATTTACATATTAATTTTTTATTTGTGAAATTATCTTTTTAATATAATTTTAATAATTATTAATTTCTTATCTTTGAAATTATATTTTGAATATAATTTTATGAATTATTAATTTTATATGTATTTATTAATTTATTATTTATGAAATTATTTTTTTAAATTTTATTATTTAATCAAATTTATGTTATTTAGAGAAATTTTCTATAATTATCAATGACATAATAGTCTTTATAAGTCTTTTATCCAAACTTTTAACTCAAAAAGCTCCTAAAAGGGATTTTTCAAAGTGAGAGGTTTCACCTCAATCCGCTATTATAATCTTCTATTTATCAAACATCCAAATTAACAAATTTGACTAGTCAAACTTCTAAAAATACTTCAAACCTCTAATTTTAATTCAAAAAGCTGTTTACCAAACAGAGCCTGTGTATTTCCAGATTAAGTAGCAAATATAGAATGGATTTATATATCTTGCATTGATAGTGTATAAACTCTATATATTTTATTATAAAAATTTAAATTTAAATTTAAGTTTAATTATAAAATAAGTGCCTAAATTTTACCTAAAGAAATTTTTGTTAAAATAGGTGTCTAACGTTTTATATTGATCCGTTTTAAAGTCCATTTGTTAAAAAAATGTTCATACAATTATAGCATGACACATTGCTTTTATTTTTTATTTTCAAAAAACAAAATGAAAAGAAAATAATTTAAAAACATCTTAAAATTTACAAAAAATTACAAAACAGTCTCAAATCCCTAAAATCCAAAAATTATAAAATTTTCGTTGTTGTCGTTGCTGATAGTCTCGTCGGATCTTACCATCGCCATCATCGGAGGCCCTCTCCCATTTTCCCCAACCACCCATCGCCGGTAACCGTCGAGAGGCATGCCAATCGGGCATCAAACGACGAACGTGAAAGGTTTCAACCGTTCGACGTTCGATTGGCACTCCTCTCGCAAGTTACCGGCGATGGGTGTCGGGGAAAATGGGTGGGTGGCCTCCGGCGACGGCGGTGGTGGGGTCCAGTGAGGCTATCGACAGCAGCAACATCGTCAATTTTTATATTTTTGGTTTTGAGGTTTTAGGGATTTAAGACTTTTTTAGAGATTTTGAGAAGTTTTGGAGGTTTTTTAAAAATAATTTTCTTTTTTTCAATTTTTCAAAAAAAATAATTAATTAAAATAAAAATACATGTGTCAAAATTCTAATTGAGTTTAACAGTGTTACCTTAAAACAATAACGGAACTACTGAATGAAATTTTCGACACCTATTTCAGCAAAAAATACTTTAGGCATCTATTATAAAAAATAGTAAAATTTGGGCACCTATTTTGTAATTAAGCCTTAAATTTATTAATTTATTATTAATGATGTGCATAATCATGTTCACTAATTGTGCATAGAATTTCTTTTGAGAGTGATTATTAGAAGAAAAAAAAGATTTGAGTAAAGAGTGAGCACATAAAAATTACATGATTTTGAGGTTATAATTATCCTACGTGAGCTTGGGTGAATTGGGTTGTTTATCAATAATTGTATTGTGAAGTTCGAATAGTAGATTTATTCTCGGGACAAGATCCCACGGAAGCGCACAAATAAAAAATAATATGGAACTATTAGAACAGTAAGTTACTAAGGATCAAACCATGGAAAAACAAATATATGAAGTAATATATTAAAATCGGAATGTGAAACGTTTTTCTATCAAATCTAATATGACAGGAACGGAGACGGTACAGAATTAATTATACTAACAAATATAATCATGTTCGTTTAAGGTTGTTTGTCACATTGTCCAATGTTGCAATAATGTTGAAGCAGGTTCCCACATGTTCCTGTGATTTACAAGGAAGAGCAGGTGGAAGCATAGAAGAGGATTGTGGGTGATGTTCATGCAAAAGGAAGCATCTTTTTCTGTCAACTCTGGCACGTCGGCCGTGCTTCACATTCCGGTAACTTAATCGTTTATATTGTTATTCACCATGCATTTTGGGAAGGAGGGGGGCTTAAAGGGATTTAAATGAAGGGTTCAGAAAAGTGGGATTAATGTTTGAGGGGAAGATTGGGAATCCGAAGATGATGATGGAAAAGGGGTTAAATTTAGTGAATTTTTTCGAATTAAGACTTAATGATTGAATGTGTAAATATGGAGGATTAAATGTGCTATTATAGAAAGTTACATAACAACCACGTCACTAACTTAATGGCCTCTAACGTTCGAGTTATCATTTTGTAACAAAACATAAAGTTTAATTATCATTTTGTAACTTTTGAAAGTTTGAATACCATTTTGAATTTTTAAACAAAGTTTAGTTACCATTTGGGTACTTTACCCTAAATAAAACAATGTAGTTTTACATTTGAGTTTGCCTTTTATTAAAGGCAAAATGGTGTGGTAGGGAATTAGCAGTTAGGGTTTGTATGTTAACCCGTTTTTTATTGACTGTTTCTTCTTCAACTAATTTTATTTTATTTTTCTTTGATTGATCGTTATAAGCCGCGTCTCGCATCGTTTTGTTTCACGATTTGAGTGACGTTTTTGGTTCATCATCTGGTGGACCGTTTCGTGTTCCTGGTAACTATGATATGAATAATGTTTTATCGACGCTCCCACTAGAACAGTCTCGGCTACAAAAGAATTTAGATAATCTTTCATATAAAACTTTAGGAGCTTGTTTCAAGTCATATAAAACATTTGATAATTTGTACACATGATCGGGTTTGTGAGGATCGATAAATCCATTCGGTTGTTCAACATAGAAATCCATCGAGAAATGCATTCTTGACATTCATCTAAAAGAGTTTGATATCAAGATAGCAAGCAACAAGAATGAGAAGCCGAATGGATTCAGCTTTAGCTCGAGATGGATGGAGGAATTTGGACACTGTTCTGATTCTGTTGCAACTTCAGTTTCGGTAGATGTTGCAACTTTCAGCATTCAGTTGGTTCGAATTCTCAACCTTGGTCGCTCCAGCATCTCATAATTTGGACTGGTGTTTTGATTTTGTGGTCATGATTAGAGACGGACGCAGAACTTTATGTTAGGAGGCGAACCTATAAAATTTTAGGAAAACGAAAATAAATTTTCAATAGAAAATATATACAAAATTTTTTAATCATATATAAATTTTAAATTTTAAGGGGTGACCGCCCCTTAGCCCCCTTCAGTCCATCCTTAATCCCTTTAGTCCATCCTTAATCATGGTGTCAAGGAAAAGGATGGGGCGGTCAACCGAAGATGGAAGCTTAAGTCCACCATTCTTCATGGTTTTTAGATATGTCAAAGAGTTATTTTAAGTAAATTAAAAAACTTAAACAATATTTTTACATCCAATTCTATACGATGTTTACGATATTTAAATCTTTCATTACTCACAAATTAAAAGATATTGAGTGTTTAAATATATTTGATTTTGTATCTTTTTATATATTATTTCGGACCGAACTAACATCAATCAACATGAAAGAATGAAAACTTAGACCCAACTTTTTTGGTATCAATGACATTCAATTAGTCCTTTGCCAATCCAACAAGAAATCAACGCCTTTTGCTTTACCACCTTACATTATTTTAATAGTAATATTTTCCTCCATCATTTTCAAAATTACCCTTACTAACCTTATGAAATCAACCTCAAAGGTTGGGTTATTTCAGACATTCAAACATTATTTCTAGAAATAATAAATATTCCTTGCTCTAATCTCCACAGTTGATTCCAACTTACCCAATATCAAGGTAGATCCTTTTTTCCTTGGGCATAACCAAACACTACACATTACATCCCATATTTTATTACAATATACATATTTTGTTTACATAAATATATTAATATAAATTTTGTCTATAAGATATAACGCGAGTTTATCAAAAAATAAAATATAAAACTTAAAATTAAAAAGATGAATGACAACTGGTGTACGGTTAATAACTAAACTATGCGAGCGAGTAAATTTTGTCGGTTGATCAAGCTATTCATCTTTGTTCTCTTATATTCTCTTAGGTCGTGGGTTCTAGACGAACACCCTTTCTTCTCTCTAGAGCCCTCTTCCTCTCTCTTCTAGGTAAGATCAGGATTAGAATTAAAATTTGTAAAAAAAAACATCACTTTAGTGACAACAATCGATGATGTTATCAATTTGGACCTACTAAGTAAATAGACCAAATTATGACAAAACTGAAATATAGAGATTAATTCTCAATTTTTAAAGTAATAGACACTAAAACCACAATTAGACCAAAATTAGTAAAACATATTTAAAAAAAAGAAGAAAATCTAGAAGAATTAGTGCTTAAATCCCTTACGAAATGTCAAGAATTTGAATTTTAATATTAGGCAAGAAGCAAATTAAATCGAGAGGGTGATTTACGTAATGGACCTCTACAATATTTGATTCGAATTATTCAACCTGTTTAACTAACGATTATTATAAAAATAAATAAATAAAAGGGCTAAGTATAAAAGGAAAAATGGCGAAGCAAAAGTAAATCTTAAAAATCCCACAAAACATTATTTACAGCTCATTTTGAACCCCAAACCGCCTCTTTTCTTCTTCCTCTCATTTACAAAATGAAATGGCCGAAACCAAGTTTCAAATATTCTTCCCTTTTCTCATCTCAACTCAGCACATTCCTTAATGGCTTTGGAAGGGCAACAATGTATGCTTTCTCTGCTTCTCCATGCCTAATATTTTCCATTTCATTTCTTTATGCTCAATTGTTCATGGTTTGATTTACTTTCTCAGTACATGTTAATCCACCATTTTCTTTTTCCTTGTCGGCTGTAATGGTTCGCTTCTTTAGAAGAAACCCAGGATAGATAGGTTATTCATTGGCATGTAAATCAATGTAGATGCCAGAGATTTAAATTGCGGTTGGTCGCAGTGTTTTATTGTGATTGTGGACATAACGAATGCTATTGCATTTATTTGAGACAGTTATTTTTCGTAATAACGATTTTGGACGGTACCGTTATACCATTATATAGCGGCTGTTATTACAGTGGTGGACCGCTATTTGAATCCTTGGTAGATGCTACCATTATGAATTCGTCGGCATTTGAATCTTATGATGAAATGCATCACCAACTACCAGGATGAATGTTCTTAGTAAAGTTCTGAAATAAAGCCTACGTAAATTAAAACAGTCATGCTCTTGGTTCAGAACCTTTGAATTTTGATTTCTCTCTTGATAAATACCTAGTGAAATCTGTGTAGAACAGGCAACCCAATGAAATAAGCAAGGAACATAGATCTTCTACCAAGTAAAGGAAACTAAAATCCGACCTCAAAAGCTTGCTTGCCAGGTGGAGAGTTTGATAGGGTGCTAACTGAGTTGAGCAGCTCGTGAGTAGCATAAACTTGACTCGGTCAAAACTCCAGCCAACGTTTGATTCAAGTTTATTTGACTTGAACTCGATCTCAATTCGAGACCTTAACGAGTCGAGCAAGGTCCAACTCAACTTTATAAGTTCGCGACTAACTCGTGATCAACTAGTCGAGTCGAGCAACTAGTTTTTTTTAAATAGCACGAATCGAGCAAATTTTTATCAAGCTTATTGAGTATCAAGTCGAGTTGAGCACTCCTCAGCTCGTGATCAACCAGCTCGATAACTATAAGCACCCCTAGTGTTACCTCAAAAGCGACTAAAGTGCCTCAACAAGGAAAGACCCACATTTAGTCTGTATGGTATAATCTTCTACCAGGAACTAATGATTTATGATATTGAAGTCTCCAATGGTAGGAGCAAATATATGTTAGATTGAATTGCCATAGCTTGAGGAACTTTTATTATCCTATATAAACAGATCCTCAGACACATTCTTGGTACTTCACTGATTTGTTCCATCACATTAGTTTTCTCCTTGTTCGGCAAAAATGGCCATAATGTATGAAAGCATATTTGTCTATGTTGTATATTATATACATGTACATAAGTGAATATAATACATGGTTATAAGTTCATATGTTTCAATATCTAGAAACCCTTCTGTTGCGGTCCCAGGTTATTATATTTATCAGCATTACCCTAAATTATGGACTTCTTCTGCACATATATATCTTATTCTGGGTTCATCTTGCAGAAATTTATTTTCAAGGGGAGGTTGATATTTGGTCCAGATGCTAAGTCGCTGATTTGTACCTCCTTGCTTATCATTGTTCCTGTTATCATCTTTTGTACAAATGTTGCTCGGAACCTCTTCGAAACATCGGGAAATATCGCCGGCTATGCAATTCTGATGGCGACAGTAGTTTTCACAGTCTATGTTAGTTCCTCTGATAAAGCCCTCTGTGTTCTTGAAACGGCATTAAAACCTTGCACATCATTTTTTTCTCTAGATTTCTGCTTGAAAAAATAAAATAGGTCCAGTTTTCCAGCAAGTTCATTTTGTATGGATATGCTACGATCATTATTCATATGATCATGTAGGAGGACCTGGAAACACAAATTTTCAATTGTTCTTTAATTGATTATGATAGGTATTACTGCTGCTGATTCTTACCTCCGCCAGAGACCCCGGAATCGTTCCTCGCAATTTACATCCGCCAACAGAAGAAATATGTTACGATTACTCGGCTTCAATTGATGTCGGGAGACAAACACCAACCCCACGACAGCCATCCCCAAAAGTGGTTGTTGTCAATGGTGTTTCTGTTAGGTTGAAGTATTGTATCACATGCCAGTTGTATCGTCCGCCTCGTTGCTCACATTGCTCTGTATGTAATAACTGTGTGGAGAGATTCGATCACCATTGTCCTTGGGTAGGTCAGTGCATTGGATTGGTATGTGTGTCATCATTGTAAGAAAGATTTGCTCAATAATAAAGGAATAACTTACTTTCTATCTATATGCAGCGCAACTACCGCTCGTTCTTTCTGTTCATTTCATCTTCAACCATCCTCTGCATCTTCATCTTTGCAATGTCTGCCTTGAACATAAAATTCCTAACCGATGACTGTGGAACAGTCTGGAAGGCAATAAAAGAGTCGCCGCTTTCGGTGGTACTAATGGTTTACTGCTTCATTTTCCTTTGGTTTGTTGGAGGACTTACCTGCTTCCACTTGTATCTTATTGGCACAAACCAGGTGAGCACCCTTGTTTGTCTTTTGGGGGTGTGAGAGGAAAGTATGACTGTCATTTTGTTCTTCCTGTATGTGGTTGCATTCGAGTACTCGGAACGAATATTTTTCATATACTTGAAGGGCCCGAGTATATGACCGTGTCGAATACGAATATAATAAGAAGAAGAAACAGTTGGTATAACATAGATTGTAGCTACTTACTTTATATTTCTTCCTGTTATAAGCAGTTTCTGATACTGTATTTATTTCTTCAGCCACAAATGAGACATTTCGGTACCGAGGAGTAGAAAGGTCCCGAGTATATAACCGTGGATGCTTGAACAACTTTCGAGAAGTATTCTGCTCCAGGATCAAGCCTTCGAGAAACAATTTCCGTGCTTATGTACAAGAAAACGAAGGAGGGCTTAACCGGTGCATGAACTCTGGAACTTACATAGGTGATTTAGACAGAAACCAACGAGAAAAAGTAGAAGATGACCAAGAAATAGGCGGCGACCTTCTCAAGATATCCCAACGCCGAGAAGCTGAAGATGCTTAAGAGCAACCTCAACAGGCAGCAGCAGCAAGCCTTAACCAAATCTCTGCTAAGGCTAGCTGAGTTCCTTTGGGATTACCAAAACACAAAACAAAAAGTGGGGTAACTTATCTTTGCCTAGAAATCTAAGGACATGGATTGTAAAAGAATTTTGAAAGAAAGAAACGGCAGCATAGAGTATAGACTAGTAGTGATTGTTTCACCAGAGTTCATATTTGTGCAGCGCTACCGTTTATATATCTCAAGACCTCCCTTTTTCTTTCCAATGTGGGATTAATGTCCCCATCTCTTCCTAAGCGTGACACTAAAGTATTTAGCACATATTAAATATACACATATATATCAATATTATATAGTACACCTCTTGAATTATGTTGGAATGATAAAGCTTGCTTGCTTGAAATGTCATGACTAGAATAAATATATGCATATCATGAATTGTTATGTGATGTTTTATGTTCAATCTTCATAATTTTTTTCTTTATGCAGTCTTTATTTGGTAGTGGTGTATTACTGGACTTTAAAAGCTCAATATTCAAATCTTCTCTCCTCGCAGGCTAGTAGATTTTGAGCTCCACTTTTTGTAAGCATTTATAGATTACCAGAATGGAAACTTGATTCGAATTCAGAAGGTACTGTACTATTTCTTTTAATGCCAAATATATTGGAAATCCATTCTTTAAAGGAAAACTACTGGTGTATAGATTAATCAAGTTTTCCCATATAATTGGGATTGGAAATCCAAACCATTGCAAACCAGCAACCTTCAGATACCAAAATCATAACTATACTATATAATATACAAACAAGCTAAAGCCATTTGTTCAGACTTCTGAATCCACATTCCAAGCACCAAATGTTTTCGGATCCCTTTGAAAGTGCTTAGCTCCCACAAGCCATGCACTCGTCACGATTCGTAAGGGAACATACCATTTCCGCCATTTTTGTTTCATCATCTACCTTTGGCTTTTCCTATATTACCATAAACAACAAGCCTGTTATCAATACAACTCGCAAATTATTTGATATTGCAACGGTGGTTTGAGTTTGACAAGGATTTATATTCATTACCTTAAGCATGGATGTATCAACAGTGAATTTGATCGCATCAGCTGCGGCGCGAGATCTTAGATATTACATTCCTGTCTTCAGACCCTATGTAATCAAGGACATTGATACAAACAGTGAATCCGCAATCTTTCATGCAACCAGTGGCATTTACATTTTTTTTTATCAAAAAGGCATTTACATTTGTTTAAATCATAATAAAGACCAAATTTCAATACCTTAGACCAGGCATTGAAGTGCAAGGAAGTCAGTTTCCCGAAATTAGGTTGGTCCATATGTATGTTTAAGCTTTGGCTCTGGTCTATGAAGCATCCACGATCAACAGCCATGTCAACCAGTGTTTTTTGCTTGATTTCCCAAACAGTCCTGGTAAATTAAAATGAAATATAAAACTTAGTTTCTATGTTTGGGAGAAAAGAATAGGGGCTTCAGCCCCAGTTGAGAGAAAGACCATTGAAAATACCTGTAAATTTCTTTCAGTTCATGAGGTATATCTGAAATATTCTGAACAGAACCATCCGCGTGTATTATGTTGTTTTTAAGGACAGGAGACCAAAGACCCATCTCAGTTAAGTCGTGAAGAAGATGCTTGTTTACCACAACGAACTCCCCACTGGAGATAAAAGATACAAAACGTTTTAAGCAATTGACAACAAATCGATGCATGGGATGATTAATGGGAAATCAGGGCATACCTCAAAACTCTACGACTATATATATTGGAAGTATACGGCTCAAAGCATTCATTATTTCCAAGATCTGACTAGTGGAAGCAGTCGGCATAGGTGCTAATAAAAGTGAGTTTCTCACTCCATTCTTAGCTATCATGTCCCTAAGAGCAGTCCAATCCCAACGATCTGAAGGAGTAACACCCCACATGTCTGGCTGAAGAATGCCCTGAAGTTGAACAGACAACTCGGCGGTGAGCAAAACAGATCAATAAATGAGAAGGCATTGCAATTTGCAATCAAATTGAACAGCCAGATCCAAAGTCTTCAAATGCACTTTAAAGAACTATCAAAATCACCAACCTTACTGACAGGACTCCCATCATACGTCTCATATGGGCCTTCTGTTTCTGCTATAGTTGAAGAAGCTTTCAGAGCACGGTAGTATATGGTCTCAAATATCTCCTTGTTCAGCTGCTGAGCCTGAAAAACAAAACCAGTAAATCATCAGATAAAATTAATTTGGGTTAAGGTATACCAAATCAATGTATTTGTAGATCAAATATACCTCAGGTGAATCAAAGGACATGCCAAGTAAGATGAATGTATCTGCAAGCCCCTGAACTCCTATACCAATGGGTCTATGACGCAGATTTGATCTTTTGGCAGTTTCAACAGGGTAGTATTTAACATCAATGATTTTGTTAAGATTTTTTGTTACAATTTCCGTAACCTGACACAACATCCCAAGAAAAGGAAATCACAATCATAATAATATTAACAGCACAACTAATACATCCATTCCATCTCAAAGATGTGCTAGATGGATTAGTACATTTGCAAGGTAAAGATTCAAACCTCTGCCAGCTTGTCAAAGTCAAAAAACCTATTCTCAGAACCTCTACTCCCAACAAGCTTAGATGGATGAGACTCCAATGGAACCCCCTGAAGAGAAATAAGTAATAAGGCTAACTGTATAAACAAACAGACCCTAGGGAGCAACTATCCGCAATATTAGAATTAAATATCACTTGCCTTTTCCCTCACATATCTAGGCAGTGCAATAGATGCCAGATTGCAAACAGCAGTTTCCGTTGGACTTGTGTATTCTATTATCTCAGTACACAAATTTGAAGATTTAATGGTGCCAAGATTTTGCTGGTTGCTTTTTCTATTGCAAGTATCCTGAAATAAAAGTGAAGGGAAACAAAGGGTTAAGATCATAATACACATCTTACAACATAAATACACAAAAATACATATATATAAAGCTGGTTTGGACAAATCACCTTAAATAGCATGTAAGGGGTCCCAGTTTCTATCTGTGATTTCAGGATCTGAAACCACAGGTTCCGTACTTGGACAACCTTCTTTGCCTTGCCCTAGATATTTAACAAAAGAACTTTTAGTAACTACTTTTTCCTATTGGAAAAAAAAAAGAAAAATGAAAGTACAACAGTATTAACCTCTCTTTCATAATGAATATACAGCTTTTCAAACTCTTCACCCCAACAATCTGCCAGGCCTGGAGCCTCATTAGGACAGAGTAATGACCATTGACCATTGCACTGGACTCTATGCATAAAAAGATCAGGCACCCAAAGTGCATAAAATAGATCACGAGCCCGGTGCTCTTCCTGCAGATACAAAATTTAGACATTATTTGATGTAGTACAATACTATACATTCCTGCAGCAAAATAGAAAAAAGAATTTTAGAACTTAACAACCAAACAATATAACTCATGGAAACAAACTCGGGCAATATAAAAGTACCTTTCCATGGTTCTTCCTAAGATCAAGAAACTCAAAAATGTCAGCATGCCATGGCTCCAAATACACCGCAAAAGCACCTAAACAAATCAACCAACACCATTTTTAACAAAAGGAAAACCAACCATTGTCATAAAACATCATAAAGAGCTGAGTATACCCTTTCTTTTTCCCCCTCCTTGATCAACATATCGAGCAGTATCATTGAACACCCACATCATTGGGACAATTCCATTAGACATACCATTTGTTCCACGAATATAACTACCTGTGGCCCGAATGTTGTGAATTGAAACACCAATACCTCCAGCTGATTTGCTGATAACAGCACACTCCTTCAAAGTTTCATATATTCCTTCAATACTATCATCCTTCATGCACACCAGGAAGCAGCTGCTCAACTACACAATCCAATGAGAACTAAGCATGTAGGCAAAAGAATTGAATAAACAATGGCTTTTGAGTTGAGGAACACAATCCCATGTTTTTACACAACATACATGAGGCCTTGGAGTTCCAGCATTAAAAAGTGTGGGAGAAGCATGTGTGAACCATCTTTGAGACATCATGTGATAAGTTCTTATAGCAGAATCAATGGCATCCTTATGAATTCCAACGGCAACCCTCATCAACATGTGTTGCGGCCTTTCTATAACCTTCCCTTGAACTTTCAGGAGATAGGACCTCTCAAGAGTTTTGAAGCCAAAGTAATCATAGTCAAAGTCCCGGTCATATGTGATCTCACTATCCAACCAAGCAGCATTCTGAAACCAAAACAATTACACAAAATGAAATCTTGGTCGGTACACCGTATCGATACACCTTAGGGTTTCAGCTACAGTAATTTTCTAGAACCGAAAACCCGTATCGATACAGGCTTAGACGTATCGATACGGTCAGGGTCGTACCGATACGAGTATAGGCGTATCGATACCCTATGTTTTAAATCCCCAACGGCTAGTTCAAAACCCCTAATAGCTATTTTCCTGCAGCGTATCCGTTTCGATACACCGTACCGATATGGTACAAGAGCGTACCGATACACTCCATAGGTGTATCGATACACTAAGGCTGGCGAGCACAACGGTTAGTTTCTGAAGAAGGTGTACCGATACGACAACCACGTGTATCGATACGGCAAGCTCCAGAACTGCATTTATTGCGGGAAATAAAGTCTCCAATGGCTCCAAATCATCCCCAACGGTCTATAACGGCTAGAAACTCAATTAGAAGTATAAAAGGCCTCGAGAAGCATCTGAAAAAGCTAATGATCAAATTGCCAACATCTATTATGATTGTAAAAAAGTCTTAGCGCTTAATTCTCATTCTTTCATAGACTACACTTGTTGAGCTTAATTGTTAATGTATGCTTAAGTGTATTAGGATTTGGGTGAGTGCTTAAAGAGTGCAAACATCTACCTTGTAGAGAGGATTTCTTGTTTGCTTTATTTCTCTTGTTGTAAGGATTCTCAAAGCTTGGGTTGTAAGCTTTGGATGCTAGACTTGGTAATTGTGTCTAGGTTGTAAAGGTTGCCTCATAAGCCTTGTAAAAGGGGAAGAAATTCATAGTGAATTTGGGAAATCCTTAGTGAGGAAGCTAAGGTAGTGGATGTAGGCTTTGGTTAGAAAGCCGAACCACTCTAAATCCTTGTGTAAATTCTTCTATCTTTTTGCTTCCACCACCAACACCCAATAAATCACTTTTCCACCACTTGCTAAGCAATTTCGGTTGATTCATCGAGCCCAATAGATGAGACAAAATTCTATCAAAATTAAGATGATGTTTGTGGAGTTCGAATTATTCAACCAATTTTGTTTGCCAAGTGGTGAAGAAGTGGAATTTGGGTGATTGGTGGAGGAAGAAGAAAGATAGAAAATAATGACACAAGGATTAGAGTGGTTCGAGCTTCTAACCAAGCTCTATATCTACTACCTTAGCTTTCCCACAAAGGATTTCCAATTTCACTAAGAAGTTCTTCCTTTTTTTCCCTGGCTCAATAGGCAACCCTTACAAACACAAGGCTTATACCCTGAAGCCTTGTAAAGCACTCTTTAAACAAAGAGAAAATAAAGCAAACAAAGAAATCCTCACTAGGTAGATTATTTGCACAATTAAGCTCACTCACCCAAACCTAATACACTTGAGCATACATTGACAATTTAGCTCACAAGTGTTTTTCTATGAAGAAAATACCAATTTAAGTACAAAGACTATTTTCTAAATCATTGAGATGTTGTCATTAAGATCATTAGTTGTTGTTGAAGCTTGAAGGTCCCTTTTATACTCCCAATTGATATTCTAGTCGTTGGTGACCGTTGGGATTAGATTAGAGTCGTTGGGGATTGATTTTCATCCTGAATTTCATTTTCTGAAGCCTTCAGTATCGGTATGTGAACACCAGGTATCGGTACGCCTACTTTGGGAAATAATCGTTGTGCTTTGAATAGCATACGCGTGTCGGTACGCTTATGGGGCGTATCGGTACGACATGTCACGAAAATAATCATTGGGGTAGTTAAAACATAGGGGTATCGGTACGCTTTAATGTGTATCGGAACGACTTGCTCTATATCAGTACATCCAAACCTGTACCGATACGGGTTTTCGGTTCTGGAATTTTCCTGTAGCTGAAACCCTAACAGGTATCGATACGGTTGAGGCTGTATCGGTACGGGCCTTAAGAAATCTCATGTTTAGCTATTTAAAAATGTTTTGAAGCCTTCCAAAACCTTATGAAAACACATGAAACATATGTTCAAGTTGTTTGGATCAAAATCATTTTTGAAATCTTTTCAATTTAGTTCAAATCTATTTTTCAATTATTATATCAAAACAAATATCCTAACAATGTTTTACCCCAAAAATAATATGATATTTTAAATTGATAGATTTTGGACTAAATTGATAATATATATAAGTGTTTTGGACTAAAACTGTGATTATACCAAGCCACGTCACCATCTCTGTTAGTTTTTAACGGCCAGGTACAAAAAAAGAACAAATACGTAACATTATGTACCATTTTGCTAAAAATAATAGTTAGAATACCAAAACAGTAATGCGGGCATAGTTGGGTACTAAATATTTAGTTTTCCCTTGGTTTTATTAAGGGTTTTCTCTACTCTTTAGCTGTTTTTATTATTTATTTTTTAATATTAAGGTTAATTTATGGCTTTGATCCATTTTCCATATTTAAATCATAGATTCAAGTCACTTTAATTTGCTTAATTTATTTCCTTCTAGAATATTTTTAGTTGGTACAAATAATTAATACTAATACTTTTTTTTGTTAAATGTTTTCTTGATTAAGTAGTGTTACAAGAATATCCTCAAAGCAAATGTCCGGATTCGAATTCACATACAAATGGTGAAGCGGATAAGCATCCATAATCACTATGCCAATTAATGGATATCCATTAATTATAATTAGGGGAAACTACATATTTAGTGCCCCAACTATGCTCGCGTCACTGTTTTGGTACTCAACTATTATTTTTGGCAAAATGATACCTAATGTTACGTTTTTATTTTTTTGGTACCCCGACTGTTAAAAGCTAACAAAAATGATGACGTGGCTTGTGTTAATAACAGTTTTAGTCCAAAAACTTATACAATTTATCAATTTAGTCTAAAATTCTATCAATTTAAACATTATTTTGATTTTTTGGATTAAAATTGTAAATTCCTCGTTTTCTTGTTCTAGTCGAACGTAATTTGCAATTTTTACCCCAAAATTAAGATGATGTTTTGAATTAATGGATTTTGGACTAAATTAATAATCTATATAAGTGTTTTGGACTAAAACAGTGATTATACCAATCCACGCCGTCATCTAATTTATGGATGAAGAGGGATTTGAGTAGTATAAAAATTATACCAAAACATAACAAAAACGTAACGTTAGATGCCCGTTTGCCAAAAATAATAGTTGGAGGTTCCAAAACAGTAATGCGGACATAGTTGGGGGTACTAAATATGTTGTTTTCCATTATAATTAATACTAATATCAGTTTCAATTAAAATGTCAATGTGAAATTTTCTTAAAAACACATTTTCTAACATTAAAAGAAATTGCTAGTATGATGAGTTCGAAATGTTGTGTTTAAAAGAAGAAGAAAAACTATAGTAAGATGAGTTTAGTTCGATTAGTATTGTAGTCGATACATTACATAGGAGGATGTGAGATTGAGCATGCTTAAGCGTTCATCATCCTCTAATTTATGGATGAATAGGGATTTGAGTAGTATAAACATTATACCAAAAGTATATGTTCAAAAAATCAATGTCAGCATTTCAAATTTTCAACCTAAGACTTGAGTTCAATAGCTTTATCTACAAGGTGTGTGCATTATCAAATGGTTAAAAATACATATGAACAGATACTACCTTGTAATCACCTTTAGAATATTCAAAAGAAAATTAACCAACATAATTAATGTTGTTAACTATTCCAATGACTTTACAAGATAATTGATCAAATTATGTTAAATTAAAATACAATCACTAAAATCTTAATTTAAACAAAATAAAAGGACTAAAACTAAAATTTAACATACTAATGAATAATAAATTGAATTAATAGTTCGAAAGCTATTTTTTATTAAATAGAGGGACATCATTTCTATAGTAAATGTCGATATACGAATCTATATAATATTAGACAATATGAACTTCATTAACCACTAAATCTATAGGTGGGTCACATAGTTCGGAAGCTATTTGTTGCATGTGTTGTGCACCGTTTTAATTTAAAATGAAATTGTAGGGTTAGGTTTGATTGTTGAACTTCTATCAAACATAATCTAATTACGGTTTGAATTATTTCCAATTTAATACCAATCAAGTTTTTTTAACATAGTTTTGATCTAAAACTAGAAGATTGATCATTCAAACCCGTTAATTTGATTGTTTGGTCAACAAAGAATTGTAACAAAAGGACTGAATCCTCTAAAACTAAAGAAAAAATTGTTACAAGCAGTGTTTTGGGTTTAGAGTATCGAGAATAAAAGTTCTAAAGACACTTTTGTCTTTGACAATTACAAAAAAAAATTCTCCAAATAAGTTGAATTTAAATACCTCGAATATGCTTTTGGAATAAAACATATTCTCTCATATAATTTAAATAATTATTTTCTCTTCAAATATATGAGATTAATATTACAAAAATAAGGAATTAATATATACATCATTTAAATATGTTTTTGTTATTGCTTTTAAAAAATGTTTTTAGTGCTAAAATCAATGCAAAACATGTAGTTTTTCGGTCTAAAAGTGTTTTCTGGTTTTTGTTGAGCTAACATTTAGATATAACAAATTATATAAAAAGTATTTTGGACTTGATTAAATATTTTAAAAATAATTCAAAGTCCACAAAACTTGAAAAACATGTTTAAAATGTTTTAACTAAAAACTTATATCATATATATCTTCGAAATGTCGAAACTTAACCACCTTTTAGTGTTTTAATGAAGGTTTCGATACCCCTTTACGAGGTCTCGAAACCTTGCAGGCAAAATGGGTTTACAATTAAAATCTGGACCATGGTTTCGACACCATCGCAATGATTTCGAAACCATACTTAAAGTTATTCGTTTAATAAATGGATATAAAACTTCTATTCATACTTATTTATTTAGGCTATTGTTTAAACTTGAAATAACAGTCAGTTTTATTTAATAAATAAGAAAACAATAAATATTGAATATAAATACAATGAAATTAGAAGAAGAGTTTGGGGGAAAAAATAAAACTAGATTAATGACATTAACCAGTTATTTCACCTAAAAGCATCAAAGTGCACGAACTAGCCATTTGAATAATAAAATAAGACCATGCAAGAAAAAAGTTAAAAAATAAAATAAATAAAAAATGATAGATGCAAACACTATTTTGTCGATAATAAAAGATAAAAATCATAACCCCTAACATAAAAATGCATGTAATAAAATAAACTGACTTTAATATAACTCAACCGATATTTATATGAGTGATTGCGAGCGCTTATTGATATAAAAGAACTAAACAAAAAGTACAAAATAAAGATAGATCAACGAGATCACCGGAGATCAAATGGGGATGGGGACGAAATTCCTATACTCGAACCATGAGGATAACTGAATTCTATAAATAATCGTGTAGATATTCAAAAAATATCCGCAATGATTCCTGATATTTTACAAGATTTTAAAAAATATATATTTATTTATCTTTATACCCCTAATATATATCTTAATAAAAAAACTAACTATATGAAAAATACTTTGATTCGCAAGCGTGTGTAAATTAAAGTTTACACATGTCTTTTAATTTTAGGGTTTTGAGATTTATGTTAGAATTTAGGGCTTAGGTTATAGGGTGTAAAATTTATGATTTATTATTAGAATTCAGAGTTAATGATTTAGAATTAAGGGTGTTAGAGTTATAAATTTAGGTTTTAAATTTATTTATGTACCCCTAATATATATCTTAATAAAAAAATCTAATTATATTATTATCACTTTAACTTTCTCTCAAACCTAGTCAGTAGTCACACTCAATTTTCTCAATATTTTTCTATATTCGATTTTAGATATAAGCTAAACCCCTCATCTATATCTTCCCCAACTCAACACCATTTTAATCTTCATCTTCTCGTAACTACTTCAAATCAAAATATCAAAATTTTATATTTTAAATTGAATTGGTCATTTATTTTGGTTAATGGTTACGGTTTTAGTTAATTAACTGAACCGTTAAAGTTAACGGTTTCGGTTAACCGAACCGTTAAAATTGATTGGTTAAGGTTACGAATTTTGACTAATGGTTAACCTATAGGTTAACTGTTATTAATATATATATATATATATATATTTAAAATATAAAATAACTTTTAAAGAAACCAACTCACATATACAAATATATACGCTCTTTTTGTAAATTCTAAACCCTATTTCTAAAGTTATTAAATTCAATTCACCCTTTAAAATGTTATAAAGCTTGTGTGTTTTGTCTTGTGTTGAAACTTTATAATATATAAGTATTTTTTTAATTATGGCGTAAGTGATTAAAATATATTTATTTAAGTATTTTTATGAATATTTTAATATAATATTTATAGAAAAGATAATTATATTATTCTCTAAAAAATAGTGAACATGTGAGAAAATTTGTAATAGGTTATAAGTTAACCTATAATCGAACCGTCGGTTAACCGCGTTTTAACGAGTAACCGTTGACGATTAACCGTTTCTTAATAATTAGGTTACGGTTACAAAATTCAATTATCACTATAACGGTTAACCAAATATATAAGTTAAATAATACGATTAATCTACTATGATAACCCCTAAATTACCCATCCATGCTCCTTAGCAAAATCTCTTAAAGCCCTCTTTCAAAAAAAAAAAAAAAACTCTTAAAGCCCACAGATATTTTTAAAATTCAATCCAAGTCGCATTCCCAGATTTCGAGGACCAAAATTAAATCAAAAGCTGAAACCCCAACAAAACCCTAACTTCCCAATCCCTCGCCCCGTAATTAGTTTCTTCAAGGTTCCAACTTTATTACCTTGAAGAAGATTTGAAATCTTCCGATTTTCAAAAACAAATTTATGGATTTCGACGAGTACGAGTATTTGGAGAAAACCGCCGAGGAGCAGGAATATTCGAAGAAGAAGAAAGACGGAGGAGGGTCGGAGGATAAGAGCGAGAGAAGCTACAGGAAGAGAGATGGCGATAGAGAGGAAGAGGATGACGATGGCAAGAGCAGCAGCAAGAAATCGAGAAGCGGCCGCATTGAGGACGATGAGGAGAGGCGAGATCGGGATAAGGATAGGCATAGAAGCAGTCGCGACAGAGACAGGGAAAGGGAAAGGGAGAGAGATAGGGATTTAGAGAGGAGTAGCAGAGAGAGGGAAAAGGAAAGGGAGAGGGAAAGAAGAGATAGAGATAAGGAGAAAGAGAGGGAGAGGAGGGAAAGAGAGAAGGAAAAAGAGAAAGAGAGGGAAAGGAGAGAGAGAAGCAGTAGTAGGTCGAGAAGGCATGAAAGTGATCGTGAGATTGAGAGAGAACGGAGAGAGCGGAGCAGCAGTAGGTCGAGGAGGCACGAGAGTGATCGGGGTCCGGAGAGAGAACGGAGAGAAAGAAGCAGTAGTAGGTTGAGGAGGCACGAGAGTGAGCGTGAGCAAGACAGGGATCGTGAAATCGACATCAGGGATAGCAGGTATTTCCCCCAAATAAATTGTATGTTCAAAATGAATTATCAGAACCTATACTGAAGTTTTCGAATGTTTATGCTGATTGTAGAGATGACTTTATGACTGCTAAGTTCAATTCAACATGTTGAAACACGGTTGAATTGTTCATGCTATCTTACATTGTCTAAGAATTCATTTATTTGACTAATTTATATTTACGAAATTGGGAGAGGATTTCTTAGTTATATCTTGTAGATTTGTGCAGATCTGTTTTCTAGAGCTTTGATTTTAGTAATATACTGAATTATCTCATAACTCGGATGTTTCAGGAGATTTAAAGATAAGAAAGATGCAGTGGAGCTTGAAGCTGATCCTGAGAGGGACCAAAGAACAGTTTTTGCTTACCAGGTAGATTACAGTGTGCTTCTTGCTTTCATCTTCAGAGGATTATTTGACATAAATGTTTTTTATGTGTTTTTTCATTTGCAGATGCCTCTAAAAGCTACTGAGAGAGATGTCTATGAGTTCTTCTCAAAAGCTGGCAAGGTTAGTCAAGTTTAACTTGGTTATTTTGCTTCTTTGTGATGGTTTTACTCTGTGTTTTGTCTACACCTTGCACCTTAGCAGTATAATAAAAGTATCTCAATACCCTTTCAAGCAATGCACATTGATCTGGTGCATACTTGGTGCGTTTAGATGTGCTTTTTTTGGAAGGCAATATGAATAAGAAAGGCTGCCTAGTTGAAGTTATCTTTTCTTTTACTTTTTCATTAGATGTAAATTTACTTGTATAAAAGGGGATAGTACCAAACTCTCTACTTTTGATATTTGAGCATTCAACAGCAGACATGGGATTGTAAGGAAATCATGTATGTTTACCAACAAATTGCGTGTTTTGTAGATAAACTTGACTACTCTTTAGAGTTATTAACATAGTCATATATCTTAAGCTTATTCTACACACAATTGCAAAGAGACGCATACTTATTGCTGATTACATCACTCTGATGAGCGTTCTTTGATTTTTCTTTTGAGTGTTGTGCCCGAGGCAATACAAGGTTCTAGAACCTAGATGCACCTTTCTCCCTTGGCAACGTGGTTGTACTATGATTTATCAACTACTGCTTTCAAGGATGCTAAGATTCCACAATAACTGATCAGGGAAAAACATCATCGAATGTTTTGAAAATTTGTATACATTTGAAACACTCGGTTTATTTCCTATAAAAAACTCATTATTGCAATTTCTAGAACATTGCAATATCAATTTGCATAATCTGCCATATTTCTTTAAATTCATGTCTTTCTGATACTATAAGTTAATGCATAAACAATGTTTAGAATGATGTGAATGCATATTATTGAGATACATCTGCTTCCTCTTGCAGTATATGATCCCCTGCCTTCAGTTTCGAGTAGTATTATGACTTTCTTGTGTCTCAACATTCTATATATGTGGGTGAGTTAAAAGCACATATTAAACAATATAATTTTGCGGACTCTCCTTGATAGGCGTCGCATCTGGAAGCTTGGAAGTCTGGGATCTCCCCGCATATTTTATTTTTTAAGGTTATCATCTTATGTTTGATCTAATGTCTGTTTCCCTTTATCACTTTTAGGTGAGGGATGTTCGGCTGATCATGGATAGGAATTCAAGACGATCAAAGGGAGTTGGGTATGTGGCTTCATGTTGAGCAAAGTTAAACTTTCTTTTGCAACCATTTGAAATAACTCTTTGTTTTAAAATCAAGGTTAACTCTATTGTTAAATGCACTAGCAATGCGATAACGACGAGGATTGATGGGAATAGCTATCATGTTTTTTAATCAATTCATGTTGAGTTCTCAAATTAGATGAAAGAAACCTGAATTTTTGTCCTTGTCACCTCTCTTCTTTGATATTTCTTAGTATTAAATGCAGTTTATAAACATGGGTACCTTGTTCTATTCAACTTGTTTGTGGTTCTGACTTCTAATAGGATTTAAAGATACTCCATACATTTTAATCTAAAAGTGGTTTTGTTAGTGACTAAAGACTTATTGATAGTCTTTTCTTTTAATATGTTCTTTTTCATTTTTTTGGTTGAGAATAAATTGGAGGGGTTGGGAAGTTTTCTTTGTTCATCTTTGACTTTGGTAGTTTTTTTACCTTCTTTTGAAATTGGGACATGCCAATCTTTTAATCTCGTTTTCAAGTGTTTTTTTTTGTGTTGTTTGATTATCTTGGACTTGCGTGTATGATATCTATTTTGCTTTTCTAATATTTTTATGCTGAGCTAAACTGTTATTGCACGAGACATCAGATTCAACAAAAGATACTCAGCACAGCTCTCTGCACTACACTTTTCCTTTCCCTGCTTCTCTTTGCTATATGCTTTGTAAATGTTGGTTGCTATTTTTTCTTGTATGTTTAGAGAAACTATTTACAGGCGCTGATAAAATTGCAGGTATATCGAGTTTTACGATGTGATGTCTGTGCCAATGGCAATAGCATTGTCTGGTCAACTGCTTCTCGGTCAACCTGTGATGGTTAAACCTTCCGAGGCTGAAAAGAACCTTGTTCAGTCCAATACTTCTGGTGCAGGGACAAGTGGTGCTGCTGGACCATATGGAGCTGTTGATAGAAAACTATATGTAGGGAATTTGCATTTTAACATGACAGAAATGCAGCTTAGACAGGTAATACGACTAATAGCTCATCAGCAAAATAGAAGTCACCATTCTTTGAATTGGTTTATGAATGACTGCATTTATGTTTTGATGTTCTCTAGACCCTCTTTCAATTTGCTGACTGGATTTTAATAGTAGTTGCTTAGGGGAAAAATTGGACGGAGTTCCATAGATGTTTTTGAAATGTTATTTCTTTTAACCTTTTCCATGTTGATATTACCTGCTTCTAGTGATTAGTCATTTAAGGTACATGATTTTCATCTCAAAGCCTTTGCTTATCTTACATTTATGCTGTCAGATATTTGAACCTTTTGGACCTGTGGAGCTTGTACAACTACCACTTGACCTTGAGACTGGGCAGTGCAAAGGTTTTGGGTTTGTTCAGGTTAGATATAGATTAAAGACTTGGCTATGTTCATTTTCCTGTATGGTAATAATTATCCATGTTCTTGTTGGCTTTATGATTTTTACAGTTTGCTCAACTTGAACATGCAAAAGCAGCACAAAGTGCCTTGAATGGGAAACTGGAGATTGCTGGTCGAACCATTAAGGTAGGCTTGGTAATTTCATGAAATTGGAGGATTATGTTAAGTCTAATTCCAGTATCAGTCGTGTGTTTGTATCTTTGGTGACTATAGCTGCAAAAAGAAAAAAGGTAAAACTATAACTGGCTTTTTTATTATACTAATTTCTTTATGGTTAAAATTGCATATAGGTTTCATCTGTTACAGATCATGTTGTTACTCAAGATACAACGGCAAAATCTGCAGATTTTGACGATGATGAGGGTGGTGGCTTGGTAAGTTGAAATGCATATTATTATAGTAGTATTTAATGAATATTGTTTTTTTATATGTTTGTTCCCTGTTTGTCTCATTCTAGTAGTAGTGCTGAGGGTATTTTTTTGGGCCTTTGTATCTTTTATCCAGGCTTTGAATGCTCAATCAAGAGCATTGCTTATGCAGAAACTGGATCGCTCTGGTATTGCTACAAGGTTCGTTTGCCCTTTCAGATGGTCCTTTCCAGTTTTTAATCCTATCATATATCTAATGTAATAGTTTTGCAGCATTACGGGCTCCCTTGGAGTACCTCTCGTTGCTGGGTCTGCTCCAACTCAACAAACTGTTACATTACCTGTCAACGGCCAGGGGGCATATCCGGCACCAGTTCTACCGGCAATCATGTCTACTACAGCCCTTGATCCTATTGGACAGCCCAGTGAGTGTTTGCTGTTGAAGAATATGTTTGATCCTGCAACTGAGGTTGGGATTTTCCTGTTCTAAACTTGCTATTTCATTTTTACTTCTCGTGTTCTCTTTTCTGCTTCCTTGTACAAGGTAGTTATTTTTCTGTAAGTTTTATTGCAGACGGAACCAGATTTTGATTTGGATATTAAAGAGGATGTTGAAGAAGAATGCGGCAAATATGGCAGGGTGAAGCATATTTATGTGGACAAGTAAGGATCAAACTGTCTATTGCATGGAATAAGCTCATTTATTTCAGCAATTGTTTTTATTTTCATGTTTGTTGGCTGAACATCGTGCTCTCCAAATCTGGATAAGTATATTTTATAGCCATTCTTTATTGTTGATTAAAGAGCAAATGTTCTATATCTGTCAACCTATGCTTGGTTTGTTTTTACTTGATAACTTTGTTAACCTATAAAACGATAATTGAGAATCAATGACGATTGACATCTTATTTTTGTATTAGAAGGCTTTTCTGGTCTACCATATTTTACTAATAACCGAGAAGTGTTATGAGGAAAAGAAGGATTTCAATTTTTCTCAGCTGCAGTTTTAACATGTATTCTCTTTTGAATTCCTCCCTACAGAAACAGTGCTGGTTGTGTGTATCTTCGATTTGATTCCACAGAAGCGGCGGGTAAAGCTCAACGCGCTATGCACTTGAGATGGTTTGCGGGCCGATCAATATCAGCCTTATTTATGGTAAATATTCAGCACTTGTTTTCCAGTCCGTATTGAAGTTTAAAATGGACCCCTCTGGTTCTCTAATTTCTCTCGGTAGTAATGCATGTTTAGTATTTGTTTGTTAAGTTATGTTGGGTCGTATGAGTAAGGGAAGAGTAATTTTGTTAGTTAATTAACTTGGATTACAACTGCCTGCAGCAACCCAATGAGTATGAAGCGAGGTTTAAAGGTTGATTATAGAAGAGCAACACCTTTGATTCCGAGGACATCTTTCAGTATGGGATTTTTATTTCATTTATGCTCTGCAGTAGTGCATACATATTTATTTAGGACAATTGTCTCGGTCTCGACTTTATTTTTATTCACAATGACCTAGATGTAAGATAATTGTTTACATTCTTTTTTGGTTTGTTCTGTAATTTGCTTAAAGAACCATTTTTGGAGACAGGATTTGTATTGGAAATTATTCCAGTACTCAAACCATTTCTCACACAACAAAACTATCATAATATTTTTTTATGGTACATGTTCAGGGTCTGAGATTCCTTTTGAACCCTGCTGTGGGACACAGCGCCTTCACTAGTTCTTTGTTTCTCCTACACATTAAAGTAGGGTTATATGTATCGGATGGATCGAGTCGAACTTGAGGGACTTAAACCAAACGTAACATGGTGAGATTACTGGTACATATGAGATAGATGGGCGAAATCCACTCAGAGTCGAACTTCAGTGGAAGGATTCCCTGTTGCAAGTCTTTTGATTCAATACTTCGTTACAGGAGGCTGGCGGGAGTTCTAGGGTGCGGCTAAATTAGGGTTGCCTTCAACTTAAAACATTACCCAATTTGTAAAAATTTTGGCATAAAAATTTTAATTTAAAATGTTATTTAGTTGGTAAGAATTTCGGTTATAAACTTAAAATATTATATAATTAGTAAGAATTTCTGTTAATGTTACGTGAAAACTTAAATTGTTGTTTTTTAATCGTACCCTACTAGACTCCTCGGTCAGCTGATGGATGAACTGTGGTGTTACTTTTGTTTATCTCAAGTATTCAATCAGCTCAGCTTTATCATATCTTTTACCCCTACGCTTATATTATAAGTGTATGTTACAACAATGATGAGAATTACATCTAGGGGTAAGTATTTGATCAAGCGAGTTTACAAGTAAAAAAAATTGAGTTTGTCGAGTTTAAGAGTTCTATTTTATAACTAAAATTTTATTTAAAAGTTTTTTGAGTTGAGTCCAGTCGAATTGTTCGAGTTTCTGTTCAAATTTAATTGTATATATTTATAATGTTATGGTAATAATTGGTTTTCAATCTAAACAACTTTCTATAACCATATGTGATATACATATATATTTTTTTATATGTGATATACATATAAGGTAAAGTTTTGAGGCTCGGCTCGAAATTAAAGAGTAATATACTAATTGCTAAAAAAATTGAGTTATTCGAATTCTCATTTTATAACTAAGATTTTAATTTAATTTGTTTCGAATAGAGTCGAACTTATGAAATTATAATTCAAACTAAGTCAAGTTGAATTAGATTTTTTTTAAATCGAATCAAGTTTTTTTCATCCCCTAATTATTTCCTCTATTTCCGTCTAATTTATTTTACCCCTAATTACATCCTCTATTTCCGTCTAATTTCTTTTACTTCTTTATATTTCTTGTTAAATATCATTTTGTTTTATAATAAAAATATTTTAAAATTTAATAAATTAATATTAAATAAAAAGTTTAACTATAAAATAAGTGCTTAAATTATTATTTTTTATAATAAGTGCTTAAAATATTTTTGGCTAAAATAGGTGTCTAAAATTTTATTTTTGACTTGTTTTAAACTCTACTTTGACCAGAAAAAAAACTTTAAGTATATATCTCAAAAAATAAGTATAATTTGGGTATTTTTTTATAATTAAGCCTGAATAAAAATAATAAACTTGTAAAATGAATTTACCAAAAAATATATTTTATTATTTAAAATTCCTCCATACAAAAACTACTTAAAATTCCTCTTTTGGAAATTAAATCATCCAAGGACAAAATCAAATAAGAAAGAAGCAAGATGAAATGAAAGGGCAGACCGGAGGTGGAGAAAAGGGCTTGGATCGGGTCGGCTGCCATTCTCATTCCTCTTTTCCCCTCTCAATTTCAAAACTGTTGGGTGCATCCGATTTTTAATTTCTTTTTGGGTAAGTTGTCTTTCTAAATTCACCCTTTTTACTTCTAAGTAATTGATCGCAAGTGAAAAAAAAATCAAATTGAATATTTGTGCTTTACTTCATCTGCTGTGTTTGTTGTCCAGTTTTTATATGTGCAATCTGTTCTTCTGTTTATCTTGTATCCTTTTTAAGAGACTTTTATATTCTGTTTTCATCTTATATTTGTAATCTGTTGTTCAAACCATTTTCCTAACCTTGTATTAGCAGGGACTGATAAAACTCTTCTGGGGAAAAAAGAAACCATTTTTATATCATGCTAATCCTTTTCATTTTGATGTTATGTTTGGCACATTTGCTGAAAATTTTGATGTTGGGTGTTTTTTCTTTTGATGTTTAAGGAGCTGAGGTTATGTTATTTGCATTTTTGTTATAATGTTAGTTTTCTAGCTTTAATCACTTCTTCAATCTGTTATGTTTGAGTACAGATGTTTTTTTCTAGTTGTTATATAGGACAAGTGGACATTTATAGTTAGAGGTATTTCTTTTCTGAATTGGAAAACCGGAAACGATATGACCAAACCACTGGTATGGTGTATGTGATGGTTAAACATTGTCTGCTGGGTATTTATAAGCTTGATAAGAAATATTGAAACAAATTGATGCAGGAAGTTAAATTAGGTAGTATCGATAGGCTTGTCATGTGGGATATGCTTGGTCGAAATGAGTTGTTATTTTCCTTTTATAATCCTGTTATTTTGATAATGTGATCGAGCTTTTCGGCATAAGGAGTTGAATATATGGTTGAATGGCTAGCAGAGGGCAACACACAATTATTACCTATCTTTTCTGTTACTCATTCTCTCTATTTCCTTTCTGCATTTCTCTTCTTTTCTCCTAGCTTCTCTATTTCCTTTAATTGTATAAATTGCAAATTTATTTTCCCGACAGCGCATCATCAGCAATAGGCAGACATGGAGTCAAGCACAGCGAGTGTGAGAAAGAAGCTGAAACGCAGAGAGGTAAATCATAACATATGGTTTTTTATTTATCCATCTTCAATAACAGACAAGGATTTTTTATTTAGATATTTATCATAAAAGTAATGGATGTATACTTTTCTTTTGGCTTTTCAATAAATAGATACTAGAGAAAAAGAAAGCAATAGACCAACTCCTCAAAGCTGCTTCTGCCCAAATTGACCATCTTGCATCTTTCCCTTCATTCCGCTGTTTCAACAGAAATGGCAATCCCCTCTCACCTTTGTTCTATATATTTCTAATAAATAATTTTTTTTTTTTTGTTTCTGGAAGAGCTGACAATATTGATTAAATCACTACTAGGCCTTTGTTTACGCTTGGAATCGGGGCATGGTGATAAGCTTTCCCATTGCACGAAACAGTGCATTCAAAACCTCTTGAAGGTAACAATTTTAATTTGCAAATTCTGAATTGGATTCTTCTGTTCTAATTGAAGCTTTGACAGGCAAACATGGAGGGTCCGTATGGATTGGAGTGGGCAGTAGAAGAGAAGGTGAAAAGGAGAGAAATGGTTGCTCCAGAAGCACGCTATATATTTGTACGTAGGAATGCCAATGAGATGATGATGGACAGTGCCCCCACTCCATTGCTTGGTTTCCTACAGTACCGCTTCACTCTGGAGGAAGAGATACCTGTTCTTTATTTATACGAATTGCAGCTTGATCCCTCTGTCCAAGGGACAGGACTCGGAAAATTCTTGATGGAATTAGTTGAGCTAATTGCTCAGGAAGTTTGTAATCTTTACTAAATGCCCTTGAGTTTATTCTTTTTACCGTTTCATTGTGTTTGGTAGAATTTGGGATTATGTTCTCAATTCAATGTTTCTTTATACACTATCAAGCTAGATTTGAAGTTCTAAGATGTGATTCTTTGCTTTGCATTTCATCCTTCTCTCAGAATCGGATGGGTGCCGTGGTGTTAACTGTTCAAAAATCAAACTCATTGGCCATGAAGTTCTATATAAGCAAGCTAAGGTAAGATTTTCACTGTCTAAGATTGTTGTTTACTTATAGATGTAATTACTTACAGCAAACCCTCCTTGTTTAGTATAATCTTAGCATTCATGTTTTGCACTTGTCTATAAGTGTTATGTGCTGTAAGGCTAAGATATGAGCAACGAATCCGTAGACACAAATGGCTAAGAACAAGGAGCAATTAGAACAACTTGGTGAAACTGAAAGAAAGAACTAAACTGAACAAAAGCAAGCTAAAAGAACGTAATCGTTCAATAAGTCTATGCTAGCATATGAATAGGACTGTTTTGCATTATCAACGACTTATTCCGATTTCTAACTATAATTCTCGTTGAAGGGAGAATCCACCTCAAGACTCGTTTGAGTGAGTGTCGTCTTATCTCAAGTTTAGGTTTAAAATATTTGCGGACTTTATTAATTAAGAAAGACCTCTTATTTAGAGGTTACATGCCTTTTGTTTGAATAAAAGACTTACTCAGCATGCAATCCTACTAAGGAAAGGCTTCTAAGAATACAAAAACCTGATAAATAGAATCTCCTAATGGCAATAAACTTGCTCTTAGTAATTATCATAATAATAAACCGACTCCTAATAACCTTTAATAATAAACTGATTTTAATAATAGTTCAAGAAGCATCTCCGATATTAATTGCAGCCCATGCATCCTCAACATAAGTCATGCTGCATCTAGTATCTCCCTTACATTTTTCTTTTACTTTATATTGTTTGAAACAATGAGAATGTACCAACTTTGTGCAGATATGTGGTATCAAGTATTTCACCATCTAGAGTCGATCCATTGGTATGGAGTTCGATTACATATGCATTATGATATGCTATACATGACTGTTATTTCGAGTAATTTTAACCATTTTGTGCAGGCTGGAGTAAACAAGAACTATGAAATTCTTTGCAAAACATTTGATCATGAAGCTAAAGTTATATTGGAGGTATATTTAGTTTAGCGTATTGGTGCTATTATTATGTCATTTACATCCTCGTAAACTTGCACTTAAAGAGTTTACTTGATTGTAAGAATCGAACCCCTACGTTTAGATTTACAGTTTTTTTCATTAGGTGAAAAATGCAGATGCCTTGTCAAAATTGCTTCAAATACCATTTAAATGTCGAATTGTTGATGCAGGCTTGCTAGGAGGGTATGGTTATGGTGCTTTTTCATATTTGAATTTTGAAGACTAACAGGGAAAATTGTACGAGAAGAAGAAAATTGTCGGGTTTTGTCTCGTTTCTTAAAAGGTATTGTCCATTCTGGAAGTATAAAAACTGCCTTTACGGTTACGTCTTCGGCGAACGGAACCTTGACTGGGAAAAATGACCTTTGCTTTATAGAACACAGCTGAAATTTTCATTAGTTTGATGTGGGATTACTAATTTTTAATTTGTGTCTAGTAGTGTTCATTATTTGGTTTTAACAAAACGAACCGGTTTAGTCTGGTTATTTATAGGTTAACCATAAAAGAAATTAGTTCGGTTTGATTAACAAATGATATCTTAAGAAAATTGTGGTCTGTTGTTTAATTCAGGTCGAAAATAAAATTAATTAATTCATCTCAATTAACTTGATAATCAATTAGTTTTAATATGTAACTATACATTAAATAGTTGTTAATACTTATCTTCTGTTTTGCTTTTTAGATTTTGGTTTATTTTGGTTTTTATATGGAGTTAGTTAGGAGTGAGCATTTGATCGAGTTAATTCGACTTGGTCAAGTTTTTGAATTCTATTTTATAACTTAAATTTTATTTGAAATTTTTGCGAGTAAAGTTTATGATATTCGGGTCAAGTTCGAGTTTTTGTTCAAATTTAAATGTAAATATTTATAATGTTATGTATTAATTAGTTTCAATTTAAACGGCTTTTTATGGTTATATACAATATATATATATATATATATATCTTCATATTTTTTTCATATGTGATATGCATATATTATGCAAAGTTACTAGTTGAGAGACTTGACTCAAACTTAAAAATTGATCCACTAATTATTAAAAGTTTTGAGTTATTTGAGTCTTATTTTATAACTTAAATTTTATTTAGAATTTTTTTCGAATTGAGTTTGTGAATTAACGATTCGAGTTAAATTAAGTAGAGTTCTTTTTAATGTCAAATAAAAAAATTGATTTTTTTCTGAATCGAGTTGAATTATACTCCTGTTAGAAGTGTTGAGGAGTTAGTTTTGTTTGGTAAAAACGAAAATGATCAAACTAATAGTAATTGTTTTGGTCCGGTTAATTTATCTATAAAAAATTGGTTTATTAATGGTTAATGATTTCATTTGAATAAAATTTTAACGGAAAAAAATTTAATACACAAGTTTTAAATTTTAGTTTACATAAGCTTGTTAAATTTGGGGTTTATAGATTTATGATTAGAGTTTAGAGTTTAAGTTTAAGATTTAGGGCTTTAGATTTAGGATTTTAGAGAAGAGTTGTGTAATATTTTTTTTACATAGTTTGTGTATCAAAATATAACCAAATACTTGAATTAAAGTTGAGTTATATTTTGATATGTAAAAAATATTATAGAACTTTAGAATCTAAATTTTAAATTTCTAAATTTAAATACTAAACTTTAACCTTAAATTTTAAATTTAAAACCCTACAGTTTAAACCTTTAAATTTTAAACCCAAAATTTAATAAACTTGTCAAAGTTTTTTTTTCCTTTTTGGACAATCCTAAAAAATATTTTTATAAAATACACTACTCATTTTATTATATATCAGTAACTAGCATATCGTTTTTTCTGTTAAAAATATAATTTAGTCGCTTGCTTTTCTTAGGTTATTTTTTCTGTGCAAAGCGCTGTTTACGATTATGTTGTAAACTCTCACCGTAATCTTAGATATTTCAGCTTTTTAATAAAACTAACATCTTCTGTAATAATAATAATAATAATAATAATAATAATAATATAATCAATTAAAATTGTGACAAACAAATTATTTTGTCGTTAAAATTGAAATATAATCTAGTTTTATAACAGTTTTAATTTTAAAAATTTATACATTCTATCAATTTGGTTTTGACTAAAAAAATAATTCGATTGCACCCTTTGACACTCCTCCAATCACTTGTCACACTCCATGCTATTTTCTTTCAGCTCGATAATCAACAAATGTAATAACTCGATAGACACAATTACTTTATTACTGAACAACTTACAAACAAATGGAAGAGACTAATTATGACCTTAATGCCACGTGGTAGTAGACACATCACACAATCACTTAATTAATATAAATTTAGAAAGGATGGAATTTCTTAAATTATTTTAAATTATAATCAAATTAATAGAATATATAAGTTTTGAATAATGAAATTGTCACTATATCAAATCATCTGTTTTAATTTTATCAGTAGAATAATTCGCATTTCACAAAATTTTAATTAAACAATTAAATTATTATTTTTATTAATAAAAATAACTTATTTATTATCTATTCTATAATTAATATGTGCGTTTTATTTTATTTTTGAAAGATCAGCGTAGACATTAGAACTTTCAATTTTAAAAAAATGATTTTCATTTTCAGATTTCCTAAAATTAAAAAACACATTTGGTTGATATAAATAAAATTTTATTTTTAAAAATGAAATTATTGAAAATGTGTTTAGTATCTAATTTTTTAAAATAAAAATAAACAAATATCTACTCATTAAATTATAAATTAAAATATAAATATTAGAAAAATATTATTACAATAAAATAAAATATAATTACATAAACTAAAATTTTAAAATTGTCATTAGAAAGATTTGAACCCAGGTTAAATAGAGTTAAAATCTAAAAACCCTTATTTTCTTCCTTTTCACTTTTCTAAAACATTTTCAATGAAATTAGCAAAAACATTTTTTTATGTTTTCAAAATTCTACTCCTTTTCGTTTTTTAAATTCATTTTCTAATTTTACAACCAAACATGTTTTCTTCATCATTTTTTATTTTCCAAGAAAATAAAAAATTACCTATATTCTCTAGAACCAAGTGCATCCTAAGTCTTTCTTTTTTTCGTTTAACTATCACAATCACTATGTAATTTATTATCTGATTAATTCATATCAGGTATTGTAAAGACCTATTTTAGGAGTGACCCTCCCAGCTTAATTTACTATATTCACTATATTAGGATTCAAACTCCTGGCTTTATTGAAAGAATTTAGTGCTTCATCCAACTAGATTTATTCACTTTAGTCTTTTTTTTGTTTAACTACCGATATCCGACTCATTGACCGACTAATTCGGATCGGGTTTTGCATAGGCCCAATATGAGGGAAACTCGGCATTTTTAGGCAAATAATGCATTTTGGTTTAAAATTAAGGGAAATAAGGCACGCTGCCCTATAATTGGGAATCTACGACAAAAACTATAGTAACTTGAAGACGCCAATTTTTTAATATTTAAAATTTAAATTTCAATGAAAACGCCACCTACAGCCAAATTACGAAAATTAAGCCGCAAATCAGCTACTGCAGTGAAAGAGTGGTCAGTCGTATCAGCCGAATAAAGCTGGCTCGACAAGACGCCATGAGCAGATGGTGTGCACGTCTGGAAGATTCCTTTTAGGACGCCATCTGCAGATGACGACTTGAGGCTAATTTTGTAAATATTCAACTTTCGACGCCATCTGCAAGTGGCGTCAGAATCTGGATATATATAGGACCTGCCCGAGAATTTTTGTTCTTTTGTTGTTCATTTCAAAAAAAATTCAGGTTTAAGGAGTTTTGGGTAGAGTTTTTGGTAAATTAAGATAGTCAGAGGTGTGATCGAATATCACGATTAATTGTGACACCAAAAACATTTATGGTCGTTGTGGTGAAATAGTTGATGAATTCAGCGAGGACGACGAAAATGTTATACCAGTGGCAGAAGATGATGATGTCGAGTTGCTTGATGCTGATGATGTTGATGCTTTTAGGACCGCTGCTGCTCAGGGCCATGATATTGATGTTGAGAAAGATGTTTGGGCAGTAGCGTCTACTAGATATAGATTGGCTGATGAGCCGTCGATTTGGGGCTATGTTCAACCGGAGCCGCAGCAACCAGAGCCCAATCTTCCGGCTTACGTGCCTCCAGTCCATATGTATGAGGTGGACTATGCTGCAATACGAGATCAAGAATATGAGGCACGTGTATTTTGTCATTCTTCAACCTCAACCGACGGAGAGTTGAAACTCTGAGCTCAATTCGATATAAAGAAATATGCTCAGTTAACAATTAAGGAGTACTGCGTCAGACGTCATATGCAATATTGCGTTGCTGAATCTGATAGTGGAACATATTGTGTAAGGTGCGTGAATTATAAGAGCAAATGTAACTGGAGGATAAAAGATTCATATATGAAATAGAAGAAGATGTGGGAGGTCAGAAGGTTCATTGATCAACATTCATGTACCATGACTTCAATCTCATAGAACCACATAAACCTTAACTCCGAGTTGATATGTGCTTACACAAAGTTGTTGATTGAGAAGAATCTGAGGATCGCCATTGCAATGTTGGTAGGATCGATCTGTGCACAGCTTGGATACATTCCATCTTACTATAAGGCGTGGACGGCGAAGCAAAAGGTGATGGCGTTAGTTTAAGGCGATTAGGATAAATCATATAATGAGCTACCGGTTCTATTACGAGCAATGCAAGTATTTATCCCCGGAACTGCAGTGGAGTATGAAACGTTGCCGGCGGTAACACTATAAGGTGAAGTAATTCCTGAAAAAAGAATATCCAGTAAGTTATTCTGGGCATTCCAGCCGTGCATTGAAAGATTCACATTCTGCAAACGTATGATTCAAATTGATGGTACATGGTTGTACGAGAAATAAGGGCAAATATTGCTTATTGTTGTGGCGCAAGACGGAGAAATAAATATATTTCCAATAGCCTTTGACATAGTTGAGGAGGAAAATGTCGAGGGATGAGAATTCTTTTTGAATAATTTACGTCGACACATAATCAAAGATGACAAGATTTGTGTGATTTCTGATAGAGGGTCTGCTCTATTATCAATAATCGATAGGGCCGGAAGTTTATGGAGACCACCACATGCTTATCCAGCCTATTGTATATGGCATATTGTTGCCAATGTAAAGGGTCAGTTTTGAAACAATCAGATTCGTCATGAAATTTTAAGCGCAAGTAAGTTGTAATTTGTTATTGTCTAAATTATTGATTTATTTATGTATGATATTTGTCTTGCATTTACTAACTAACATTTTTACGAGCAAGGTATGAAATGGTTCGGCCAAGGTTCAATGCGAAGTTTAGGCGTTTTATAAGGCACATACAATGTGTACATGATTTTGTTGCTGATATTCCCAGGGAACGATGGTCACAGGCCTATGATGAAGGTCAACGTTACGAGCATATGACCACTAACCTTACCGAGGCTATCAAATCAGTGTTGAAAGGGACGCACCATCTCTCAATTGCCAATATTGTTTGGGAGACGTACTTTAGACTGGGCAAAGTATGGTGCAACAAAGGGAATGAGGTTAACTCTCAAATAAATAGGGGACAACAGTGGTCTGAAACTCTCCAAACGAGTATGGAGAAACTTCAAGATGACGCAACCGCTATGAGAGTGGATTCCTTCGACCCCAACGATGCTGAATTTAATGTCCAAGCCTTGGTACGCTCGAACGAGCACAAATTGTTCTGAGTAAACTTGCATGTGAACTGGTGTGACTGTAGCTATTTTCAGGCATACAGATACCCGTGCGCTCAAGCAATCGCCGCATGCATGCATGTCCGTATAGACCCATATACATTGGTGGACGATTGTTTTAGGTTGGAAATAGTGGCAAATATCTACAGGCCTATGTTTAGGACGATTCCAAATCAGGAATATTGGCCAACAGATCTAATATACGAAGAATGGTTACCAAATCCCAGTCTTCGAAGAAAGCTAAAGGGTCAACAGACTTCCTCCCTCATTCATACTTGTATGGATGATCCAGATGATCGAGGGGGAGTTCAAACTAGACATTGTAGACTTTGTCGAGCGGCCGGTCACACGAGAGATAAATGTCTGAATCATCCCAACTATCGTGCCGAGCCGTCACAACAATTTTGAATGAGTTTGTAAACTTTCATTAATGAAGTAACAGAACATTTTTTAAACTAAGTGCGTTTGTTCCATAATAATAAAACAAAATAAATTCAAATTTAAAAAAAGTTTAAAAAACTTTAATATATATATAAAATGACAAATATTAACAATTACAATCGTTCCAAATAAAAAGTTTAAACATTAATATGAAAATTCCAAATAGGAAAAAATCCTATCTTTTCCTCATCCTCGGCAGCTCTTGTCTATGCAGGGAAGATGTCTAGTCATACCGTCGTGGGGGTTGAGCCATCCTCCATGGCGATTGGGGGTCCTCCAAATCTTGCTCGTCTTTTCCTGGCTAGTCATCCGAAATCCGCATAGAATAGGGTGTCGCGTACATATCTTCAGCACATAACGGAGTGGAAAAGGGCGGAGTAGGCAAGTATGGAGGTGGTTGTTGAAACACACTCACTCCGGATGATCCAACATCAGTGCGCTGCTAATGGAACATCTGGGATCTTTGCAGTGCTCTATCCCATGGATCATCATAATCGTATGTTCCCCCTACATGCCCTAAGGGTACACTTAAACTCTATGATGACAACTTCGCAGGATTAATTGGTGGCGGCTGCAGGTTCTCCATATGCGCAGACGAACCGACTTCATGCTGATATGAGCACCTACGCTCTATATGCCATCTCTGACTCACTTCCATTGGTGCCAGGAATGGTTTTTCGTTGTTATAAAACCATTCTATGTAAGCTGAATCGTCACAAAAATTATCTTCATGGAGTGGAGTCACATTAGTTGGCACATATAAGTTCCGGTTGTTTCAACGAGCAATAAAACTTTCTTGATTGCGCCTCCAGTTATCATAAAACCTAATTTTTTGTTATCCTGTGTGAATATCTTTGAGATCAATCGGAGGACCAGGAATGAGTTAATGATACCAGAACTATCGCAGGATTCTATCAGCGCACTGGAACTCAACAACCAAAAAATGGATCAACGGTACAACTGTACCCCAAAATGTACCATCCTCCCACACATATTGGGGTACGCAAGACTGTACATCTGCATCGTCGTACAACGTCCAAATGAACTGTCAAAAAAATTAATATTAACATAAACAAATATTTGGGTATGCAAGACTGTACTTTAAACCAACTTTAATACATGATTTTTCTCTTCAGATTCGATCTTCAGTCTCACGTCAACAACGTTGTTGTGCACCACCCCCGTATTTCTCAAATCATGTCGCCACCAGCACGAAAAAGAAAAAAAAATTATTTACTAATTTGAAATTATTTTAATAAAAAAATACACATTATACATTTTTATTTTAGTACTACCTTCCAGCAAATGGAAACTCAACTGGGTTATTGACTATAGGTGTCAAATATGACAGTCGATACCACACCCAAGACTGAAGTATGATAAGACATCCACCAATATCGAATATCTTGTTCCCATTTCTAACAATAACAGCCTTGCACATTTCATGGTATAAGACTGCCAATATCGCAGAGCCCCAGCTATACGAACGAGCTTCGCGAAAATTTTCCAGCAGTGGCAAATACTGCGTATGCACAAGATTACCGGATTTATCCGGCATCAATACCCCACCAATGAGCTGCAAGATATAAGCACGTACTGCACATGCAACTTCTTCATCGGTTGAGTCCTCGGTTACCCTAAATGCATTCTCCAACCACGTTACCTTCACATGTAACCCTTTCGTGTCGGTTTGTGATGGGATTTTCCCCAGGAATTGGTTGCACATCGCATATACGTTGTAGTTATTCTGCCCCACGACCGCATTTCCATTTATGGGGACACCGAGCTGTAAAGCTACATCTTGTAGGGTTATCGTGCACCCACCGACTGGAAAATAAAACGTGTGGGTCTCTGGTCTCCAGCGTTCAATCAACGCAGTTATCAATGCCGGGACCACCTTATAGCCACGCACAAATGTCGCATTATAAAATCCCGCATATTGTAAGTGACGAACAATGCGAGCAGATGACTCCTCCGTCATCGTCCCTCGAGGACGAAAGCAATCCCGATCATCCTTCATTTAATAAATTAAATTTAATTAATAACATTATACAACTAACATACATTCTCGAAGATAAATAAATAAGGTACAAATTACTTACGCCGATATAAGATGAAATGTGCATATGGTACAACTGCAACAACTGATCAGACGCCATATCTCAAATTTATCCACACACCAACTACTTTAACAAAAAAATATTTATTATTTTATTTGAATATACAAATTATATAACTAAAAATGCCTTCATTTCATTTCTTCCCTTAATTTTCCTAGAATTATTCGACTATTGTTCCCTTAATTTTCCTAGAATTATTCGAATATGGTTCCCTTAAATTATACTAATTTTTGTTCTAGAATACACCTAAAATTATTCGAATATGATTCTCTTAATTATACTAATTTTTGTTCTCGAATATACCTATAAATGACTAATTTTTGTTCTCGAATATAATTATCTAAACATTTAACAACATTATAGCTTATTTATTATTTTTAAACTCTACAAATTAAAATTATTCAAATTAATAGAATAGAATATATATATACAAATTAAATAATTTATAAAACAATAAATATATAATATACCCTAGAAAAATATTTAAACTCTACATAGCTACATTAATAAAAATTCCAATTCAATGCTCAACTTATTATTATTATTATCCTAAAACCCTATAATTCTATAATTAATTATTATTATTACCCTAAAATAAAATCTTCCATGTCTACAATATCTACATTTAATTTATGTAAATTAAAAAAATATAGAAAATGTGCTCCAAATGCTTCCCTTAAAATCTCTTCACCTCCTGCAACAAAAAATAAATAAGATTAAATATATTATTCATTACTAATCAAATAATTTATAAATTAACTACAAATTTACATACCCAATTTGATAACTCAAATTTCCCTAAACTCTCTACACAAAAAAACCTTTCCCTCACTCAATTTTTTACATCCACCTCTCTCACTCATTTTTTCCTCTCCCACAACTCGTTCTGCCGTTCCATTTTATAGACACATTTTGGGTGAAGATGCCACCTGTAGGTGGCGTCCTCAGTTAAATAGGCGTAACTACCGCGCATTTTCCGCTGCCCAAGTCAATACTGCAGCAATTGGCTAAATTTACCGGCTCAACAGCCACTCTTTAATGAAAACGCCACTTTCATTGAAATTTAAATTTTAAATATTAAAAAATTCAAAAAGACCCCACCTCCAAGGTACTGTAGTTTTTGTTTTAGATCCCCAATTATAGGGCATAGTGCCTTATTCCCCTTAATTTTAAACCAAAAGGCATTATTTGCCTAAAAATGCCTGGAAACTCTCCTAACCCAGTTTTTTTCCATTCATAATATTAAATTCGAACCCTTGACCTTACTTAAGGGACCTAATCAGTAGCATCTCATCTTATTAGACCAACTGATTGTTGGTACTTTAGTTTCTTTTTAAATACACATAAAGGTAAATTTTACGCTCTAAATGAGCTTTTAACCCAACTTAACCACTTTATGCCTTTTATAAGCCCAAAACCACGTTGCTTCTATAGGTATAATAGGGATGGGAATTTCACCCCGGCCCAATCGAGTCGGTTTTTATTATTGTTGTAAAATATCTAGTTTAGGTCGGATTTAGTTTTTATTAAGGGTGATTTCGTGTCGGGTCGGATTTGAGTTTAAGGTAAAAAAACATCCGACCTGACCCAGGATTAATAGTATAATTTTCTCATATATTTTTAGATATATTTGTAATAATGCCCTCTTTTTATATATTTTTTACAATTAGGTCATTAAAATTGATTTTTTTACATTTAAGTCTCTAAAATTATTTTTTATAATTCGGTTCCTAAAATTATTTTTTACATTCAAGTCCCTAACATTGAGTTTTTAATAGATCGGGTCGGGTTGAGTCGAGTCAGGTTCAAGTATATGATTTTCAGGCTGGATTTTTTAAGGATGGAATTGGATTGGTCAGGTTCGAGTTTATGGTAATCATTTTCGGGTCGGGTTCGAGTTGGCCAAAGACCTAACCGTGCCCATCCCTAGGTGCAAGTGATCAACACAATCATTTCGTCCAATTCACTAAAAGAAAAGGAATAAGTAAAAATAAAACACAAATCTTGTTATTTTCATATAAACTTAAAAAAACTAGTGAAACTTAGACATGCAACATTATCTATTCAACAAAATTTACAGAAAAAGAAGGAAAAGTTACTGTTGTTTTTTATAGTAGGATAGAGCATACATATAAGAGCAAGAAGGTGGTAGAAAGAGGAATGAAACTAGACCATAAAAGAGTTTATTTTGAATGTTTCCCAAAACTATATGCAAAGGTTGAGTCAGATCAAAGCAGATTGAAGAATGGCTACCAGAAGAAATTGTTAAGTTGAGAAGTAGGCGGTCGGGAGTCGTCGAGGTCATGCGATGGAGAATGTACGTGCCGGCCTTCGTATGTGGTGATCACCATTCGTGGATCCTCTGCTAATCTCTCCACCCGTTTCTTCACCCGACAATTATCTTGGGTACACCGGTAGTAGCTCCTGCATTAGCATTAGCATGTATACATATATCAGCTCTAATGTTCTAAAGATTGCATGTGAAATCAAATTTGATTTGTTTCATGTTGGAATAAAATTTGAATGCATCAAATGTATAATTAGGGAAATCTTGATGTATAATTAGACTGATGAGTGAGGATTTAAAACAAAAATTCTCATGTTCTAACCTCATCACTATGAAAAATGTGATGAACACATGAAAATTGTTATGAGCTAACGAGAAGTATAATGATCGCGTAATAAAAGATACAGTAAAATTTTACATGTAAAATCAGAAAAACCACAGATAGAGGAAGAGAATTTCACTATAATGTTAAAAAATTACAAAAGGATAAGTTGTGCAGTTTAACTTAAACTACACTCAAAACACACTCTATTTGCACAACAAAAACCCTATATTGTATTATACAAGTTATCAAGAAATTTGCTCAAACTAGATTTTTCGTTTTGAACCAAAGTCTAACGGGAAAGAAACCTATATTGTTCTGTTGGGGCTCAACCCCGCACCGGACTTGGGATAAGTCAAAATTACAATGCAAGTTGAACCGAATCAAGACAGAACTTGAGTCACAAACTTTATTAGAAATATTTTTAAGTCAAAAATGATGATAATAAACTGTTGAAAATGCAAAGAAAAACACTAATCCAGGACAATGAGGCATGATTCAACATTAATGCTGCGTTGAAATTTGCTATGCAAATTGAGGACATAAACAAGTAAAATCCACTGTTTAGCTTAGCACCATAAAAATGCTTACAATTCATGCTACATGTTGCCCTGCATTTTTAATATTTTCTACAATCCCATGTTGCATTGATACGTACACAATTACAGAAATGAGGATGGGAAACGATAATTTTTAAATTTACAGGGTAAATGTACGATAAAGATACGACAAATATAAATAAATTTTATATTCTATAAAAATGTAAAAATAAAAAGTAAAAAAAAAATCAAGTGAGTATGACATCACACGTACTTATATTCATGTGAGCAAGAGAAAGTCGAAAAGAAAGAAAAAAATGATGAAAGAATAAAAGAAAAAAAAAATAAGGAGATAAAATACTTGCGAGCACCCAAGACGTACCAGATATGTCTCGTACGGGGACGTACTAAGTACGTGGTACGGCATTAGATTAAAGTACTCATGATTCACAGCTACAACCTATTATGTCTCTATAAAAACGCAGTAGCTAGGAGCTTAGCATAAGACTATATTGATCCATTTTTTAAAGTATTCGTATTTAATACACCTAGACGATGAATTTGATACAACATTTATATAGACAGAGAACCACTGTTTTTCTTTAACACGATATTTTGACACAATGATTACACACCAACTGTATAAAGTTTGACTACATATCCTCAAGAAAGCATTTTCTCTTCGGCCAAACAGAAATTAATTCTAATCAGAAAAGACATAGTTTCATAAAAAAAGAATTTATTAGTACATGTAATGAAAGTATTGATCATATGGACAACATTAACCGAACATAAATCCTTTGCTCTTTTTTTGTGCCCTACATATGCCCCAAAGTTAAAAAAAGATAGGGTTAAAGTTTATGATTGAGATTTAAGATTACAGTTTAAAATTAGGGTTTAGAGTTTAAGGTGTATGGTGTATTTTTTAAGGTTTATGGCTTAAAATTTAGGGTTTAGCTTTGGCCCTTGGGACATACAGGGGCACAAAAAAAACGACAGATGTTTTTGCTCTGTAACATATGATGCATGTTCAAAGAAATAAGCATAGTAATTCATTCATGATATTCTGGCATAGTTAAAGATATGCTGTAGCTTCCTTTTTATGGTGCATTATAATTGATCAATTATTGTATGCTTTATTTCCCCCTTTTTCATCTTCACCATTGAGATTTTGTATCTTTTAAAGGCAATAATGTGTGCTTTTAGTCCTTAAAATTTCATGATTAATAATCCCCATAATTACCCTTTCAGATCTCATGCAGTATCAGGCCTGTAAAGCCAAAAAAAACCATCATAACAAAGGAACATAGCATGTGTATGGGGTACAACTAAGGCTATAAACCTGGTGTGAATATTGGTAACTTTTCATGAAGATTTTATATTATTAAGTTTTGAATGTCTGCGATTTTTGGTCGGTTAATCCGGATCGAGTTTTATAGAGACTCGGCGACTCTCTCAATCAAATTTTCTCTATTCACAATGTGAGACTTAAAAAAACTGACGCCTTTGGTAATGAATGTGATTAAATATACCTGGGATGCTGGGTGTTCTTCACCACTTTCTGGCCGTACTTCCTCCACTTGTATCCATCATCCAGCACATCCACATCGCTCATGGTCTTGAAGCAAAACCTGGGTTCCCTCACCTTTCTTCTTGCTTTTATCCTCTTCATTTTCATTGCTGAAATCCCTAGGTGATCATGATCTGCACCTATTTTCTTGCTTCCCAAACACTCGTTTGTCTCTCCCCATGCCCTAAAACCATATCAAATACATACGGACGCAATATTTTATATGAGGAGTGCGAACTTTTAGCGAGTTATATTAGAAATTTAGGGGCGCGAAATTATAAAATCTTAAACGATACTAACTTAGATCATCTATAGAAAATACATAAACTATGTCCATCTCTGATATCGAAGTTTACTATTTCATTTTACATGCAAAGGAAAGGGAGAAAGAAAAACGAAAGAATATTGAGTAATACATGCATGATAATTCATATAAAAGAGAATATTTTTACCAGAAATTTGCCCTGGATCTCTGCAAGGAAAGGAGTTGGGGTCCTCCAAAATCAGAAGCAAGGTGCTGCCTATGCTTTTGAGAATTAAGAGATGAGAGTAGGGCTTCAGATAGATTAGCAGCAGGATCAGGATCAGCAGCTGCTGCAATATTGAAGGATTTGAGAGATTCATGGGAAGCCATTAATGGAGGACATGAACTCAAGTTCTGAGTAAAAGCAGTTAAAAAACCCATCTGAGTAGGCAACTCTTGTTCCTGAAACAAGCCCTGGTTTAGCATGGCTTCTGAGGTAGAAGACATGTTGGTTTCCTGTCTGTGTAGCTTTTTCCCTATGTTGAAGGTGATGAGAAATGGATTTTTTTTAGGGTTTGAATCCTTTTTGTAGGAGAATAAATTTGGGTGGAGCTGGGGATTTTAAATGATCGACCACAAATGGAAGCAGTCGAGATTAAAAGAAGCCTCTCAAAGTTCTAGGATAGATGGACAATCATAATATGTACATACAAAGATTACTATTATTATTATTATTATTATTATTATTAGGAAATGAAACTAGTAACCAGATACTGTAATGTCGCCAACCACATTTCTGGTTTGGTTTTTCTTTTTATATACTGGACTCCACTCATCTTTAAATCAAAAAATATTGATATTTTAAGTATATTCGATTTTATATATTTATGTATGCTGCACTGGAACTTAATGAGCGGTTCTAATAGAAAAGAGAATGATGTTTATCTTAGGAGATATGGATTCGAGCACTTGTGTGTACAAAGGTATGTGTGCGTTGTCAAAGATTAAGAAAAAACATGAATAAACACTACCATATAATCACACCAATATGTTAAAAATGTACGTTGCACTGACAAAAGTACTCATCAAGCTAAACTCAATCGTTTTTTTTAGTTTATGTCCTAGAAAAACTAGGGTAACCTTTACTCCAGGTCACTTGATGATGAGATTAGTAATAAACAAGTCATTTTTTTAGTTATAAACATACCATTCAATTAAAATATTGTTACAATTGGTAGTTAAATATTAGACAAAAAAGTGGTGTGGTATGATATAACAGTTTTAGTCCCTTAAACTTATACAATATATTAATTTAGTCCTAATTCAAAACAATCAATAATTAAACCTTTCATATTTTTTTAGAATTTTAGTCTTTATTCTCCTCCTATAAATGTTACGTTCCTTTTAAAAACAATTATAAAAAATAGTCCATAACTTCTTTTATAAATTACAGACGGTGCAATTTTTTTCCACATTTTTTTTGAAAAATTTTATCTTTATTTATCTCGAATTTAAGATAAATATATAATGAAGAAAATAGTGAAATGAAAGAGATAAATAGTTTAAAAAAACTTTATTTTAAGCGAAATAACGTGGTGTTTAAATTTTAGAGTTTAAATGGAAATGTTATGTATTTAAGTTAAATTTTAGAGTTAAGTAGTGCAACACATGTTGCTTTTTGACCTCAAAAGCATGAAAATTTTATGTCCCATTTGTTAGTGGGAATTTCCTGTTTTAAGGAGGTCAACAATAGAAGACAAATTGGTTCAATTTGTAGCTGCTTCCCCTTGCTCAATTGCATGGAAAATCCATGCATTCCCTTATCATCCAAGTTTGTTAGCACAACTAACCTTCAAAGGTAACCCAAAGAGAGAAAAAAAGAAAGAAAACATATGAGTACACAATAATACATACATAGATAGATATGGTTAGGAATTATAAAATGATTATTAAACTTAAGAAATCGTAACACAACAGTCATTAAAGAATTTATCAGATTGTTAGATAATCTTTATTTCACAACATACAATGACCATTTTGTAAGAGTTCGATAAATTTAATGATCATTTTATAATTTTTAAAACTTTAGTATGAAAAAATCTTTTTACTTAATTTAATGATTATTTATATATTTTATCCAATATTTTATATTATCAAATTTGCTGTTATTTTCTTTTGTATATAATATATAATATACCCCTTAGTTTGTAGGGTTTGTTTTAGCAGTACAAACAAACAGAAAAAGAGAAGAAAATATCAAAGGCAATGATGTTGAATCTTGGGTGCAAATCTATGCTCTGTGCAATCAGAGGTGAAGATATCATTATGATCCTATTTGACTTTTTATGAGGCAAAGAAAAGCTTGTAACCTTTTTCCTATTTCACTTTTTATATACACTTCTCTAAAACAACACAATCTAACCCCACGTTACCCACCATTTCTCAAATTCCAAAACAACACCTTGTATCATTATCCCTTCAATTTAACATAATAATTATTATAAAAAAATAATATAGTTAATTGTTAGTGTCTGATTTACTGATCGACTGATTTAAATCGGAGATTGTAAAAATATTATGCGAATAATTGTTCCAATTTAGGGATGGGCACGAGTTGTGTTTTTTGGTCGACCCAACCCCGACCCAAAAATAGTTGCTCTAAACATGAACCTGGCCGACCCGACCCCGTCCTTAAAAAAATCAAACCCAACCCGCATATTATATACCTCAACCCGTCCCGACCTGATCTCCCCCCCAATTTTAGGAACTTAATTATAAAAAAATCATTTTAGGGACCTAATTGTAAAAAGATACAATTTTAAGGACTTAATTGTAAAAAATATAAAAATGGGCATTATTACAAATATCCCTAAAAATATAAAGGGAAATTACAGTATTAGTCCCAACTTGGGTTAAATATTTTTCGAAAACCCAAACTGTACAAAACTCGACCTCACCCTTAATAACAACCTGAATTCGAATCCATCTTTCCCAAAAAATAGACCCAATCGAGTCGGGTGAAATATCCATCCCTATTTTAATTCAGTTTAATCTATCCACAACGCCAATAATTTAATCGGATATTGCAAAGACTTGTTATGAGAGCAATTGTCTCAATTCAACTTGTTTAATTCACAACATCAATGTTCGAATTTCTAATCTTACTTAAGAGACTTTATACTTTATTCTACTGAACCAACTGATGATGATTAAAAAAATAAAATGTTAATTTCAATAAATTATATTCCAACGGTACCCTCAATCGTTACCGGTTAATTGGATTCTAATTATGACCATATAGTGTTTTTCTAGTCTTTGCAATAAATTCTAATTATCAATATCCTAATAAGTAAAACATCATTTGTGGACCGTTGAATATTAATTATCCAACAATTGGGATTAATTATCGCTCTATTATTCAACAACTTTGTTAACGTGGTACTTTTGATGAATATAAATCTTTTGTTTTCTTCCCTTATTTACATTCCAGCCCTATATAATCAGATTTAGGTTTAGGGTAAGAATTTATAAGGCTTAAATGAAAAATAGGTGTTTAAAGTATGACTTTTTTGAACTTTAGGTGCCTAAAGTATTATTTTGTAAAAATAGGTGTCCAAAGTTTCAAAAGTTATAATTTTAGGTGCCTGACCGTTAATGGGTGTTAAAAAAAGTTTTTTAAATCAATCAATGCTTGACATGTGGCATATTTAATTTTTTTTCAAAATTAAAAATTAAAAAAAACTTTTAGTTTTTCAAAAAATCCCAAAATTTTATAATTTTTACGAAACAGTCCCCAAATCCCTAAAATTACCCAAACCCAAACCCCCAAATCGTCGCGCTTCCGCCGCCAATCGCCGTCCCTGAGCACACCGATTGGTCACCGGACCAAGGCGGTCATTTCCCCAACACGGTGTTGCCGAAAACGGGGAACGACGTGCAGCCGAACGTCGAAAGCAAAATCAACGTTCGACTAGCACGCCATTCGCAGTTTTCGACGGTGCCGTGTTGAGAGAAATAATCGCCTTGTTCTGGCGACCAAACCGGTGTGCTCAGGGGCGGCGATTTGGGGGTTTGGGTAATTTTAGGGATTTGAGGACTGTTTTGTAAAATTTTCAAAATTTTAGGTATTTGTCTTTAAAAAATAAATAAAATATGCCATGTGTCAAGCATTTATTGGTTAAAATTTTTTAATATCCATTAACGGTCAGGCACCTAAAATTATAACTTTTGAAACTTTGAACACGTATTTTTACAGAAAAATACTTTAGGCACCTAAAATTCAAAAAAGCATACTTTGGACACCTATTTTTCATTTAAGCCAATTTATAATTATGGCAAAAAGTATATTTTTTAAAATTTAAAGTTTTAATTATAAATTTAAAATTATTTTTTAATACATGTAGAGCAAAAAACATTGAAAAAAGATAGATGACTTTTGTTCATAATTTTGATAGGTAAATCTTTGGTAAAATCATATCAGCTTTCATTTATTTTATTGGGAAATAATGAGGGCAGTAGGCATAGGACGGTTAAAGAAGCATAGACATGATATAGATTAAACTGCTTAATTAATGAGACTACAATGATATTGTAAACCGCTTAATACTCTCTCACCCACTAAAACTATCGTATGTTAATATTTTTTTAGTCTAATTTTTTAATTTTAACTATAGTTTATTTAAATACTTAATTAATTAAAATTCATAGAAAATATATTTAAAAATTAATTGATTAAAAGTTTTTAAAATATATTTTTATATTTTATTCAATAATAAATTTTAAATTATAAGGGGTCAAAATTGAAAAAAAAAAAAGTTTGACTCCAAAAATGTTATCATGTGACAGTTTTAGTGAGACAGAGTGATTACTACCTTCTTACATCCATTGTTTGTAAAACATTTTATGCTCTCCTTGCGAGGTGTTCTTTGGTTGATAGAACAAAGGTTGTAAATAGGGCTCTAAGTATTTCTGAAGGTGTTAATGTTCGGTTTGTGTTCGTTTAAATTTTTAATTGTGTTCGTCTTCATTTATCGTTCGCTAAAATGTTCGTTTATATGTTTGCAAAAATATTCGTTTATACGTTCGTAAAATGGTGAAATTACAACACTAGTCCTTAAGCTCCTTAGACTTCACAGTTTGAACTCCAAAGTTTACCATGTGTTCAAATTAGTCCCTACTTTCACTAATATTTAAAATGTAAAAAAAAGAAAAGAGAAACCGAATAAACGGACTTATTTACGAGCTAATAAACAAGCTTGTTCGTGAGCATAAACAAGTTGAAAGCATTACATTATTAATATTATTACTCAAACTTTTTAATCTAGACCGTGAGATCTCACTCTCAATCGTCATTAGACCAAACAATACACTTCCTATTAAGTTATTTTATAATTTTTCTAACTCTTTATCATGTAAGTTTAGTTAATGAAGTATTTGTTGTGAATAAAATAACGAATAACAACGAACAAGAATAAAAGAACAAAGAGATGAGAGAAAAAAGGAGATTTGTATTATTCTTAATATTGACTTGTGTACAATGCCTTCATCAAATCATCTATTTATAGGTATAAGAAGTACATAATACATTAAACTCTAATTAATGAAGATAATATTCATAATGATAAAGTAAATCAAATCTCCTTGATAAAGTTTTTATCATGATAGACATCCACATAGATAAATATTCATAACACTCCCCCTTGCATGTCCTAAACTATGTGCCTCGTTAAAACCTTACTAGGAAAAAACCCAGTGGGACAAAAACCCAGTGAAGGAAAAAGAGTACACTATATTTTGATACGCATAACATGTTGCCTCATTAAAAAACTTACCAGGAAAACCCATTGGGACAAAACCTTGGTTAAGAGAAAAAGAGTGCAAATGCGTATTTACTCCCCCTCATTTATGCATCACTAAGATCTCTGAGACGACGCAATCCAATGTTAAAAATCAACTTCTCAAATGTAGAAGTAGGAAGCGCTTTGGTGAATAGATCTGCTAAATTTTCACTTGAACGGAACTGTTGGACATCAATATTTTTTGTAGATCATGAGTGAAGAAAAATTTTGGTGAGATGTGTTTTGTTCTATCACCCTTTATGTATCATTCTCTCAGTTGAGCAATGCAAGCTATTTTGTCTTCATATAAGACCATCGAAGTTACTCTTCCGGAGCATAAGCCACAATTTTCTCGAATGTGATGAACTACATACCTTAACCATACGCATTCACGACTAGCTTCATGAATAGCTAAAATCTCAGCATAAGCCACAATTGTTTGCTTCATAGAGCGCCAAGAAATTGCAGTACCACCATATGTAAATACATAACCGGTTTGTGATCGAGCATCATGAGGGTCAGATAAGTACCCTGCATCTACAAAACCAATCAATTCGGTTTTGGATAGATTAGGAAAAAATAATCCCATTTCTTTCGTACCTTGAAGATAACGAAATATATGTTTGACCTCATTCTAATGTCTTCCGGTTGGACATGAACTAAATCTCGATAGCAAATTTACAGCAAATGATATGTCAGGTCGTGTATGACTAGAAAGATATATTAGTGCACCAATGGCACTTAAGTATGGTACTTCCGGACCAAGAAGATCTTCATCCTTATCCGGGGGACAAAAAGGATCTTTATTTACATCTAACGACCTGACAACCATTGGGGTGCTTAACAGATGTGCGTTATGCATGTAAAATCTTTGTAACACTTTTTCTATGTATGTTGATTGATGCACAAGGATTCCATCCTTTAAGTGCTCAATATGTAATCCAAGACAAAATTTTGTCTTTCCAAGGTCTTTCATTTCAAATTCTTTCTTTAGGTATTCCATTGTCATTGAGATCTCTTCAGGAGTCCCAATGATATTTAAATCATCAACATACACAGCAATAATAACAAATCCGGAGCTAAATCTCTTAATAAAAATACATGGGGAAATTTGATCATTCTTATAGCCTCTCACTAATAAGTATTCGTTGAGGCGACTATACCACATACGTCAAGATTATTTTAATCCATAAAGGGATCTATTCAATTTGATTGAATATTGTTCTCGAGAACTTAAATTAAATGCTTCTGGCAGTCTAAATCCTTCTGAAAGTCTCATATAAATATCATTATCAAGAGGCCCATACAAATAGGTTGTAACAACATCCATTAGGCATAAAGTAAGTCCTTATTTTATTGCTGACTAATAAAAAATCTAAAAGTAGTTGCATCCACCACTGGGGAATATGTCTCATCATAATCGATCCCAGGTCTTTGTGAAAAACCTTGTGCAACCAAACGAGATTTATATCTCACAATTTCCCCTTTTTCATTTCTCTTTCTCACGAAAACCCATTTATATCCTACAGGTTTTACACCTTCCGGTGTACGACTTCTGGTCCGAACACTTTCCTTTTTCGAAAAAGATTTTAGTTCTGCCTCAATTGCCTATTTCCATTTTGGCCAATCATTTCTTTGTTTACATTGTCAAATTGACATAGGTTCATGATCCACATCATCATCCAAAATTTCTAGTGCTATATTGCATGCAAATATATCATCGACGTCGATTTGATTTCGGTTCCACTTATTACCAGACATGACATAATTTATTGAGATCTCTTCATTTTCAGGTACCTGAGTCATGTCCAATGTCTCTTCTAGGGTTTCATTATTCTCTTCTGTAGACTTTTTAAAATTTATTGATTCCTCATTCGGACCATCATTAGATATAACTCATTTTCTTTTCTGAGGATTCTTATTTTTGGAACCTACTGGTCTTCCACGCTTCAAGCTTTCTCTAGACTCATTAGCAACTAGAGTTTGCCCTTTAGGGACATAAATTTTAATTGGAGCATTCACAGCTTGTATATTCGGCTTAGTCACTCTTTTAGGGTCAGTAAAAGCATCTGCAATTTATTTGCTAAGTTTTGTAAATGAATTATCCTTTGAACTTCTATTTCACATTGTTGGGTACGTGGATCAAAATGAGATAATGATAATTCATTCCAACTTATTTCTTTACCTAGCTGTTTATTATCTCCCCCTAATGTTGGGAAGACTGACTCATTAAAATGACAGTCAGCAAATCGAGCTGTAAATAAATTTCCCGTTAAAGTGGCTCGAGATATTTAATTATTGAAGGAGATTCAAATCCAATATATATTCCCAACCTCCTTTGAGGACCCATCTTTGTGCGTTGTGGTGGAGCAATCGGAACATATGCCGCACACCCAAAAATTCTAAGATGGGAAATATTTGGTTCCTGACCAAAAACCATTTGTAATGGGGAGAACTTATGATAACTTGTTAGTCTGATACGAATTAGTGATGCTTCATGTAATATGACATGTCCCCAAGCAGAAATTAGAAGTTTTGACTTTATCAATAACGGTCTTTCAATTAATTGAAGACGTTTAATGAATGACTCTACAAGACCATTTTGTGTATGAACATGAGCTATAGGATGTTCAACACTTATTCCAATTGACGTACAAAAATCATCAAAAGCTTGGGAAGTAAATTCACCAGCATTATCAAGACGAATTATTTTATAAGAGAATCTAGAAAATGTGCTCGTAATTTAATCAACTGAGCAAGTAACCTCGCAACGCCAGGTTGCGAGTTGATAATAATGATACATGTGACCATCTAGTTGATGCATCAATTAAGACCATAAAATATCTAAATAGTCCACAAGGAGGATGTATAGGCCCACATATATCACCTTGTATCTTTTCCAGAAAATTAATAGATTCATAATCTATCTTAGGTGGTGATGGTCGAATAATTAATTTTCCTTGAGAGCAAGCATCACATGAAAAAGCATTATTTTGAAGAATATGTCAGTTATTCAATGACTGACCACATGAAAGTGTCAATAATTTTTCGCATCATAATTAAACCGGGATGGCCTAACCGGTCATGCCAAGTAATAAAGTTATCAATAAACTTCTGGTTTACAATAGCATGAGCTTCAATTTTGTACTAATTCTTGTGTAGTACAATCTAGATGACAGTGTATGTAATTTTTTTTCAAGATTTTCTTATTGCCTTGAGTTATACTCATAATATGGAGATAGTCAGCATCCTCTTGACTAATAATCTCGATATGATATATATTTCTTTAAAATTCAATAAGCCTCTTGCGACTTTGACGAGTATATTGCATTGTGAATGTGTAATTGAGTTCTATTTGGCAATAGCATATTTGCTCTTTCGGAGCCTTCTATGATATTAGTACTCCCGGATATAGTACTCGCATTATTCCTTTGCATTTTAAATGGTAAAATATGCATAATTATGCACCTTTTAATATGTGCTTTGTTCCATTCACTTCGGGAATGAAAAATATGTGCTTTGTACCATTCACTTCGGGGGAATAAAAATATTAAATTTAACATATCATATCAAATCGGTTATCTATCAAAGATAATATCTCAAGAACTTATTGCTCTTCCGGAACGTTGATATTTTAATACTTTGAGATATAGTACTCATATTTTTCCTTGCATATTATCACAATATGTAAACCAAATTAACATAAAGTAAATTAACATAAATAAATAATAAGTAAAACAAATTAACACAATGCAAAATAAATAAAAGATTAATTATTCCATTTAGGGATTATAAGTAAATAAAATAAATTGTGAATTATTCCCTTCAAGGGTTATGAGTAAATCAACAATATCCAATCGAGTTGGACCAATAACGCCATAACTATTTTCGTCATTTTCTTAAAGAAATTTTGTTTATATTTTCTTTTCTTTATCATTCATGATTGTGGATAAATGTTCATAATACTTTGGCATATGACAAGTACGAGATTAATGGTTTGTACCATTGCATGAAAAATCACTTTCTTAATTTATTCCTATCATCTTTATAAATCCACTTATGGTGGTTATATGTATTCTTAAAATAATCATCTTGCCAATGTATGTTCATGGCCTCAATTGCAACCATAATTGCTAATGTGACATTTATTCTTTCCGCTTAAAATGTCACATTCACTTCAGGGAATAGAGCGGAGTCAATAGGTCTTTAAAACCTTTTCATGATATTGTGTCTACATGACAACATTAATTTTGTGAAAAGTGGAGTATATTTTTCTAACATATCCTCATCAGTGATACTCTGACCACAAAATTTCAATTTAATTTGAAATATTCACATAAATGAGTTTTATTCACTAACCATATAGTGAATTATCACATTTGCATTCACTTCAGGGAATGAAACTTATCCAATAATCGCATGGAATAAATATCATGTTTGCATTCACTTCAGGGAATGCTTCCCATAAAATTTTTGGATCAAGATGATTTTTCATAACTTTATTTGGGAGAAGTCTATTGTCGAGTTTTTTGACGCATAAAAATTATTATTTTTGAGCAAATAAGTTTTAATCCTCGTACGCGACATTGTTAAACCAGTTCACAAGGTCATTTAAAAACCTCATTTGAGACTAATAGCCTCGCAGAATGGGATGTCCAGCCAATATACTTGGATTAAACCAACAAAACATAGAACATATTAACTAATTAAAGAATATGCTTTAGATGTTAAATAAAAAAAAGAATAAAATGTCAAAAAATCCAAATAAAAGCATAATCATCGCAGAGTGATTCGTAATTGAAACTGGAGTTAAAAATGAAACTTACCACACAGCTCCAAATATAATGTTCATTCAAAACAACCTTTTGATTGTAATGAGTAGCAATAAGAGGTTTCTCAAAAGATAAGTAATCAAGTTGCTCGGATTAAACTGCCAGCACATGTTCAATCTCTGTTTTTTTTTCAGCTTTTCAATATTGTTTTAAACTGCAAACTTCACAAAGAAAAATTATAGACAAAATAGAATGCACTATATATATAAAATAACATGGTTGAAAATTTAATTTTGTGAAAGTTTATCTTTTACCAAAAAAATTAAAAATCAAATTTAAGATCAAGAGAAAAAAATAATCGATAATTAAAATATAATTTAGGGAGAAGAACTTATCTTTGATTCATGCTAGAATCAAATTCTTTTCGGTAACTCTTTTAGGATTCGACGACAAACACCTCAGTTGATTAGAGTCTCGTGCTGATAACATGTTGTGAATAAAATAACGAAGAACAACGAACAATAATAAAAGAACAAAGAGATGAGAGAAAAAGAGAGATTTGTATTATTCTTAATATTGACTTGTGTACAATGCCTTCATCAAATCATCTATTTATAGGTATAAGAAGTACATAATACATTAAACTCTAATTAATGAAGATAATATTCATAATGATAAAGTAAATCAAATCTCCTTGATAAAGTTCTTATCATGATAGACATCCACATAGATAAATATTCATAATAGTATTGTGAAAAAAAGAACTGTTTATTTTAGAATATAGTAAAATTTTCTCTTCTCGGCTTCTACATTACATAAGTAACGGGTTTTTTTTCTAATACAGAAAAGCAATGCTAATTGAACCTAACGAGTGGTTCTAGTGAAAAAGAGAATGACATTTATCTTAAAAAATTGAATTCAAATAATTTTATCTGAAAATATATCTTATTAAATAATTAAAAAATTTATAAATAAATATCATCTTATAATCACGTATTATTAAAAAAAAACCAATGCTAATTCAATTTCCCCTTGTTAAAAAGATTTTGGGAAATGGAAGGTGACGTAGGGACAACGTAGACATGATGTCACACCGGTACGTAAAATGTGGACAATATCAAACAGTGACCCATTTGGGGCCATTCCGAAAAGAATTAAAATGTAAGTTAAAATGATGTAATATTTTAATAATATGGTCCCTAATTTCAGGGGGAAGAGGGTGGGCGGCAAACGCCATCAATTGAATTGGTTTTCCCATGTCACGTAAGCTCTTCAAATTCAATTTTTCTCTGTTCAAAAGCAAGAAAAATCAAAATTGTATTCACATTTTGACCTTACCCTATTATCCGCGAAATTTATATACATCTCCATTTAATTAGATATGAAGCGAGATAGATCCCTGTAAAATCTGTCTCACTGACCTCCCTAAATATACGAATAGTGAAATGAGTCGTTAGACCAAATTCATGCCTAAACTTGATTTTTTAATAAAAAAATTGGATTGTAGTTTGTTATTCCGTTCTAATGGTATTCCATTCGTTAAATATAGTTTGTTATTTAGGATAAGTTTTTAGCTTAAATTTCATGTACCGAAATGGAATAGACATTTAGGTTTTGCTTGATTAAATTGGAAAATTAGAGGGATAGAAAAAGAAGAGTTGAAAAGTGGGAGTGAAATTAATTTTGAGTGTGTAGAACGTGTTTTTTGTTTTTGTTAACGTTTTTCATCTTCATAAATAAAAAAAATTAATGAATTTTGAGTGTAAAGGGAGATTATCATTTTATTTTATTTTTCATTTAAAGATTTTGGACTAGACTTTCTTTTTTTAGGTTCAAATCTCATAAAATATGGTCTCGTTGAATTACAGATTAACTTGCTTGATTTATTTGTTATCTTTATGTAAGTTGTATTTGTTTATAATGGTAATTTTTTTTGAAACATGTAAATTTCATTTAAAAATTAAATTAAAGTTTGTTGATGTCAAAAGTGTCAGACGCTGAACAAGAAGAAAATTGATGATAGTTTGTGGTGGTTCATTCATTCTCAGATGGGTGGAGAGCCAAAGATGAGGATGTTGAGTGAAGTGGAGAGAATTGGTGAAGGATAAGATGAAAAGAGTCGGTTTGCCTCGTCCTCTTCATTTCAACTAGTATTTATAACCAAGTGGTATTGTTTGATGGGACGGAATTATATCTAGTGATGGTTATTGATGGGTCGAAAAGATTATGTCCGATTTTTAGTCGATAGGCTTTTCAACCTATTCACATATGTTGAAAGAATTAAAATCGTGTAACCCCCTAAACCGGCCTATGCGTATAGTCCGCATCTAGGAGATCACATTACTTACCAAAACTTTTCACATAAACATTCAAATATTTAAAAGTTTAAAATCTTTAGAAATAATAGTTAATTCTAACATAAATTAAATTAGTTAATCAAAATAACCATATTAGATGATATTACATCGTAAAACTTGTAGAGTATCATAATGAAACATTTAGCAACAAAACATAGGCCCAGTCAACGAAATAGACAAATTGGAAGATGGAAATATTACAACAAAAAGAGTACAGAATATGTCGATCCTCCAAGTGCCAGGTCCGGTAGCCTATCCTAAAAAGATATCTGAAAAGAAAGGGGTTGAGGTGTGAGCTAGAGGCTCAGTGTGTCCCAACATGTGCATAACAAAAATATTTAAAACAGTTCAATTAATTATAAAATTATATCAGTAAAACATGCTATAAGGCAACCAAAGTTTTCAATTAAACCTAGTTACCCTCCAACCGAGCACCAAATATATTTTACTCATAACTGGAGGCTAGTCTTAGGCCTGAAGGCATAGGAGGCCTAATTGGAGGCTGGTCCTAGGCTCGAAAGCGTAGGAGGCCTAACTAGAGGCACAAAGCCTATCTGGAGGCACAGTTGGATCAGGGCTGTACCTGAGGATCTCCAATCACTTTTCCAGTAATCCCAGTTAAAATAGTCTATACAAATTAGTAATATCAGAAATCATTTTACAGGTATGCATTTCAGCAAACATCAACTAGAGAGCATGCTATCAACTAGTACATACTTGCACATAATATATCATGATCAATTCGGAAAATCATTTCAAACAATTCATATAAAACGGTAATGTAACACACAAGGAACACACCTTAAAAGCTGGTCGGGGTCTAACGAGCACCTTCCTCGCTACGATCTGCGGCAGTGCTAGATCTGGTAACTATAGGAGCTCGTGGAGGTGCTGATCGGGAAGAGCCAGGCTAAGCAGATGATCTATCAAACGTATCTCGAGTACCTTAAACAATAACATTTCATGTCAGAAACCTTAATCCAACTATTTTGCTCTTAAATTGAATAATTTAATACATATGCATGATCGGGTTTAAAGTCTATTTCGGAGGCTTTCGGGTTAGAATTTGGCGAATCAAGGTTAAAAAATGGACTTAGGACGTCAAAAAAAGTAAAATAGGGTTTTCAAAAATTTTGACTTTTTGGTCAAAGTCAACGCTGTCATCAGCAGTCAATAGGGGTGTTCATAACTGGATATCGGATCCGATCCGATCCATTTTTTTTTGATATCAGGTTTTTCAGATCGGCAATATAGTGATCCGTATCTGATCCAGAAAAAATCGAATATCCGGATATCGAATAATCGGATCATATATTCGGATATCCGATTATCCGAAAAATATATTTTAATTTAATTATTTTTTTCGAATTTGAAGTTCGTATTTAAGAAAATTTTGGAATTTTGAATATAAAAAACAAGAAATTGCTAAATATAACAAGATTTACATCTATGAAAATTTCGATTTTTTAATATTTTGATATAACAAGCATCAAATTGTTAAAAATAACAAAATTAATATTCTTTAAAATTTTGATTTTCGGATTTTTGAATTTTCGGATAATCCGAAACTTGAAATATTGCGATCCGTATCCGATCCGGAAAATTTAAAATCGGATCGGACATCCGATCCGAAAATAAAAATTAGATCAGATATCTAAATTTTTGGATCGGATCAACGGATAATCAGATCGGGTCAGATATTTTTGAACACCCTTAGCAGTCAAAGTCAACACTGACATCAGCGGTCAACAGTTTGACTCAAGTGAGTTGACTTACTGGGTTAACTCGGTCGGGTCAACTTACTGAGTTAACTCGGACGAGTTGACTCACTGTGTTGACTCGGTCAATGGGTCGAGTCCGATCGGGTCAATGGGTCGGTTCACGGGTCGGATCGGGTCAACGGGTCAGATTGGTTTAGAACCGGTTCAAGGCAGAACCGGTTCGTGGCCGGTTCAGGGCCAGTTCAGGCCCGGTTCAATACGGCCACCGTCCAGGGCAGCCGAAAATTACCTCGGCGGCACGTGCACTCCACGCGCGGCCAAAATGGCCGAAAAAGGCCCAATATGCATATTTTTGGCCGGATTTCTACCCTAAAATAGCTATTCAACCCCAAAACACATGATTTATCTCAAAAATGACTGAAAACTCACCTCGCTTATAGTTTCGATTTGAATGCCGGTGATGGTCTTTCGACGAGGGAGTTAGAGGGTTTTGACCGGACGACCGAGAGGAAAAAGGTGGCGTCGGCGGTGACGCACACTGCACGACGGTGAGGGAGTTCGGAAGGGCAGCCGAAGAGGGTTTAGGTGAGAGGCATAATCTGGAACTTTGGGTATAATTTGGTTCGAATAATGGGTAGATGAGGAGGCAAATGTGGTTTTATTAATTTTAGAAATGTCACTAAGGTATAACTTAAGTAAATTTTGGGGCAGCCATTTCACTAAGAGCACTTGGCTCAGATGGCTGGGTACTTGGCCAAACATGCATTAGGTTGTGGGTTGAACCCACAACCAGCAAAGTTCCCAACTTTTTTTAAGTGTTACAACTCGACTGTCAGACAATAGGCTCAACTGATAGATCAAACAGATCTAATAATTATTATGTCAAAAATAATTCAGAGATAGTGCAAAAATATACGATTGTGATGAGTTGCCTTGCCTTTGAGTGAGACATAAAGTTGAGCATGAATTAATAGGATGTAGCAGCCATTCACTTCTTTTCTTTTGTTTAGGGTTTACCTATGGGAACTCCACAAGTCACAGCAAAGTGTAATATTTAAATGGGTAAAATACTTAAATTATCACTCAACTTTTTTATAACCTATTTTGATAATTAAATTTTTAAAACGATTAATTTATTCATTGAACTTTACTTTCTGACTTATTTTGATTATTCTAAATTATTTTATTAGTATTTAGTATGATTTGACATATTTTATTAATATGAAATATAAAAATTAATTTAAAATAAAAATAAAATTATATTTTATTATTATTAAATAGAAAAGCAATTTAAAATAAAAAAATAAACATAAAACTCAAATCATATCCAATCCTCAATCTACAAACCCCAAAACTCTTCCCTCCACCTCCACAGATCACACTCTCACCGACCACAAACCATTTTTACCCGATCACTCTAATGTCCACGAAAATCCAGAACTCTTTAAACATTCTTTTATCTTTTAAAATCTCACATAATTCCTTTATTTCTGTAATCACTCATTTTTATATGTTTTTATAAATATCAGTTTAATAATTAGTATATACTATTATTGCATGTATACATATATTATATTATGTATGTGTGATTAGTATATGTAATATATATATATATATATGTGTGTGTGTGTGATTAATGTGTGAATACATGTATACTATATATTATGTATGTGTACGTATTAGTAATTATCATGGGATGTGTGTTGTATGTATGCCTGCATGTTACATATGATTTAATTGTTTGTATGTATGAATGTGTGTTATATATGAGTGTTAATATTGTATATTCATGCTCGTATTAAGGCGTGTATGTGTATGTATACGTATGTGTGTCCGTGTGTGTATGTACATACGTATGATTATTATTATTATTATTATTATTATTATTACTATTATTATATATATAAACATATAATATATTAAAAAAACCCCAAAAAATTATTATTAATAGTCCAAGTCTATTTTACATAATGAAACCCACGTAACACCCTTAACGTACACTCGTAGACCGAATATACATTAAAGATGTTACGAAATCTTTTATAGAAACCTTGACTCAAAAGCTTAACTTACATTTTTTAAAACATTTCAGGATAAAAACTTGTTTAGTTGTAAAAGCCCTTTCTTGATTTTTAAATTGTTGTGCAATACCTGATAAATAAAATTTAAAACTGGTTAAACATGTTCTGCTAGCAAATAAATAATTACATGCCCACTAGAAATCATGATAAACTAGAAGGACTTATGATGTTTTATAGATTGTAGCCTGCTCAACATGCTCGACTCTTCTTCAAGTATTTTCAGCATAACCTACGTGTGGAATAAAACACACGCTAAGTACGAACTTAGTGAGGCAATTAAACATATTTATTTAAACATGAAAAGATATAATGCAATATGATATATACAAGTGCATTTCATATTTCTCTGTACATAGCAAGTATTTCGCAATAAACATGTGTCATGTGTCATAACTTATCATATGATTCATGTTAACATTGTATAACATATTCCCTATCAATATCATGGACATGTTTTAATTCTAAAACATTTTCATATTAGCATAGCATAATGTTTATGATTATCATGTATCTCATATTCCATAAATTTCACGTATTAGTTTCTCAATTTTTATCATATATCATACTTTCTTAATATCATGTATCAGCTCATGATCATGTTTATATCATGTAAAACAAGTATTACCAACATCATGTATACCATATATTATCATTTCATGCAATTCATGTAACATCTTTCATATATTTCATGTATCATGTATCATATGGATCATGTATCATCAATATCATGTGATTCATGTATCATCATGCAGTCTTTTGCATGCTCATATACTTTATCATGATCATGTTTTCTTTATGCCATCATTTGCATAACATGTATTCTTTCATGTATGTCATATTCTATTCGGTCATGTAGCATGTAACTTCTTTTTCATGTATCATGTGTCATTTGTATCATGTAACATCTGTATCATGTAACATGTAGCATTTGTATCATGTATCATGTAACATCATGCAGTCATTTGCATGCTCAGGATTTGTCATATATCCATCTCTTATTACTATTAACGTGTTTGGCTAGAGGCCCATGGAAACCTCATAGCCTATCTGCACCGTAGTGCCTTGTGGAGTACGTACTCAGGAGGACGCTCTTTGCTCCTCATATAAGGACGCTCTTTGCTCCTTATATTAAACACCTCGTTAGTGCCATTTGCACTATGGGCTTAGATCCTCAAGGTGTATCTTGTTTCATTTAATCTTGTCATTTTCCATATTTCATGTATGCATAATGCATCATCATCATTTATGTACATGTATGCATAATACATCATTATTTATGCAAACAATAATGCGTACCTGATATTCCATCACGTTTGCCATGTCAAACATATGTTAAACATATCGTGGAGAAATGCAATGTCAAACATATCATGGATTATCACACACGATATTTGGACATTTCTTTTCATTATCAATCAATTATTTCATTTCTTTCATAATTAGGCAATTTCACATCTCATGATTCATCATATTCATTCACATGTATTTGCCAACTCCGTGTTATGCATGGCATCATATATATATTCATATCATAATCGCATATAGATAGGCAATTCTTGTTCCATGCTTTATCATAAATATTTATAGTAAACATGGAACATCATCAATTTCTCAGACAAGCCATACATAATTCATATTCTATTTAATTTATCTTTAATGCAACATACAATAACTCAATATATATAGAAGGAGCAATACTATTTTGATTATAGGTCGACTTTTTTGCAAGTCTTCCTAATTGCATCTTAAAACATGTAAATGCACTCACCTGGGCTATGAATGATATGCCTCACTAAATTCTACTCGATCTTTTCCTTTATAGTATCTCGAATCCTTATTGATTCATATCCGACTTCGTTACCCACATGAATATAAACAACATTAATTAGGATCATTTCTAAAGATATTTTAATCGAAATATCGAATCATTCAACATAAAATTTATACTTTTCCTTCTGTCCTTATACTGTCCAAAAACTCACTTTGGTCTTTAATAACCCTTTTAAGACTTCGAATAATTCTTCCAATCTTGCTAACTAATATTGGATACGAGATATCTCACTTTCCATTTTTTGGTAGCTTGTACCACCTTCGAAGAAATATTTCTACAAAATAATCTATAACTCAGAATTCGATTCCGTTTGTTCTAAATGAAACTAGATTCAATAAGCTTTTCAACCATATAAATTAATAGCTCAAATTCGACTTGTACGATTTATGGCAAATTTTCGAAATCAATTTCCAGTACTAAATTCGGAACGGACTGCTAAACTGTTTTTTTACCTTACTCCACTTAAAAATTCATATCTTTGTACTCGGAACTCGAAATCAGTTTTCGTCTGTTGGAAACGAAACTAGACGAACACATCTTTACATTGGTATAAAATTCACCTTCTAACCATTTTTGTAGAATTTATGGTAAATTTTCAAACTTACTGCCCAAATTCAATTTTCTTCACAACTTCCATAAATAACTTTAAATTTTATTCAATTTAGTCCTCAAACTTTATAAAAGTGATATTTTAGCCACTACTTCATTTTTTGTACATAATTCATGTACAAATAAACCATTTACTTATTTCTAAAATTTTTAGAAAGTTTCTTTAAACATTCAACTTCAATCACTTTGATCCTTCAATATTCCTTTATTTTCAAAATAGTCCCTAAACTTTCCTTTCTTGACATTTAAGTCCTCCAACTTCCATAAAATGTTAAAATCTTCAATTATATAATTTTTCCAATAATTCAAAACAAGTACCTATATTTTCTTCAATTTGCCGAAATGGTCCCTAAAGTTCCAAAATTTTCATTTTGATCCCTAATCACAATTTCAAGCTTCTTTCATCATAATTCCATGTTTCCAATGCTTAAATAAAACTTCCAATAATTTCCCCTAATTTCCATAATTTTTGAAATAGTCCCTAAAAATTCAAACTTGGGAAATTATTCAATCTAACATCAAAATTAAGCTTCCAATAACATAATTAAATCAATATCATCCTAAAATTCACTTTCTAGCCAAAACCCCCAAATTTTAGGTTAGGGTTTATGTCTCCCAACATGAAATTTATCTAAATTCAACCTTAATTCCATATCAAAATCATCATTTCTAACATATACCATTCTAATTACATCATAAACTTCAACTTTCACCATTAATCTTCATTCAAGACATAATCTATAGTCAACTTTTCCATAAAAAATTACTACCAAAATGAAGAGCTTGAAGTGTAGAACAAATTATTCTAAAGTGACATACCTTGACTCAAACTCAAAACCATCAAAATTTGACTTAAAGCTTGCAAAAGTTCTTTCTCCCACTCAACAATGGCATTCGACAGCTTCCTTTGGGTGAAGAAGATGATTTATTTCATCTTTTATTTTAGTTAATACACATGTACATTATCTTTATTATAATAATGCCACATGTATACCTTAAAATGAATTTTAAATTCATTTTTAGCCTTTTACAACTTTAACCTCCAATTAAATCTCATTTTACATATTTTCTTCCATCATGCCATCCCATTAAAATTAGACCAATTTGATTCCAATCCAACCGGCCTTCATCAAATTTTATTTTATTCGATCCAAAAATTTGAATTTTATTCAATGCGATTTCAAAATTTTCTTCCTTTAAACTTTTACAACCATTCCATCATATTCTAACTATATTTAGTTAGAATCCAAACAAATGTAATAAAATATTCATAAAATAATACGTTCTCACTTTTCCATAATATTTTTTGGAACCGTCTTTAAAATTTCAGTTTGATCCGATATACCGATAATTATCAGAAATTCTTATCGGATACATTTCCTCTATCGAATTATCAATTCTACTTTGGAAATTTCTTATTTCCAAAATTCCATAAATAATTTCATAACTTAATACAAAATCCTTCATTTAATAAGGTCAACTTTAAAATTTTAACTCGATCCAAAAATATCGATAATTGCCCAAAATCTCTATCGAGTAACATCTTTCTTGAAAATTCTTCATCAAACATTTATACAAATCTTTCCCACTTTTTCCGAGTCCTTTTTACTGATCAAAATACTGATATGTGATACTTCGCAGAAAGTCACCCATCCTTGTATTTTCCTAGCCTGAGCATGCTTAATCATTTCTTTCGATTCAAATTCGGTACCTTCTTCTGTATTCTAATTCTTAAAACCGATATCAAGGTACCTATTTCTATCTGATTTACTCTTATACTGACTAAAATCACTTGTTAGGGAAATTCACACTTTATTCCCTAAACTTTTCAAAGTTTACACTTTGACCCCTAAACTTTTCAAAAATTACATTTTAGTCACTTAAACAAAAGTTGGAATATTACAACCCATATTATAAATGTCCAAATCCAATACAAATTACAGGCCCAAAATTAAATATTACAAGGCAGTTCAGCCCAAACCCTAACCCAATGGCCTAAAGCCCTAATCCATATCAGATTTAATAACCCTAATACCTTCTCTTTATTGTGCGCAGCCGATCCTGGGCCATTGGATCAAATCTTGATCCAACGGCTACGATTGAAAGAAGAAGGCCATCCAACGGCCACGATTGAAAGAAGAAGGCCATCCAGCTGTCGCGTGAAGGACAAGGTCGAGCCCTTAGCTCCCCACGCACGCGTGTGTCGCACGCGCGAGGCTCCTCGACTGCCGCGTGCCACATGGCATCATCTGGTGCAGTCCCGCCCATTCAAGCATGCATCTGAACCGTTCGATCTTCATCCAACGGCCGAGAACGAATTTGGCCGAAAAGACACTGCCATCATGCCTCCACCATGTTGCCGTACCAACCACCGCATCAAATTAGACATGCAAAATCACATAAAAAGCAGGGATTATCAGCAACCAAATCCACCAAAATATGTATTTTTCTTTTTTCTATCTACCAAGCAAAAAATCAGAACGAAAAAGGACACTTATATATCAGATGTATCAAAAATCTTTTGTAACCAGTTACCAATCACAGAAATAAAAAAAAAAACAAAAAGCTTCATTCGGTAATGATCTTTCCCAACTTTCTCCTTGCATGCATACATATTCGAAACATAAATAAAAAAGAAAAGTGAGAAGTTTACCCTCGGCCATAGATTTCCCCGCCGGTGATAAACTGTCAGTCTCGAAACCGAATACGGTGAGCCAAAATGGGAAAGGCTTCTGTTTTTTTTTTTAAAGGGGGAAGTGGTTTCTAATTCGGTCTTTCATAGTTCTAAGAAAGAGCTTTTTAAAAAAAAACCCAAGAATAGATTTCTGTCTTAGGTGGGAAAACTAGTGTTTTGGGTTGGTTTAAAGGGTGGTTTGGTTTCTGGGTTTCAGAGAGAAACGAGAGCTTTGCTCTTAAGGGTAAAAAAATGAGTGAAAGGAGAAATGGTAACCGGTCAAGTGGTTATATAGACAACAAATAAAAGCTTCTGGTTTAATTGTTCATTAAGGACCCCCGTATTCTTGGATTTTTCAAAACGGGCTTGCCCCTTGGTACAATTGCAATTCCAATCCCTCGTTCTTTTTAAAATCTCTCAATTCGGTCACTAAATTAAACCAATCATATTTCAAATGGTCAAATTACATGCTTAATCACCCCGTGTTTTAAAAATTTTCATTTGGAGTGTGCCTCATGGTCTTTTTACAGCTTCAATCCTTGCAGGTTTATTTCGGGCTATAATTAAGTCCTGTAATATGTGTTTTTTCTTTGTTTTGGCTTCCTGATTTACATTTATTCTATTTCAGTCATGTTTACTCTTGTTCAAATTCAAAGTTTATGTTTGCAAGCATGTAATCCTTTTTTTATGATCAGTTATGTTTTTCATGGTTTGTTATTTATGTTTTTAAATGCATGTTAAGATCATTAATGTTTTGATGCATATGATTTTATGTGATCATGTTGATTTTGTTTGTTCATATCCTATACGTTCGTTTCGTATGTTACATTTTAATATAGTTTGCATATCACATTTATACATTAAGCATGTATCTTATGATCATTTTGCATTGTAGGTTGTATATTAGTTTTGGGGTAATATGTTCATTATGTGTCATATCATATCTTTGTAGCTTTGCTAATATACATTATGGTTGGGTTATTTTGTTGTTGTTAAATCCATTAGTTTATGCAAGTTTTTTTTAATAACATGTAAGTATTTATAATTTATAAGTTCACATGATTTGATCCATGTATGTTTCTTGCCATGATCGCTTAGGTGCATTTGTGATATAGATATTAGAGTGCCGTATGATAAAGCTTTAATGTATTATTTTGGCATTTTGTTTTTCTTGCCTAGCATCATGTATATATATATGTGTGTGTGTGTGTGTGTGTCATGCATATTTTGCATAGGTGATTTCTTTACGTGTTTAAGCATGTTAAATTTAATTAATTTAGTTTTTGGAAGCATGACTTTGTTGCGTGTTTATATTTATATTCTTGTTTTATTATTAGGACATGTTACATTGCTTTTGTTCATGCATTTTACATTTTAATATTTTTATGCTTTTATGTTTTAATTCCATGTCTTTGCAAATATTGGTTTATAATGTTTTTTTGTTAAGTTTGCATAACGGATAAACGTTTTGTTAATGCAGTACCCTTTTATTCGAGCGTAAACGTGGCCAGTATCAAGTGCAGTGATGGTGGTTTGACAGTTTACTCTTGAATAACGGGGCCCTTAAAATTTACTCGCACTTATAACCAAATTTTAATTTAATCGTCACTTTAATCCGGAAAGTTTAATATTAATAAAGCGGTAATTATTAAAGTACCAATTTTGGGCGGTGTGGGGTGCTAATCCTTCCCCATCCGTAACCGACTCCTGAACCCGACATTTTTAAAATCTCTGGTTTTATGGTGTCTGGTCTACCTCAGTGGCCTGTGGCGACTCCATTTTTAAAATAAAATACAATTTTTTTCTTCTAAAACTCTAATGGAAGACGTTTTTAAAATACCCGAAATACCCCTAAACACCTTAAAACCCGTTTTTTTAACGCAGGAAGGGATATCGCTACAATTTCTTTGTTATTCAATTGTCCAGCTGTTCTGGCGATCGACATTGTTTTGGCACTTGGGTATTTTTTTCGGTGACGATCTGCTGTGTTTTGGCTAGCTTTTAGAAAGGTTTTCTAGAAGAATCATGATGAAGGAAGATGAAATTTCTGGAAGGATTAGATTTTTGGATGGAACTGGGATTTCAAGATATGGGATTGAAAGGGTTTTTTATTCGTTTCCTGAAATTCTAAGATTTGATGTTGAAAATAGGTAGAAGCCATTGTTTGATTAGTTTTTGGATTTTGGGTTATTGTTAAAATAAAATTAGGGATGGGATTATAAGGGATCCAAGAGTTTTAAGGTCTATTTATTTTAAAATTAATCGGCCTATTTTTTTTTAGTTCAATTCGGGTCCTGTCCCTTTTTAAAATGCAATTATAGCGAAAAATTTTGAGAAAAAACAAGAATTCTTCCAAACCCATACATCTCTCCATCCCTATACGCACAAATCCACAAATATTTAAATTTTTATAATAAATTGTACATGATCCTAAAATATTTGAACCCGTCTCTGTTACATCTACTCCGTATTGAATTTATACATGTTTTCTTGTGTGTGATACGAGGATAATTAAAAAGGGAAAAAGAAGAAGAAAACAAGAGGATTGGATGGCCGGGTTTCCAGGTTATGATATTCATCTCAAATTCCATGGAATGATTACACCACGTTCTCAAGATTTTGTTGTCTTCTTCCTCGCCTCTGTTCACCTGGATACCCCTCTCACGCCATATCTTAGCCGGGAATAAGCTGTCATTCACATCACTTCTCCCTCCCTCCCTCCTAATCACAGTTTCTTTGCGTTTGGGTCTAGACATGATAATGCACGGGACGAATTTTGGTCCGATAATTTAGGAGACTTAATCAATTTTTTTAAAAAATTTGGAGGTCTAATTTACATTTTTTAAAATTTTGAGGACTTAATAAGAATTTTTAAAAACAATTGAGGGTCTAATTAATTTTTTTAAAAAATTAAGGAATCTTAATAAAAAATTTACAATTTGGGGAACTTGATTAAAAATATTCAAAAAAATTAAGACCTAATCAAAATTTCTAATAAATTTATGGAGCCTAATTAAAATTTATAAAATATTTTGAGGGGTATAAATGTATTTCCCCAAACTTTAGGGGTGACAAAGGCTCCCATGCTCTGTTAGTGATCAGCCTCTGATAATGCATGTTATATTGCACCGAATCACTAATCAACAGTGCTGTTTCGGATATTTCCGAAGTCCTAAACAAAAACTCAAAAATGAATTCTTATAGAACGAAAGTTCAAAATAATCAATGTTGTTTTTTTAAATTTGATTGAATTGAATTGTGGGTATGATGAAACTTGATTTTGATTAATAAATATAAAAAATTAAAAAACATTGTATCAATTATTCAATTTGCCGTTAGATTGAGACTGAAGAATACTAAAGGGGAAAAAATTAAATTTTGGGGTCCTTGATCTGAACGTGAAAGTTCTAAACGAGAGCTTATGTTGTTCCTCCATTAGTCCCTACAAATCAATGCTCATGAGGGTATTATTCTCTTAAATTCAATGGAATTCACAATTTCAATACTCTATAACTTATTGATGTTACGATTCGATTTGATTTAATCGGTCGAATCGTATTATAAGGCACAAATTGTACATGGGTTATAGTGGAAAATGGTACAACTGTACAGTAACATAAATGATGAACAAATAGTACACAATCAGCCTTCTGAATTTCACATGCCCCATGGAAGTGTGGGCACTAGATAACCCTTACCATTAGAAAGAGAGAATATTTTATGCTCAAATTGCAGTCTTTTTCTTCTTCTTCATATTTATGGAATTGCTTTCTTCTTCTTCTTCTTCTTCTTCCTTGGGTATATAAGTTGACAGTGTCATATGTAATCATTCTCAAACACTTCTTCAAACAAGCTTTCCAAATGCTTCTTCATCATAAAGAACTTACAACTTATTAATTCCGTACAGTTAGTTAGTAGTTTGGTTCTCATGGATGTAAGGAGTTCTCGTGAAACATTATCTTTTGATTCATAGATTTGGAAGTTTGTGATACTTTTAGGGTTATTCAAGTTGTAACACCTCAAACCTAAATTAAAATATTTAGTGTGTCCGTAATTGTCACATCGAGTCATTACGCAAGCTCAAACTGTACTTAAATCATCTATCAATTTAAATCGTTCAAAAATCACTCAAGTCATTTAATTTTGAACATGATCATAAAGAACTATTTTTAACAAACATAAAGTATAGGTTTGAAGCTTTAAGTTACAAATCATACATTGGTTTCATTTCAAAATGCTCATATAAAAATATTTTGGTTTCGTACGATAAGTCTATATCATTGATGGCAAGCAAAATATCGTTAATATATAGAATCAGTAATATATTTTTACTCCCACTAATTTTTTTTATACACGCAACCATCAACGATAGTCATCTCCTTCGATGCTAGCCAAGCCATATTCATTAGGGGTGGTTTAAAATATCGAATCAAACTGATATGATTCGATTAGTTGTTGATCCGATTCAAAATTTCGGATATTCAATCCATTTTTATTTTTAGATCGGATATTCGATCCAATTTTTTATTTTTTGAATCGGATACAGATCACAATATTTTAAGTTTTGGATTATCTAAAAATTTAAAATATCCGAAAATTCAAATTTTTATAGATATAAATCTTGTTATATTTAGTAATTTAATGCTTGTTATATCCGAAAATTCAAGAAATTAAAATTTTCCGAATATTTAATTTTTTTCCGAATTAGATACGGATCACTATTTTACCGATATCTGAAAATGAACACCACTATTAGTCATACAACTAATTGATCTGTGTATTCATTACGGCATACTTTAACTCGTTGGAAGCTCCCATGAAGTTCGTGTAATTCTTATGCCGAGAGAGGTCCTTAATTTTTCATCATAAGTTTCCTTTGGCAATTTGAAGTGCGGGGATACGAAGTCGGCAGTATGTTGGGTGCAAGAGGGATTTTGTCCTCCACAACCCAATCTTCTCCGAAGTTGCCTTAATTTTTCTTTGCATTTGATTTTTCTATTCTTCTTCTCTTGGATCAACTGGTCGAGGCACATAATCGGTATCATCCCCCCTATGGTTCTCATATTCGTTGCATGCGTGGCGTGTAGGGGCGTGGTTGTTCCTGCTGTCATCACTCTTCAACATTAGAAGTTCTTCTTCCTCCTCTTGAAGGGCCTTTTGAATAGATTGTTGTTGTTGGTCTTGCTGTTGAAATCGCTGTGAGGCTTAGATTTGTTAACTTTGTTTATTTAAACCTGCTGGGTGGATTGGTGTGGAGAAAGATTGGAGGAATTTTGAATGAAAGAAAAGAACAAAAAATCAGATTTAAATAAATAAAATTAGCAAATCTGTTCGGCCTAGCGGTAGAGGTGCTGCAATTCAACTTGTAATAACCCGTTTCCCATTACAAATCCAATTATCCAACCCAACCCAAACCAAAACCCATCAGGTCCAAACTTATAACCCACAGTCCAATACCCTTTACCCTAACTAATCTAACCCTAACCCTAACGCCCTTTACTGCCGCCGCCGCCGTTAACCGCTAACCACTTATTTCAAACCAATAATAAACTAAACTAAACCCCTTATCTAAATCAATCAAACCCTAATCTGACAAAATTAATCAAACCCTAATACCAACCCTAATCTAGCCTGCCGAACCCTAGCTGCAATCGTCGCCTTCTGCAGCTGCCGCCGCCCTCAAATTCGATTTCTATCAAATCTGAAATGATGAAAGTGGATAAGTTGATATATTTTAATGAAAAAATCGGGTTATATAACCCATGAAAACAGATGTAAATCGGGGGGCTTTTGGTAGATCTGCAAAAATCAGAGAGAGGGGATTCAGAGAGAAAATAGAGAGGGAAAGGGGAAAACTTTGGGATCAGATAATTTTGTAAAAAAGTGGTTTTCGGAAATAAAAAAAAAAATCAAAACAATTCAGAATCATCTTTCTTCTATCTTCAAACCAAAGCAAACGTTTTTGATATTTTGTTCAAATCAAAAATCGAACTAAAAGTAAAAAAGGGGATTTTTTGTTTTAAAATTTTGAAAACAAAAAAATGTAAAAGGTTTGGAATCTCCCCCTACCGGTCGTGTAGCGCCACCGTGAGGCTGGTGATCGGCGCGAAACGTCGGGAGTGGGAAAGGCGACCGCCGTTCATGCATTGAGAAGAATAGAGGAGAGGAGATAAAATAGGATTAGGGTTTCAGTTTTTATTTTTTATTAAACTGTTTTAAAACAAAAAAATCACCCCCTATATTATTTTAAACCGGTTCCCAAAACGGCACCGTTTGGTTAAGACCCGGTTCAAGCGGTGACCCGACCCGGGGAAGATCCGCGTTTTTCTTTAATGCGTAAATTATGACATGGGTCCTCTAACTCTTCTCCCGCCTTCATTTAGATCTATGGTCTAATTTTGCCTTTAGTCCTTCAGGTTTTTGTGAGCATTCGATATCGTCCTTTTATTATTTTTATTACCTTTTTTAAGCTTTTAATTTATGCTTTATTTTAATTTAGTCACTTCCTTCAGTATTTTCCAGCCTCTTATTTCTGTTAGTTTGTATTTATTTCTTTAAGTTTCACATGTTCATTTTAGTCCTATTCTATGTTATTCCATGTCATGTAATTAGATATTAACGCATTATAATCCTTGATGTTTAGTTTTAAGATGTTTTATGTACATTAATTTAATCATGCTTCATTATTATTATTATTATTATTATTAAGTACCTTATTTTGTATATATATTAAAATAATATATAAAATATATGTATGTATATAAATTTTTACATATAGCTTATATTTTTTATGTATAATAGTTTTTGTATATTTTATATTTTTTGTATATTATATATAATAGTTTATGTATATTTCAAAAAATATATATTGTATAGTATTTTTGTTTAATTATTATGTATATAAAATAGTAATAAATACTTATTTTTGAAAATGATATATATATATATATAAACTACTAACTTAATATATGTATATAAGTATATTTTCAACAAATAATACATATATATAATTTACTTTAAAAATCATATTTTAAGTATGTATATAAAATAATAAGAAATACTTATTTTTTTGTAAAATTAATACATATAAAATACTACGAACTTAAATTATATATATATATAGTTTTTTGATAAATATAATTATTAAATATATCTTACCATAAGTAATATATTTCTAAATATATAAGTATATATACATGTTACATTATAAATTAAATTATATTAATTAGAAAAGTTAAAAGATTAAGGTAATATTTTTTTTATTTAGGGAGCTCGAGAATTAGTGTCCCGGACGTAAAGGGATGCGACATTTTCTATATCCTTAAATAAAAAAATATCCTTACCATTCTAGGATCCGATATTTAAGGAAATTTTCTCTTATTTAGAAAATCGAGAAACCATTTCCCAGGCGTAAAAGGAAGTGAATTTATCGGTTATTCTAATTGACAGAACATTTATTTAAATATTTATAACATTTTCATGCATTTAAGAATCGTATTTTAAATTTCAATCGAATTCGTAATTTTCAATACCAAGACATTAAATAATCGACTATGTACCAATTTTTGGGCAGTGTGGGGTGTTCATCCTTCCCCATCCGTAATCGACTCTCGGACCCTAATTTTTATATCTGGTTTTATCAGTGTTCGGTCTACCATTTTTAAAATGATCGGTGGCGACTCCATATTTTTAATTTAAAAATTGGGCGGGTATTTTCAAACAAGCAAAATAAATTTTAAAATCGAATAAAAAAGAACGCCGGACGAATTTCGGTGATTACACAACTCACAGGTTGCAAGTTTGATGCCTAACGTTCTTATTTAGTTAATTTTTCTCCCAATCAGGTGACACGCGTCATCTGATTGGGTGAAAATATTAAATAAAATAAATTAAAAATAGAGTAAATTCATCCAATCGAGTCATGATATGTGTCGTCATCTGATTGATTGATTAATTTAATCTAATTAAATTAAAATTATGACCAAATTGATACAATATGTAACTAACTGGACCAAATGTATAATTATACAACTTTTCTTTAACTGCCACGTCACCTCTCTGTTAGACTTTAACGGCCGATGATCAAAATAAATTTATTTAAATAGTTGGAGGGATCGAATTTAGAGTTTTTGTAGTTCGATGGTCAAAATAGGTCAGAGTCAATAGTTGGGTGGTCACTTAGGTAGTTTACCGTATATATATGGTTAAATTAATATTTTATCTAAACTTATAAGTTAAATTTAAATTTAACCCCTCTACTAATATCTCATCATCAAAAACCCTTAAAAAGTGGGTAAATTACATATTTAGTACTCCATTTATTACATGATTTTATTTTGGTCACCAATTATTTTTTAACAAAATCGTACATAATATTACGTTTTTTCTCGATAATGCTAACATGTCATTTTTAAATTAATATTTTTAATTTTTACATAATTTTCTTTTTTTTCGTCAAATGTGTCACCACTTTATTACTCAAAAACCAAAGAAAATAAAATAAAAGATTTTGGCACTGCTAGGATTCGAATAAAATTAATAAAAGTACATGTGGTTGTTGGATATGACACGAAAATAAGTGAACAAGCAAAAAGATGTGTACCAAATAAGTAATTTGCCCTAAAAAGATTGCACTGCTTTCATCTTGGTTTTAACAAACAATAAAAGCTGACAGAATTTAATGGATTTGCTGTTGGGGGTTCAAAAACCCTTGAAGACGAGCATTTTTCCACAGTCGAAAGCGAACGTATTAGCGGCTCTACTCTCTTTGCCGTACTTCCCAAATTCCTGCTCCAAAGGTCAGCCTCTTCTTTCTTTAGTTTCTAAATACCAAACCTCAACGATTAGTGGCGGCATGTATGTGTTATATCTTCTTAGTAATTTGATCTGTAACTTGGCATCTGCATTTTTCTTTTCCTTTTTGCCCTTTCGTCTATGCTGGTGTTTAGCTTACTTTCGGGCTCTTAATTTGAGTTCGTTTTACTTGTTCTATGCATAATTATCGATCCAATAATGGGTTTATGCTGCTGCATGATGAAATGTTTTTCTTCCTTCCTTTTATGAAATGGGTGTTTGCTCAATTGTTGTTAAAAATAGTATGGTTGCTAAAGCTCAAAGCTTTTAGGAATTATTATTTTTGATGACAAGAGTGCGGTTGTGGTGGTTTTAGGCCGTTCGCCCCTTTTGGTTTGGGTGGAGAGCTCGATAATGGTTTAGAGAAGATGGGGAAGGTGAAATTGGGTTCAAAGAGAGGTTTTGCTAAAGCTCAAAGCTTTTAGGAATTATTATTGTTGATGACAAGAGTGTGGTTGAGGACTTGTGGTGGTGTTAGGCCGTTCGCCCCTTTTGGTTTGGGCGGAGAGCTCGATAATGGTTTAGAGAAGAGGGGGAAGGAAGATGAAGTTGGGTTCAAAGAGAGAGGTTTTGGGGTCTCTTTTCGTCCTACAACCACCACCATCCGAATCTTGTCGTTAACAATTATCTTCGGTTTTGTACAATAAGAAAATCTGGTTGTGAATTGTGATTGTTTGAGAAAGCTACCTTTTTTGTTCACAAAAAAAATATAATGATGTGTTTTTGCAGTATGCTGAGACTGGAAACCATTTCTTGTTATGTGTTATAAAAATTTGGGATTCGGAGGCTTATGGTTGTAATAAGGGCATTAATGTGCCTTGTTTGGAATTTTCTTTTATATTGGTTTAAAATCTTTCACATAAGATGGGTAGTTTGATTATGTTGGTTGGGAAACCAAGTGGAAAATGGTTGTTATTGGGAGGTGAAATGCGTAGGTTCTTATGTACGTGGACTATTCATTTTTCCTAAAGTTTTCATGTCCGATATTTGTGTCGGAAACATATTTTAGACAGATGTATGGATATGATCCTCCAGACATATGAAAAAGCTTGAACATATTTGTAGGGGACAAAACCAGTTTCCGACACTCACCTGAGTAGTCTTGATAACATTGGTAGGCTCTATCAACTGATAGTGGCAGCTTTGCCGATTCTGTGTATGATTTTACCTCTAATGTTCACAGATTATATGACGAAAATGGCACTCGGCTAAAATTTTCATTAACTGATGCTAACATGAATGCATAAAGTTTGAATGTATTGTTGCTAGACAGACGGGAACTTTATAATGACTGCAAATGGATATTATTTGCCAACCCCCTTCTCTCTTTTTTTTTTCATTTTATATCTGCTTCTGCTTGTTATAAATCATAGATTCAATCGCCATTTGCCACTGGATTTTTTTATTACGTTAAAAGTAAATTTGAATCGGATAAATATAACTGCTAGCTGTCCAGTCAAGAAATGAATAAAGATAGTTCATTGTTGTATTGCCCTCTTCTATTGATGAGTGCAGAAGGGAAGGTAGGGAAAGAAGAAAGGTTAAAGGGCTTGTGAACTGCGATTTGCAATGGTGGGTATGTGGTGGTCCCTTCTTGGTGCTGCCATTCCGGCTGTTATTGCGGGACAAGCTTTTAGAATGAAGAAAAAGCATGCCGAAGAACAGAGAATCAAGAGTGCCAGGGGAAGGGAGAAGAGCTCGGATGATATATTTGTTTGTGAGAGAGTGTGCACATCGAAGAGAATGTTGAAAAAGGTTGGGGCATTTTCAAAGGATCCTATTCCCGATACATGCGTTACTGTCTGTGGTGTGTCCGAGCTCGATGCTTGTTCCGATGCTTGCGCTCGTACCGTTTGTGTTAACCAACATCAGGTGCCCAACTGGAATGACATTTGCCTCCGGAGGTGTCAGAGCGAATGTCTTAGACTATCTGCTTCTAATTCTTCTTAATGCAGACTGCAGTACCCTTTAGATTTTGAACAGCAAAGCAAAACATGAGGAACATTCGCATTTAGTTTCAATGGCTTCTGTTTCAGTTTCAAAACATGGTTTCTCAATGTTGATCCTTTTAGCTGCCCTTACTCCTTACGTAATTGTTGGACTTGAAAGAACTAGCCTTTGCATGTGCTTCATATTTTGATCTCTCTCTACCCGTTTCTCGTGACATTAATCATTGTGTTGATCTTAGCGACGAGTGTATGAAATACGAGTGAGTATTTGATCGAATCGAGTCAAAAAACTTTGAGTTAATCAAGTTGATGAGTTTTATTTTATAATTCAAAATTTATTTAAATTTTTTTAGTTGACTTAAACTTATAAAATTTGAGTCGAATTATACGAGTTTCTATTTAAATTTAATTGTAAATATTTATAACGTTGTAGTATTAGAATCTGGATTATTCTAGTTTGATGGACGTATTCTTGTCCACGTTTTGGTAGTTCGATACATGATTTGGTTAAGGATTTTTAGCTTGTCCCTCAAATTTGGTTAGGGTGAAAGTTAAATAATTTAAATTGTATATTTTATTTTAATTTAATTATAAAATTACATGAATTTTACACAAATATAATTTTAGTTCATAACGTTCTTATATTTAGTAATTTTGACCTTTATGTTTCTTTAGTTAAATTTGACCCTCAAAATTATTAAAAAAAAGTTGAATTTCAACATTTCAAGAAGAATTTAATAATTAAGTTTTCAAGAAAATTATGGATGAAATTATTACATTTTTAATATATTTGACATTATATCTCATCTATCTTTTATATATATTTCATGAGAAATTTTAAATATTCTACAACTTATTTATTAACGTGATTTAAGATGAATAAGTTTAGTTTTTTTATAATTTATCTATTAATGTGATATATAAAATGAATTGTGTCATACTAATATAAAATAACTTTTTACACGAACCCACAAGTGTGTTAGTGAAAAAACGGATAATGTTCATCTTAAAAGACACCGGAGAATATTTATGAACATATACTACCTTGTAATCACCTATAGACGATGAAAAAAATAACTTTTTTCAATTTTTCAAAATTCTTTTTATAATCAAACGATGAGTGGCAATTTTTTTAATCAAAATTAGTTTTCAATAAAATCCAAAATTAACCACTTTCAAGAAAAATCGCCGGCTTCGGGGCCGTTCCGACATCACCTAATTCAATTTTTTTCACTCAATTCGACCAGACTCGATCGAATGATGGAACACAAACCCTTAAATTCGACATCACCTATTTCCAAGTGTGCATAATCTAAAAGGTAGATCATTTGATGGAACACAAACCCTTAAATCAAAAGGTCAACTTTTAATCTCAAAAACCTGGTAAACCTCAATGCCAAATGAGGTGTTCGACTTCTTAGTCTAACCCCACACAAAGCTTTATTAAGTTGCATTTTCCATCCATTTCTACTTTGGTTATGATTAAAGACTTGTCCAGCAAGTAAAACATGGAGAAAGATCCTTCTGCAATTTAATACCATGAAAACCATGTACATAGGAAAAGAAGAATTTAAATTTTAAACTAAAGATCATATGTTAGCCATAGCAGAAAAGCTTAATCAAAATGCACCACCAAAGGAAATAAAGTTGTACAAAATTTGATACCTCATCAATCTTCCACCAATGCATGACGCTTTCTTGGAGACTACAATATTTCAGACCCTTCTCGGTATATCTTTCTTTCTCCCTGAAAAGACAACACAAACACAGGCTCTAGATTTGTCATGGACATAAAAACTGGCAAACCATCCTCTATCATCGGCGAACTTTCAGGTTCCTTGTGTGCAATGTATAATGTTGGTTCATCTCTGTATTCGTAAAAACTGCAGATTATAAGACTAAAATCATGAGAAATAGCGTTGGAGACACTCGTTTAAGGGCTTCTCAAATTGCACGATGACAGTTTCCTCTACGACAAACCAAGCACCATAGGTGGACTTCTCTTTATTGAATGACTTGGAACAGCTCTGCAAAGAAATATATAACAAGGGTGAATGGAAGCTTTTGCCACTCAAAAATAAGGAGAGGGAAAAGAAAAAGTAATCTGCCAGGCAAGCAGAATGCTTGAACTCACAAGTGATTAAACCTTGTAAGGACCCTAAGAAACAATTATAAGTTTAGAAAGCATAGCAGCAATTGTACAGAAGTTAAGAAACCCAGCAGCTCCTTTTTTAATTCTGCGTTAAATGATCATGGTAATAACAAATAGTTTTACACTGTGCCAACAGATCCTATCTCTCTCTATATATATATTGGGGTGGGGGGGAGGCTCATTTAGAGTAATCAAAGAGTCAACAACTGACCTTGGAACATGTATAGACAGCCAGCGCCAGCCAATTCCAGTTCTCCAGAGAACCTTTGTGACAAGCATCAGCTTCTTCTTGAAGAAAATATATTAACGGGGGCATAAGCTGCAGTTCAAAGTGCCTTGAAGAACCACAAAGCCCACAAGTCCTGGCATTTCCCACCTCTGCTGTAGCCAGAAGAGGTTTCCCACCAAATGCATATCTGACAACATAAAGATCAGTGAGAAACTACTCTATCAGAGACATGAAGATGTTAATCTTTATTTTTTTTCTCGATTCTTTTCCCTTCTACATGCAGTGAGAAAATGATATGTAGTATAATAGTGCCCATATCGAATTACTAATAGAATCAATGTTATCTCTGCACTAATAGGATCAAAGCTGATCAATTTGACCAGGATCTAGTAAGAAAAAATGCTAACAGTGTTGCAAGACCAGTTCAAAATTTTGTTTCTGTCCATAAAATTCGTGTCTACATTCATTATTCCATTGTTGATGAACTAGAGTCAAAACAAAGGCCCAAAAATGAAGAAATCATGTATAAATTTTAAGGAACAATATGCCAATTTATGCAAGGGTTTCCAGCATATTCAAAAACCATAAATTACCTGAAACATTGCTCTGGAGATGCATCCAATTGTTTCTTGAACTTGAGATAAGTCCTGTCAGTGTTCAGAGCCTTATCATATTCATAATTTTCGGCTTCCCATGTTTCTTCTTGTCCATGATCATCAGCATCACTTTCTTTCTCTTTGACCGAAAGTGACAAGTGACTTGAACAAACGGAAGCAAAATCCTTTGATGATGACTCCACTTGACTATAAATGTAGAAGCATGGCATTACTGCAATAAGGGAACAAAAATGAATTGAGCAAACGAATTTTAGCACAACAAAACTGGTATGTATACAAACAATACGAGGAAGAAATGTAGATGGCAATTTGAAGCAACTTTGAAATCATAATGCAACTCTCCAAGACCCAACAGTACAAAGAAAACCGAGTTAAAGCTTGACATATGAAACGGAAAGGATGAGAATGCAGTGTTTGCAGACTATGACGTGATTATTAACACCAATTACAACCGTAGAACAGACTGTAGAGTCTAAGCTATCACATACGATTATACAGATATATAGGAATGGTGATGCAAAACATCATAATAACGCAACCTCACCTGGTGTATCAGTATCTACCCCTCTTGTTTGTGCAGTTAAAGATGAATGCTTCACAGCACCGTCAGAGTTCCGGTTGCTATTTGTCTTCTTGGGCTCAGAACTCAAGCTTGCTGCTTCAGAAAATGCTTTACTCAAGTCCTCCAAATCAACATCTTCATCATCATCATCACTCAAATTCTCCCACCAGTTAGTTTTTGGAACAGAAACAAGAGATGAAGCTGCAGGAGGTTTATCCAGAGTAGCGGAGGAAGATGACCCCTTTGATTCATTTTCCACTTTCTGAATTCGAAGAGCTCGCCAACTATATGGTTATATTTCATTAAACAAAGCATCCATCCAAGTGATCATTATTCCGGTACTAAAAGAGAACATAACATATACAAACAAAAGTTTACATTTGAATGATAGAAAAGAACCTGAGAGGAGAGCTACCACAATTTGGTGTCACACAACCAAAAACAAGAAGAAGACGGTCTTCAATGTTCAAAGTTCCACTTGAAACTGGAGCATAAACCTTAACAGGAATTTAGCTAAGTAATATAAATACTTGGATTCTCATGTTAAAATGCTAGGGAAAAAATATTTGGAGTTAGCAAAAGAAAAAACCTGAGAAACAAGACAGAGTTTACTCCCACATTGAGTGCAGTGAATGAGAGTGGGGTTCAAGTTCAAAGCTTCTATAGGAAGAGGCCAATCCTGTTAAAAGAACAAAGTGAAGTTATAGAATAACATAACCAGGACGGACCGAGGGGCTGGAAAATTTTGAAATTCTTATAGGGTTTAAAACTTTTTTAAGAAATTTTCTATTCAAAATCTATTTTCGGATTCTAAAATTCTATAAATTCGCCGCCTATAATTTTATAAGTTCGCCCTAACATAAAATCCTGCATCCGTGCTGAACATAACCCAAAAATATAGAAGCAAGACTGTTAATGTTCTCTGCTAGGCTGAGCTGAGTATTTATCAAAGACAAAAGCTTTACAAACCCTTTCATCCTTTGCTTGAAAAAACTCGAAGATTTACTCAGCTGAAGGAATTGTCCTACCAGAGGACATCAACACACATGAAAAAGAAAAGTGAGAGAGAGAAGTACAGGGAGTCCACCGATTTTTGTAGTATAATGATCGGAGGGCTCAAGGCTATCCTCAGCCCATGGCCCCGGCAAGCCAAGCAGAACTCCACTCATCAAGCTTTTGAACGGCGATGTTCCGGCACTGCTAAAGACTGCAGTTTACTCCACCCTCACGGTCTCGACCCGATCGGACCTGGTCGGATTTGGATTTTTAAAGGGGTGGCAACGGGGTGGGATGGGCTTTTAGGCCGCCCGAACCCGACCAGAGAATTGAAGGAGTATACCCGACCTCTACCCACCCGATATTTGGAAGACTTCACCCGCCCTGAATTTTAAGGATAATACCCGATCCTATCAAAATTAAATTTCTTTTAAGTGCCTAAATTTTACTCGACATATGGCTGTTAACCACCATTAATTTTTTTTATAAAAAAATTCTATTTTTTTTTATTTTTTATTCATTTTATTTTTTAAACTTAATTTTAAAAGCCCTTAGAATTCTCAAAATTAACAAAAAAATATGAACAACAAGAGACAAACAACGATCAAAAAAATGAGGAACAATGTACGGATCGTTCAACAAAAGGAGGAGATTTTATTTCGACGAAGACAGCATGACAACAACAACTACGATTTATTTGGGATTTGGATTAGGATTTTTAAAATTTAGGGTATTTTTGTAAAATATGGTAAAGTTAGAGTTTTTTTAAAAAGTTTATTTTTTCTAAATAAAAAATTAATTAAAAGATTTTTAAAAATAAAATTTGACATGTGTCACATTTCAATTGGTTAACCAATTTTTTTACGATGGTTAACGGTCAAATACCTAAAATTAACAAAATAAAACATTAAATATTTATTTTCACCAAAAAATAGTTTATACCCCTAAAATTAAAAAGAAATATAATTTAAGTACTTATTTGTGTACTATACCTTTTTCTTTATCTCTATCGGATTGTGAACTTCATCACACCCAAACATTCTCATCTTGAGTGGGAATACTTTTTAAGCATGAGTTTAATAAGGGAAATATATTTTATTTTTCATTTAATTGAATTTAAATCTTTTATGATAAACACTGTTGAATCACATTCTATTTACACACAATAAGCATTTGGTTACTTCAAGAAGATTTTTAGGTGTCGCCAAACTGAAAATGAAAAGGTTGAAAATTAAAATAAAGATGAAAAGGGAGGGGAAAATAAAATATTAATAATATACAGGCTCAAGGGGGTAAGATGCCATTAAACTTTTGAAAAAAATAAATAAAGCCCTTAATATTTTTGTATATAGATCTGGGTTGAGGAATTTTTATCTTAATTCTGAACCTGTCCAACTCCGAATTTATCATACTCAAAACATGTTACGTCTCGTCTCAAACTCAAAATTAAAAAAAAAATCATTCCTATAACTGTCGGATTCAAGTTAAATTGTTATTTCTAGATTTTTTTTAAATTTGGGAATTGACTTGAGTGAGGTTGGATCTTTATAAGATTTTTATGGTCGAGTCAGAGTTGAGTTTAGATGACCTCTTCCGTCTTGATATATTTAGTAAAATGTATATTTTTTATTTTATAACTATTTTTATACAATATATTAATATTTTATTAATTTTTTTAGATAGGACAAATTTAGTCAAGTTTTTTGTTAAAAATTTGAGATCGAATTACGATCGAGATATATTTTTATTATGTCAAATTGAATAAAGTTATAATAAAATTGAATCGGATTAAAATAAGAGATCTAAATTTTAGATCGGAATTGGACGAAAAATGCCCATCACTAAAGTAAAAAGAGAGAGTATGAGATGAGAGATGGACATAAGCAGTAAAAAGAGAGGGCTTGAAGAGAGACCAAGCTGGGATACAATTAGGGGTGATAATGAGCCGAGGTTTGAGCTCGGCTCAAGGCTCGTTGAACTCGAAATTTTAGGCTTGAGCTCGGCTTGAAAATAATATTTATTTGACATATGCTTCTTTATGTTAATAATATATGTATATAATAATAGTTCTAACAATGTGCAATGTGTTTCTTTAGGTTAATTGTAAAAAATCGTATTTGATATAATTATAAAAATCACATACAATATAATATTTATTTGATATGATACACTTCAAAAAATTAATATCTAATCAATGTAAAATTTAATAATATAGCAAAGTATATCACACATTGGCTAGATATTAGTTTTTTTTTCAAATATTTAAATATAACATCTTAAATATTTACTCGTTAAGTGATTGAAAACAAATACACACGTATTATCGTCGCATTTCAACTCGGTTTATGCTAACAAGTTACTAATGTTTATTATGTAAGGGACGGAGTTCTCTAAAAAAAATTTGGTATAATAGTATTTTGGTCCTTAGTTTAAATATTAATTAATTATTGTTTTTGCCCTACTCAATTTTTAGATTTAAAGACTTAACAAACTCTTGTTCCTTTCAATGTTTAATCTTATTTTCGTCCCTAACTACGTAAGCACTCTTCATCCTAACGATAGTCATAATTTGAAGACACGCAGGACAATTAACTCAGTAAATATTTTATTATCAATCTTTTCCAATAAAAATGTCATCCAAATCATTACCATCATATTTATATTTTAGTTTTAAAAAGCGTGCCTAGGCACGCCTAGCTGGGCGACCGAAGAAACACCTCATATGCCCAAGGCGACGATAGTGCACGCTTTTGTTGCTTTCGAATGGGCGAGAAGCGCTGTGCTTTAGCGCTTTTTGGATTTGAAAGAACAAAATTTTTGAGTTGGAGAAGAAGAAGAAGTGAGCTTGTTTTGGTGAACCGACTGTTCACTTTACTGTATTTATTTTGTTTGAAAGTTGTGTTAGTAGGTGTTGGCCTAGATTTCAAGACTGTCAAGCTTTATTATTTTAATTATTTTCTCTTCACATATTATAAAATAAAATAAAAACATATTTAACTCTTTGTTCAAAATAAATTGGATGTTTTTTTCTGCATTATCCTTTTATTATAGGATTTTTTTATTATTATTTAAATTTTATGAAAATTATATTATTAACTTTGTTACTTAAATACTTATTCTATATCAAAAAGTTAATTTTAATATTATTTTGATATAAACTAATATAATAAAATAAGATATATTTTTAAATATTTATTAATTTGAATAAAATATTAAACTTACATATTTAAATAATATAAATATATCAATATTTTAATATATTTATTTTTAATAATTTTGAAACTTACATCTAATTGAAATATTTTGATATTTTAGAATCTATAATATAATTATTAGGTTTTTAAGTATAATATATGATATAGGGTTATAAAATTTTAAGATAAAGAGTGCGCCTCACTTACGAAAGGCGAGCGCCTTCACCTAGCGCTTCGGCTCTAAAGATTGAATATTTCATTTCCATCTCTTGGCATTCTTCTGCCCTTGCGAACACATTCTTGCCAAAATTCATGTAATGCCTCATCTTACAACAATGGATTGAATATTTCATTTCCATCTCTTGGCATTCTTCTGCCCTTGCGACTTCTGTTTCTTGGCTTGTAAAGCCTGCATTTTTTGCTTCTTCCGAGCTTCCTTCTCAGCCTGTTTAAACACACATGTCACCCATAGCAGTTGTTATATAGCAGTTTTGGCACTGTTCGAAACAGCGATACCCATAGTTACTATGTCCGCGATAGCAGCTGTTATTAAAAATATTCACGACCGCGATACCCGCAATGACTGCAATAGCATTCGTTATATCCGCAACCGCGATAAACATAATGCACCCAATTTAAATCCCATTCACAAGGCTATTGCTTACCTTTGACATCTTAGATTTGGCTTTCGCTTTTGGACCTTTCTCTCCGAGCTCTGCATCGCGCTTGAGCTCCTTTTCCCTTGCCTCGATGTTCTTCTCCAGAAAATACTGTGTTTGGCAGATGGAGAAATATATCACACAAGCATCTAAATGTTTTAGATTCTTCTGAACAATTTAAAACAGGCAAGAAATGCAGAAGCAAAAACTAGTTGAGGAAAAAAGAGCTATGCATGCGAGACATTCAAGGCAACTGTACTCACATTGTAATCGCCTCTGTAGTCCTGCAAATGCCCATCTTTTACTTCCACTACTCTGTTAACTATTTGCCGGATAAAGTATCGGTCGTGAGAAACAGTAATGACGGTGCCGCTGTACTCTCTAATTGCCTCCTGATAGAATAACGACAGATTGCAGAGTTATTGACCGGTAATGCTTAACGCTACTAATTTTCTAAAAGACACAAAAGCAGCATGGAGAAAGGTAAGAAAATCCCAAACCTCTAGCATTTCCTTCGAGGGTATATCGAGGTGATTAGTTGGTTCATCCAAAACTAGTAGGGTTGACGGTGTTACCATGAATTTGCAGAAAGCAAGCCGCGCCTAAATGGGACACAAAAAGACAACATTTACAGATAAAAATTCGTACAACATTGTCCTTAAAAGAACAAAAAGTATGCTCGGGAGAACTTAACGTGCGGAAATATTGAAGAGAACCATATTATGTTTGTCTTGTATCATAATTCATCAACATGCATATGCAGATATGCATTTGAATGCAATATGAAAACAGGCAATCTGCAAACTTTAACTTAGTACCCTAAATTTGCCAAATTGACCAACATGTAATGAAATTCATAAATGCAAAACGGTACACAACATACGAATGTCTATATTACACTTACCTTCTCGCCACCACTCAAAAGGGAAACCTTTCTGTCGAGCATGTCAGCTTTGAAGTTGCAACGACCAAGGAGTCCCTTAATATCATCAATTCTCCAGTCCCCTGCAACCTCTTCCACTGTCTGAAGCACTGTTTTATCCAAATCAAGGGCTTCAGCCTGGAAATTTGTTCATTAAGTTCAGTTAGTGCTTTGCACTTTTTAGCTCGAAAGGACTAGAAGTACCTCAGATACCATATACATATACATATATAATTTTCAGAGAGGCCAAATACCTGATTCTGCTCAAAATAATTTGGTAAAACATTATACTCCCCGAGCAACACTTCACCTCCATTTGGCTTCTCTAGACCCATTATCAGCTTCAGTACAGTACTCTTTCCACAACCATTTGGACCAATAATGGCAATTTTCTCTCCCCTTTCAATTGTAAGATTTGCCCTGTTAACTAGCAGCTGATACGCAAATCACATTTCCGTCATAAATGAGAAGATTAAAGAAGAGTCCGAACTATCTTTCTCACACCACAAAACATCTCAACTCACCTCATCCTCGTAACCAAATACTAGATTCTTAATAGTAACAACAGATCTGCCACTTCTACCACGCTCAGGGAACCTGATCTTCATTTGCTTCCGTATAAATGGCTTCTCTATTTGACCCTCCTCTTGAAGCCTCTCCAGCTTCTGTTACCACTCAGAAAGGAGAAGGCAAATGAGAAATTAAGAAACAAGAAAAATGTTTAGAATTTAAAGAATATAAGAACAGAGTCTGAGGATCCTTTAAACATTTAAGTAGCAAACACCATCAAACCCAAAAGATAGAAAACAAAAGGTAAAGAAATTAACCCATCAACAACCTTACTCTCCAAAAGAAAGTGTCAATAGATAAACTGACACTGAGAAATAGAAAAATATTCAATAGAAGTCATTATCAAACTTGATGAGAAAAGAAGAAATTTGTGTAGGATAATATAACAAACAACTTCAGGTGAACATATAAAACTACCAACTGAATTTAAACTAAGTTGCCTAATGAATCATACATAAACCTAGAATTCTAGACGAATCCACTTAACAGAAGGAGACCTTTAAGTATAGATGGCGCACTACTTTCTGGTTCCAGCTCCATAAACTAAATCTGCATTCTAGGTAACCTGCTTCCTTGTCTAATTAGTTTTATAGATTAAAAATTATCTATAACTTCCAAAAATCTTTCTAAAACTTGGGCATCCATTTCAATAATGCTGTCAGTCAAGTGAATGACAATCTGGTAATAACCTCATGTCATCTTCATTACATGCATATTTACCAGATAACATACATGGTGTAGAACTACATGTCTGCTTTTACAGAATAAAGACCGAAGCAGACAGCTAGCATTCTTCAAGGGCTAAATGCCCCTCATACATACCTTTTCAGCAGAAGAGGCACGACCAGAATTCGCCCCTGCACCTAATCTGTTTATCAAGTTTTTTGTCTGCTGAATTTCCTTCTGCTGCTTCTCCCATGCAGCATACTGACTTACAACCCATGCCTCCCTTGCCTCAATATACTGAGAATAATTCCCCTCAAATGTCCTCGAAACACCCATATCAGTCTCCACAATCTTCGAACACAACTGATCTAGAAAAGCTCTATCATGAGATATAATGACCATTGGCACATCCTGCGTGTTGAGGTATCCTTCAAGCCACTCAATTGTATCAAGGTCGAGGTGATTTGTAGGCTCATCCAAAAGCAATAAATCAGGCTCCTGCAAAATTACATGTAGGTCAACAAACTGCTAATAATGTCATATTCTCAGCTGCATATCATACACATGCATCCCTGAATTAACAACTTCAATATCAAAAACTCTCCCACAAGCTAAATATTTTGTTATTCAATTAAAAGTTAATCAACATTCAACATGTCACAGTGATTTCAACTGCTAATAGTCTGACATTAATCGCCAGCCTCAAAATACAACACAACACAACTATCACTTCTGCAGAAAGTAAGCAATCTCATTTCGAACATTACATGCATCAAGTCAACAATTTTACCTGCAACAATTTTTTTCTCAAGAAGAAGAATAGAAACAATAGCCAATCCAGGCAACTATGAATAGAACAATTTTACCCCGAGATATGCATCGAATCAACAATTTTACCTGCAACAAAATCTTCCCGAGTGACATCCTCATCTGCCATCCGCTACTAAAACTCGCAACCAACCTATCTGAATCCTCAGGGGAAAACCTGAGCTCTGGCATCAACTTACTAACTTTAGCATCCACCTCATCCAAATTCACACCCTGAGCCCTCCTCTGCAACAAATCGAACTCATCCAAAAGCCTTCCCATCAACTCCAAATCCTCGGTAGCCCCTTCTAACGCCTTCTGAACCCTCTCTAACCTCTCCAAAATCTCCATTTCTTCTTTAAAAGCACTCATGAGCTCCTCCCTCACAGTCCTGGTCATGGAAACCTCGAATTCTTGGTGCAAAAACGCAATTTTCATGTTTGATTTGGCCTTTATAACGTTCCCAGAATCGGGTTCTTCTTGTCCCGATATGATTCTCAACTGGGTCGATTTCCCCGCTCCATTTACTCCAACCAGTCCCACTTTCTCGCCTCTTTTCACTTCCCAACTCACATCATTCAAAACCGTTACTCCTTTATAGCTCTTGCTAATGTTTTCAAGCTTTACACCGGAGGAAACACCTGAAGCACCGGTGTTGGAATGCTTGCTGCGACGTTTTCGATCAATCTCTCCAGTATTGGTGGAAAAGAGTGATTCGATGTCGGTTTGAGGGTCTTTTACGAAGGTTTTAACGCTGAGAGTGGCAACTTGGGAAGTTATTTCAGTGGGGCTAAATTTAAAGGATCTGGGGTAGAGTAAAGAGGAGGAACTGGGAGTAAAGGAGGGTCGAAAAGGGGTGAAGAATGTTGAACGAAGGTCTAAACGGTGGAGTTTCGTGGAAAGGACCATGTTTGGGTAGTGGGAAAGTGAAAGAAAATTTCAGAAAGAGTGCAGGAGAAACTCCGCTGAGCAATATTTCCGAGAATGCTTGCTCTCCAAGGCTCTGTTGATCTCCTAAAAATCCTCCTAATCATAATTACCTAAAATTTAAAAGGCTAAATCAAAAAATATATATCTGTATTCTGAAAAGATACGCGGACAATTTACTCAAATATATATCTGAATTCAAACCTCTTTCCTTGTCGGCATTTATATAATATTTTTTATTCCACTAACCAAAAGGTGACATATGTCACCGTCAGATTCTGAACAAATTAAAAAAAAATGTTTAAAGTGTTGTGCTCTTGGGCGGCACAAGGTCCAATTCCTAACGAGCTAGGCTTAGAATTTAGTTAGATTTAATTCAAATTAATAATTAATCTATACTCTTCCAAATTAAAAAATAAGAAAAATGACTCTATGGAGATTTGAATCAAGAATATCTTTCATTAAATAAAAAAGTTAAACCACTAAGCTAAATTAAGAACTTATAAAAAATTTACAAAATTTATTCTTTAATTTATGATGTATTACCTTAAAATTAAATCAAAATACTACTAAACTCAAAGAATTAAATGCTATTTTAAAATTATATTTGCTGATGGTCAAAATGGGCAGGGGGTCGGAGACGATGGTCGAGACAGTCGTTTCGGGTCAGAGTTTGTATATGGCTTCTGTTTTTGGGCAATGGTATCGGGGATCAGATCTCTCTTACTTTCCTGACTGCACGCCTTGTTTTATACTACCAGGACAGGTGTTAGGGTCGGGTTATCGTGGCGTCTTGATTGGACTAGCTATGACTTGACATTCTAGGTTCGCCCATGGCGATCACGTGCGTAGTCACGTGATCATTGGATTCGGAGGCCATCGCATAGTTCGTGGGCAATCCCAAGCATAGTGGTCCGCGACGATTACATACACTATATCCTCTGTGTTAGGCTATTCACGGTCTTGCTCGTTCGCCGAGGGTCGTCTGGTCTTGATATGTGGCGGTGAGTATTCGGAGGTATTAACAATTGCCCCCAGGTGAGCGAAGGTTATAAAGTGACTTTGGCGACCCTGTGAGATTTAGAAGATGACTCCCTAGCCGTGGGTTTTATGGCGAACGGACTTTGAAATTCAGAGGGTGGATCACCATGCAGAGGCTTTCAAAGGGTATATATAGAGTGGGCCATGTGATAAGATTTTGTGATGAACTATACAATTTTTCTTTGGGGGTAAACCGTTGTATATGAAACATCACATAATAAACCTCTTTATTAGCAAAGATTGTTGATGATAACACGGCTCTATAAATAGGTTTTATTGTTATTTTCCAATGCTTTATTTTGGTTATCTCGTCGACTGTTGTTTATTGGTTTTTTTAAAAGAATAATATATTTTGTTTTTTACTCCAATGGCTAGTTCATCTATTATGGTGAGTGATGAAGTCCTTTGTACTATGGATGGGGATAAGATGTTGAAGACGTTAAAGTGTCGAAGCCTCATTGCTGTTAATAACTTTCATTGTCGGTTTAGCTTGTCGCAATGGTCATATCGCCTGAGTGCTTGTTCCGATGAAGGGAGGTCATGATGTTTGGTTCCTCTTTATGCTTTTGAAGCAGGTTTTCATCTACCGTTGTATTCCTTTTTCGTGGATTAATTTAACTGGTACAACGTGACGCCGGGTTAACTAGGCAGTGCTAGCTGGTGGATTTTGATGACATGTTTTTTGAATTATAAAATTTATAGGGACGAGCCATTTATTAACATTTTTTGTTACTGTTATAACATAATGGGTGGTTATAATAAGAATGTAAGGGGTTTCATAAGCATTGGCCATCGTACAGGGAGGGCATTGGTGATAAGTAATTATGTGTGAACCTTCGCTTGGATAGGGTGAAGTATATTAAAGTAGAGTGTACCTTTTGGGGAGTTTTCATTTCTTATTGTTTGGCGTCGACCGTTGCAAGATAAGTTTGTTGCTCCTGATGTGAAGGCATGTCTTCTACCGAGCTAAAACTTCTCAAGAGGTTAGAGAGTGACCCGCCTTTGTATTGTAAAGATATATGTACTCTTAGGAATATATGGTATATTGTCTAGAGGAAAAGAGTCCCAATGGTTAGGATAAAGTGGATTTGAATATTTTTCCCAATGGCTCTTTGGCGGGTATGCCCATTTGTGCGGAAGCTTGGCCTTTTAGCGAAAGAGGTGGCAAACGAGTGGCGAGGGTACTTTTGGGTATTAAAGATGAGCTACGAAATTTCTTTTTTGAGTACTTTGGTGTTCGCACTTGCCCTTGTAAATATTGTGATAAAGATGCTCCTTCAGATGGGATCAGCAGTGAAGCTACTCTTGTCGCTCTGAAGGGTTATGCTAGAGGTAGCCCATCTGGTTTTGGTCCATGTAGAGGTGAAAACAAGTGGGTAGTCTTGAGCTTGCCCGTTTTATCTAATTCGGGGAATGAGGGGAGTTGCGTCCGTTTGGAATGCATGATGAAGAGGCGCATGGATAGAGACATCGATTTGTGATATATATTTAAAAAAAACAAACTTTCTATATCTATTTGTATATATCGATGTTGATATAAGTTCCTTTTGTAGAGTTAGTTAGCCTCCTTTCACGGGTTGTTGATGACGAATTGGGGGGACTTGGTCACTGTTGCAGGTATGTCAGTTTCTGCATCTAGTGACGAACAATTGGGCTCACCAAGTTTGACGAAAATAATATCCCTAAGGATTTTGAATAGCGGAGAGATTGGTTTTCCCTGCATGTTGGCCTTAACGTCTGGAGTAGTATCTTCTGTAAGAACAATTTCTTTTGTTACTTGCGTAGTGGTTTACCCTATTTTGCAAAGTGTGCCTACAGAGGTCTCGATGGATGTTGTAGAGGTGGCACGGAAGAGTTTAGCGAGGCAGATGAGAAGTTATAGCTCTAAGAAGCGTCTTTCGGCTATCGAAGACAAAGTATCAGAAAAAAGTCTTGTACCAAATGATGGGGTTGTCATAGACTTACCGAGGTCTAGCCTCGATGCCTTCCTCATTATGAGTGAGCATCGTAGTTCTCCTCTTCTTATTGCAACCGATACTGTTGGGGATACTATTTTTGCTGGTTTGGCTGCCACTTTACCTGTTTTTCATTCTTTTCTAGGTGTGTTGATTATCATGTTGGTGCGTCTGGTTTAGTGTTATTGCTACCTAATTTTTTTGATAAATTGTGCTAATTAATACCTCCGCAGGAGTATCTGTCATAGATTCTATTGTTGTCTATTATTCCGCGGAGAGTGTTCCCCGCGTGGCTGTTCCTGTTGACGTAATGGGTTTGTCGGAGGCTATAGTAACTCCTTTGGTATTGCCACAAATGTTGTTGTTTCTTCTAGTAGAGGTGGTGGGCCTCTAACTCTGTATGAGGCATTTTTTCCTTGGATGGGGCTTTTGAAAACGAAGAGTGTAATACCTTGATCCCAATTCAGATCCAAAGCATTATATTCGGGTCTTTCAAAACCAACCTATTAAAAATTTCTCATTTAAAACCACAAATTAACCTTTCTCAAAAACATCTATTTTTATAAATTCACATAATTAAATAACATTAAAAATGTTTACAAAATATGAGCTCTAATTAAAAATACACCGTTTGACCAATTAATAGTAAATCAAATAAAGTTACAGACTCGACTGTGGTAAGGTCCTATGAATACAATCAGTCCAAACTAAAACATCAAGTACTGTACTTTGAAGCTGGCTCGGTGCTGGGAGATCCTCCTCAATGTACTCCTCCAAAAGAAACATGTCAACCTATGCACGAAAAAACCATAATTCTGTACGCTGAGCTAACAAAGCTCAGTAGTACATTTCTACTCTACCGCAATTCATGAATATCATAAAACAAACATGCATGATAATATAATCAATAGTGCATAGAAAGGCTTCTCAATATTAAGGATCATCCTCCAACCTACCCTAGCTAGAGATCACAAATATGTCTTAAGGTACCATTAAAATATAAAAAGTCTCGTATGCTGTCTCAGGCTTACCATACTCGAGGTCACATAGCCCATCGAGTTAATCGAGCTCACACAGCCCACCGAGTTTATGCATTCTATACCCTGATCAGATAGCCCAAGGGTAAAATAGCCAACATTAATTATCTACACAGCAACATAAATAATATATATTTCCTAAACAATGGCCAACAAAGCCCTACATTGCCCATGCTTACACAGCCGTCGGGTTACCCGTGATCACATAACCGTCAGGTTAGTTAGATCATATTCGGATCAACATAGCCACATATACATCCTAGACATACTTGGATCACAATAGCCATAAACAGTCTTTACCTGAAGTCACTCAGCCAATCAGGTTACTCAAGTTTACATAGCCTATCGAGTTATTCGAGCTCACACCGCCCATCGAGTTATGTTTCCTTATCCGGTTCACCATAGCCACAAATAGGTTTTCAACCGTATCCAGATCATATAGCCTGTAGATACGTTAGATGTACTCGATCACACAACCCGAAGTACATATCCCCTTACACAAGTGCCCTTGCACTGACTCTAGGACATCCGAATTCCTAACCACGATACATAAGTTAACATATGCTCCCCGAGCATTCATACATCTCACCAAGAGATAAGAAACATCAAGCCAGCCGTTACAAATGCCCTAAGGCATATTTTTATTTGTTACAATAATTAATGTATGTCTTTTAAGCTCATTCACGACATTCTTATTAGATTATCTCATTATTCACAGTAACTATTCTATACGAGTGTCCCTCCAAACACAGCAAGGACCCAAATCTCCATACAGCATCAACTGATCCACCATGGACCCTTATGGATTATTAATATAAGCAATCCACTCAACAATAACCAAGCCATTAGCCATTTATTCCACATGTAGGTTATAAACCTTGATTTCTTGATTTTAGAATTCATTTTATACCTTTAGACACCCATTGGACCTTTTACCTCAAATTATAGAACCCTTGAATGCAACTTCAAATTTTTTGGACAGTTTTCCCTACGAGTACTGATACTCCTATATGGGTATTGGTACACCTTACTAAGTATCAGTACTCCTCCACGAGTACTGATACTCAATTTAGGTTAAAAATGGGTCTTTAAGCCATAACGATACGCTCACCCCTGTATCGGTACTCAATATCAATATGTGAACCACCCTGTACCAATCCTCATCCGTATCGGTACTCTCACCCTTGCGTACTGGTGCACAAAAACCTTCTTCAGGCAATAGAACAGTAATAACGATATGCCCCTAGCATACCGATATACAAAAATGCCACTGGAATTTCTATCAAGCATAGGGTACTGATACACGACTAGTTGTACCAGTACGCCCCTCACATAATGCCCATTTTTCATACAAAGACGTACCAATATGGGTTACCTTGTACCGATATACGAGCCCAGATTTTAAAATTTAGAGTTTGGGATTTCATAATCTCAGCCATTAACCTAAATGGTTAAGCCCCAAAACGTTCCTATATTTTATTTAAGGTATATTAGGTGGTTTTCTACCAATTTTACACATTAACACCACTTGATTCTTGATTTACCATTAAAAGGGGTTTAAAGCTTCTAAAACCCAAACTATGCAACCTAAAATCATAATCACACAAAGCAATAATTTTAGGATCCTCATAAAAGGAATGAGTAAAAAATGTACTGACCTTAAAGCAACAATTTTTGGAATGAAGCTCTCCCCAAGCTTTTGTTACCTCTCTTCCCTGTTCCAAGCTTTAACTCCAAACTCCACCAACTTTAGGGATATTCACCTTAAAAGATAGATCTTTGTATGCTGATTAAACTTCCTTTGATCACAAATCTGAGATTCCTACTCTAAAATAATAAGCTTCATTCTTTTACTTTGGGTTTGGGATGAGAATTTAAAGAAGAAGATAGATAAAAAAGGGATGAGGACAAGGGTGATTTCACCCTTCTTCCAAAATGGCAGCCCCTTAATAAGGCATAAGCCTTTCCCCCTTTGAAGGTGAATTACCTAATTGCCCTTACATGTCTTTCACTCCAACAAGCCCAAAACCCAACACCCAAGCCCAACAACACATGGAGGTCCACAAAGCCTTACATCTTGGCCCGACAAGTTTCAAACATTTGACCTTACGTGTCGGTCCAAGACTCAGGTCAACGTCTATCATTGACTCTAAAATCCAGGTTGTTATAGAGGGGTGGTTTTATCCCGAGTTTGCTTTTAAGAGGTTATTTGAGTTATAATCCAATCGTTTTGATACCTCGAGGCCGTACAACAGTATCTAGATGACTGTTGAAGGGGTTGGTGTCTTATTCAAGAGTTGGGTTGTGTTCATTATAACATGGAGAGAAACGCGAAGGCTATTGTTAAAGAAAATGAGTAGTTACACTTGAAGGCGGAAGGTTATGTCGCCATTCTTGAGAAAAATAAAAAATTATGGTCGATGGTGGATGGTTATAGTAGCCACTTGAAAGAGCTGCGAAAGAAATATGAGGCTGACGTTCAGTTGCGTATGGAAGAGTTACAAAGACAATATGTAGAGGCGACTTTCAAAAAAGAAGCTAAGTTTGAACGTGTTATTAAGATTAAAAAAAAGCTATTCGAAGCCACTGAACAAATTTTAAAGACTAAAATTTAAGGTTTGAGAGAGGAGCTAGCGTAGTGAAATAATGCAGCAGATGAGAGCTTTGCAAAGTCTACGAGAAAGTTAATTGAGTTAGAAGAATATCATAAGAAAAAGATTATAGTGCTGGAAGCTACCTACGATGTTGATATGGCTGAAAAAATCAAAACAACTGCGGATGCGGCTTTTACCTTCATGATCGAAGGAATAAGCAAAGCTCGCGATGCTGTCATTCTTAGCTTTCAATTAGTGCATGGCCCATTGAATGTCAATTCTGTAGACTTTGACGCTCTTTGCGAAGTGGTCACTATCTTCGATGTGAGGGATCCCTTTAGGACCTTGTGGGAAAACTTTGTTACACAGTATAAGGATGTTGTAGTTCATCCTGCTTTTGACTCAAACACATCTTTTCCTGCTCGTGATCGTAGTGGTGTTGCGAATGTAATAGGTGGTAGCGGTTATAGTAAAAGTATGTGATTGTTGGTGCCCCTCATATTTATGTGCTTTTGTACGAAGGTGGCCATCATTTGAGAGTAAAAAATTGTTTTAATACTTTATTTTGATCTTGATCAAGAAGCTCTTTGATTTTTTTTATTTTGATTTGATTTGATTTTTGATTTTTGATTTTTTTACATTATTTTCGTCTATAATTAAGCTCTTTGATATTCATGTATTATGTTTGATGCGTGTCAGCTCTTTATGATGATTCAGACAATCCGAGGCAGACAATGATGAAAGAATGAAGGTTTTGGTTGGCTTTGGCAGGTGTATTGGACTATTCATGTATTTAGTATCTTAGAAGTTTGAGAGTTGCGTGATCTTAACTGGTTGCTCAAGATTCCGGGATCTGGGCATTAAATGTTCACCTCAGTATTTTCCATAATATTTTATGTTGAAAACTGAAATGGTTTGGCTTGGTATTCTTACCTTCCTTCTATAAATAGGACTTTTTTTATGTATGTTATGGTAAATTGATTTAAGGTTGGCTTATTTTCTCGTGTGCAGACGTTCTTCCTTTTTCTCTTGTCTTGCAATCTTGTATGTTCTGTGTTATGAGAACAAGGTGAAAACATATATATAATGATGAGGGATATGCGAAAGTTTTATTTTACGGATCTTGTGGAAGTGTTATTCAGTGTTTGGGTTATCTATATCGACGGGCAATGGTATTCAAAAGGCTATTTGCAGCTATTTGTGGTGATGAATGTCAAGAGACGGTGTGTATGGCATATTTTAAGAGTGAGACTCTCCGAATACCGTTGTGTATTAGCGTTTGGAACCATATTTTAGTGCGGCGAATGCATGTCTGTTTGTCAAACCTATGGATGTGATGGGCATTTGTCGTGTTATTGGTATATATAAGATCAAGATATCGTTGGCAACTGTGAGTATAAATCGTTTGGGCCTGATGACTCTTAAGGTAAAACTAAAGCAGAAATGGGAGAGATATCTGTCATCTCCATATATTCTGGTTGTTGCCTTAAGAAGCCTTATTTTTTCCTAACAGGGGGAGTTGTTGTCGATTTATAGGCTTTTCCAGATTGATGTTGTTAGAGATATTGTCAAGTGCTATCTGTTTTTTCCTTACATGGGTCGCAAGATTGTAATATTTTGTTTGTACGAGAGCGTTTTGTTTTTATCAGAATTGGGAGTATTATGGTCGAGTTACTTGTATTGATTCATTTTACGCATGAATTGATTTTTTAATGGGCAGAGATATTTTATTATTTACATAAGGCATTTGTTGGTTGCGATTGACCTGTTCGCGTATGTAAATTTACGGTCGAGATTATTATCTTTAAACAAATCATGCGAGTGTTATTTCTTATGGATCCGTATTCTTCATCAATTGTGTGTCCATGATGAAATCAGGAATAAAAGCAAAGTTTGAGGGTCATGGAGGATTTTGTATGTTTGTAGTTTTGCATCGTCATTGTGGTGACAGAAGAATGTATAGGGAATGTGTGGTGAGTTGGAAATTATATTTGTACTCTAGTATTTGTACCGTGCTTTCTTTCCTTTGAGATGGCGATGTATGAATAAAAACCTTTGGTAGGCTATTGCCCCCTTTGTTGTGACTATGTCGCTAGTGGGTTAGGCACTGGTGATATTGTCTAGAGCTGAGAGGGCTCTTGCCCCATTGGTGAGATAGCTTCAGCTATTATGTACTTTTCTATATGTTTGTCATTCTTGTGTATAAATAAATCGATTCCTTATTGCTATGAGTTGTGTAAGGTAGTGTCTATTTTGCGAATAAAGGTTATAGGTGATTTTATTAATTTTGAGTGACTTTGTTAACTTGGCACCAGTATATATACTTTAGAAGCGACGATCGTTGGGCTGATTCCTTTATGCACATTTCTTGAAAGTGGCGAACGCTCGTATGACCCTTTGTTTATTATAGCTCGCTTGCTTTAGAAGCGGCGATCGTTTAGCTGATTCTTTTATGTACACTTCTTGAAACTGGAAAACACACATACGATCCTTTGTTTATTATAGCTTGATTGCTTTGGAAGTAGCGATCATTGAGCTGATTTTACCTTAAGTCTTGCCTTAAGCTGTGAATCGGTAAATATTTATAGCGATTTTACCTTAAGTCTTGCCTCAAGCTCTAAACTCGCTATCAAATCTTCATACCCTGCTGCGTTATTGGATATGGCAAATGCGATGCTAAGCGCATACTGTCATTCCTCTCTTGCATTGGGTGCGCTCAATAGCACATCTGCTCCTGCTCTATTGATAGCTACCGATCCGTCGACATGCAAGGTACAGAGCTGGGTACCTGCAACCTATTCCCTTTTGACTCTTGAGAGAAGTTGTTGCCTCTTTTTTTTACTAGTACCAGTATTTTTATGGAGCGAAGTTGTTTGAGTTGTGAAGGTGCACTCTGCAACAAAGTCGGCCAAAACCTGAGCTTTGATTGTCTTTTATGGTTGATACTCTATTCTGAATTCACTGAGCTCTATTCCCCATTTTAACATCCGCCCTTGAACATCCACCTTTTCTAACACATCTTTGAAAGGTTGGTCTATAAGGACGGCTATCTGATGTGCTTGAAAATAGTTTCTTCAGACAAAAGGAGGTAAGTGAAAGAACTACCTTTCTGTATGCACATATCCTTTCATTTCTTGAATGCATGTTCTTTGAATCATTACTTGTGTTGACAGTCGTGTAGAAAAGTAAGCAATCATTTTCCTATACTTGGAGGACGGTTGATTGTGCAATTTTTCATGCCGGTATTTATGGTCGAGTGTTTGAGTCTCCTTTTAGTTTAAATTTAAAATGGAGAACCAATTTGGTCATAATAGTTGTTTGTTCTCAGATAGTAGATATCTTTATCAGTTAATATGTGTGGTGCATTATGATATACTGTGCATTTTTCCAATTGAATTGAATCTTTTTTGTTCTTCCTGTGTACAAGACGGAGATATTGCAGAGGCTCTCTTCAATGAAACGGATTGTTGTTTCTACTGGTGGAGGTGCAGTTGTACAGGACGAGAACTGGTAAACAAGAATTCAATTAATACAGATTCTTCTCTCTCCATTGATTCGATATTCTGTTGCATCAACCATAAAAGTCTGAAACTCTTTTATTTTGTTTATAAGGGATTATATGCAGCAGAAGGGGATTGTTGTCTGGTTAGATGTACCTTTGGAAGCCTTGGCACGGAGGAGATTGATGCAGTAGGTACCCATTCTCGTCCCCTTTTGCATTATGAACATGGTGATCCATATACAAAGGCAGTCCGCTGCTGATTTTATTTGCTTTCCTTGGGTGTACTTGGTAGTTTTTGACATTCTGACCCTTTCACAGGCTTTAAAACTCCTGTCTTACCTTTTGGAGCAGAGGGGTAAAAATTATGCTAAAGCAAATGCCCGGGTTTCATTGGAAGGTATGCATGGTCAAACCTGGCACATACTTAGTGGTCTATGTTATGCTTGGATGAGATCGTGTGAAGCCTCTGCCGCATTCCCCTCGTATCTTCATTTTGATGTGTCAAGCTCATGCTCTTGTTGCTCCGGTGTTTATGTTTATCTCCGGATGATTTTTTCTTTAAACTAGTGTTCCAAAATTTCAGAAATTGCAAGCAAACTAGGTTATGGAGATGTATCAGATCTTACCCCAACAGAGATTGCAATTGAGGTATTTTCTTTCTCTCTGTCTATTTTCGTATTATCGGATTAAGATGTTGGCTGAATGGTATTACTGCTTTGTCAGGCATTGAAACAAATCGAAGTTTATCTAAAGGAGGAAGGTGGGATGGCCATTGCAGGATTATAGTTTTGAAAAAGCTATAAATATGGTGATTGAATTTCGTTTTATTTGTAGCATAGCATGTCAAATTTTCCTAATCTTGTTTTGTTGTCTTCTCTGTTCCGGCACTGCACCATATAGTTTGCTTGTTACACAACTAAGTTGTAAAATTTCCTATGTATTGTGCCTAAATATTATGAATGTGATGCACCTGTGTTGAGTCTGTCCTTGTTGACTTTTCAAGTAGTTCTAGAGGGAAAAAATTTACATGTGTTGTAAAATAATTAAATTAATAATTTAATCTTTGAAAAGTTAAATTTTATTTTGTTGGACTAAAAGAGTTAAAAAAATATATAGGTTTGAGGAGACGATTTGAGTGTGACAGTGGAGGAGTGAGTTAAGTTGTTGCTAGTGTCCAATTCGTCCTCTTCAGTTTCGGGAGAGAATTTTTGGTCTTAGCGTGCAGAGGAATTCTCCTATTCTGGTGAGAGTCTTCTTTTCTGTGTTTATTCCTGGAGCCTTAGGATCTGTTATGTCTGCTTTGTTTTTTCAAGCTTGAAGTGTTCTACCGATTTGTTGGCTGCCGAGTGGTTTCAGAAGGACACTGTTGGAAGTAGCTGATGCAGTCCTTCTTTAGCCAGGGAAGGCTCAGTTTTCTAGATACATGATAAACATCGTATACATCCAAACTGATGTAAAATAAAATTTTTAGTTTGGTTTTAGATATATAATAATATTTGAGATCCTATACATCCAAACTGATGTAAAATAAAATAGTTGGAATAACATAAATTATTATTTGTTAGTGCATGAGAAACAAGACAAATTTTAGATCTTCTCCATCTAAAGACAAAGAAAAAATTAATGGGGCTTTTTTTTTTCATTTTGGGAAGAATACCATTACTTGGCTACCTTTCTAACATTTGCAAGATGTAAAGGCCTCAACCATGTGGCTGATAATAGACACTTGCAAAGATCTAGATTTGAAAATGAAATCCTCTCTGTACTACACCCCTTGCTTTCTCCCCCAAATAACCCTCAACCTTTGTTCGCAGAATTCGGCGAGAGATTTGCTCGTTAGTTTGCTTGATCGTGTGAAATCCCCTTCCAAGAACAGTGTCGGTCATCTTCCAGGAGGTCTGGTCAGGTATGGATTTGTTGGTTGGTGACGTTCGCGTAGGGGATTGGGATTTCTATTAAGCTCGGCATGGCTTGGTTTCAAGTGGTGATTTTGGTTACCGCCTGCCCCCGTTTGCTAAGGTTTCTTCTGGTTCCATGGTCGTCTGGAGGTCGTAGGGTTACCCTTTTGATCTTGAATCTCCTCCCTTTTGGCTTGAGAGGTGCTCCTCTCGGACCTTGATAAGTGGATTTTTCGAATCTTTTTGCTGCACTGTTGGATCGGTAGAAAGTCCAAAGCTTTGCTAAAGGCCTTGGTTAAGGAGAAGATCAGAATGCCGACTACAATGATGAGCTTTTGTGAGACTGTGGCCGGTGAACAAGACGATAGCGGAGCTGATGAGGTTAAGATATGGAATATCGCTACTGTTTATTTCCGTCAACACCGATAAAAGGTCCTTTTTCGTTTGGTTCAAAGGGAAGGGTTTTTTGGTTTTTTAATCTTGCTTGGTTTTAGATGCTCATTCCTCGTCTTCCACGAAAACCAATGAAAAAGGGCCAGCTACCCTCTCTTTGTTCCTATGAATGAATTTCTTTTTCTTGTCAAAAAAAATGAATCGAGGGTATCTGGGTAGATCCAAAATTTCGAATAACTAAAATTATGATCCGATTTCGATTTGAAAAAATCGAATATTCAAATACTTAAATTTTTAGATCGAATATCCAAATATCCAATCTAAACATATCTTTTTATATGCCTAAAATTAATCTCATTTTCCTTCAAAAACTTCTCAACAGCTTTAAATTTTGCACTGTGACTGGTAAGAATTTGGAGAAGGTGTCTGGGTAGATATTCTAATATAAGATTAAAAAAACTCAAAGATTTTAAAATACAATCAGCAAAGCAAACATGATCAAGCAAAGCCAAAATGAAAAGTGATAGAGAGCTCAGAATCCGAAATCTGAAGCGTGAAAAAGAACAACCAAGTAAGAAACAATAAACTTTGTAAATTTAAATTTCATAGATGATTAGTTTAAGAAATTGTTTCACCCAAACACATTCAATCAGCGACAAAACCCAATTTGCACCCCTATTTTTTTCTTTTTTAAATTTAAAAAATAATTCAGATCGAATATTCGGATTAAATCACCAAATAAATGAACCGGATTATTCGAATCGGATATTTTTACACACTCCTAACTAGGACAGTTGCATCCCCTAAAAATTTTAAATTTTTCTTTAGACAATGACCCCTAAAATTTTGTAATTTCGTACCCTTATATATCTAATATAACTTCCTTACGTACTATCATGCATCTGTTCCTGATCATTCACATTCAAAAACGGCATGCCTTTGCATCAAAACACCACAAGCAGCAAGCATGTGTTTAGCATACCATGTTTTTTTTATTGCATCTCAAGTCACTGAGGTTTTGCCCAAGTATTTGGTAAAGAGGATGATGAGCACTCCATTGTTGTCATTATTAGGTGACTGGTGTATGGACCTGTGAATTATGTTTTTTTAGTACACAAAGTAGTCACTAAACTAGTTTTTAGAATTAAAAAGGCATTTGAAGTCAAAAACAATACAGAACATATAGTTTTTCAAGCCCGAAGTATTTTTCAGTTTGGTTTGAAAATTATTTTTTAAAAGCTGAAACTTTTAGCTTTTAATCTTTTTAAAATTACTTTCAAGTATAATTACTCATTCATCATAGTCTATATCATCAATTCTTTTATATTCTTAAAAAATAGTATTTAAAATAGACATTTTATCTATTTAAAAATATTTTTATAACAATATTAAACACTCATATTCTAAACCAAATAATAAGTATTTTTCGAAAGCAGTCTCAAAAACACTTTCTCATCGCACTTTTTCAAAAGCAATGCTTTACAAATGATTTTTTGATCACTTACTTTAAAAATATTATAAAATGGTCATTACCTTATCGAAAGGTTACAAAATGATTGCAACATGTTATAAAATATCAATAAATTTAAGAACCATTTCATAACAATGTAATAAGCTCAATGATCATTTTGCAATAGTTTGATAAAATTTAATGACCATTTTATAATAATTCGACAAGTTTAATAACCATTTTGTAATTTTAAACATTTCAATGATCAAAAAGATAATTTTTTACTTAATTTAATAATAATTTATGTACTTTCTTTTTTTATCAAATAAGAAGAAACTCAACATTTAAACCAGTCTTCAAGTCAAAGCTACTAGCTAATTCTTGACATATAATATGCTAGTGCATCATCCGGGAAAGGATACTTGATTAAGGGGTGTTTTCCACCAACACTGCTAGGGGATGGATACTTAACCAAATCAGTCGATTCGAATATGAAATGTATAAAATACGAACGACTTAACCGACCATATAACCGACTTGACCACACTAACTGATTTAACTGAAATCAAGAGAGCTCGAAGAATACCATTTCTGATCCTCCTAACCTTTTTCCTAATTCGCAATGTACATTCTGCAACCATCAACGTCAAAAGCCCGGCTGCAAGCGAAAAAACACAACACATCCTAGCTTTTTACCAACATAGAGCATTCAAAAACCATGATGATTCACACAAAGACAATACAGAATAAGAAAGTAATTGCTTAATGGAATCAAATTGATCATACGGTACTACTAGTACAATAAGTCTGAACAAATGATCAATGAGCGGATAAGTGTAAAACCGTGACATACTGAGTTGTGGGGCAATTTTAGCACCTTCGGCTTAAGAAATCCGTCAAAAATTCTGAATAAGAAAAGGAGAGCCTCCATAGAGTATTCTACTAATCCCTGCTATGCTGCAAAGGGTCTTCTTTAATTATCTAAGAGTTATGGAGCTGTAAGTTTAAACCTTTCTCCTATGACACGTAAGTTTGATGGGGCACCAGAGCCACGCTCCCAGAACTTCCCGGTAACAATACAAATGCTTGACATGATACTCTTACAAGTGAAGCAGGCTTTAGAGCATCCCTCAACTAGATTAGATCCTGAATTCCTGATTCGTGAATTGAATCGAACTTTCCATTAGAGAATCTCATGTGCCTTCCCATAATACCTGTTGATGAAAGCAGCCTGCAACGCAGAACCGCCAAGAAACAGACACGGAAAAGTTGACAGTCATACTGTTGTTCTAAAAAAATGCATTATGCCTCTGCAGCTAGAAATATAAATCTGGCATCTGGAATCCTAAAAGATAACATCCATGAAGCATGATCTTAGTGGACAAGTGACCGAAGACGAGTTGTTACCTTGTAAAGATGAAATTTCTTATTGATGAACTTCAAATTCAGAAAAGTGGGATGAAAATTAATGAAATTTACTAAGCAATGTTTTATTAACACCATTAACTATTAATCCAACTCTAGGCTTGGAATAAAATATTAATCCAACAAAGAGTAACAAGCTCCAATAACACCATGACGACCTATAAAGAAAACCTACGCCTAACTACTACAAGTAACTTTATGCACGAGAAATAACTAGTGCTTTTAGAAAAGTTAAAAGTTTCTCTATGGCATTATTTTACAAAAATAAATAATTAAAAGTAATTCCTTTTTCAAAACAAAAAAGCATATATAAAGCACTAACTCGCAAAACCTTACCTTAACATTTGATACATCAGGAGTATCTGGAGTTTGAACAGGGTAGAACTTGTAAAATCTCATGTTCTCAAAAGCTGCTTTAGTTTCCTCACTCATTTCTTCAAGGGCCTTTTTGCGAGCTTCTCTTGCCTATAAGAATGGAATTCGCCAAATGAATCAACCTATCGAAATTCATGCTCCCTAATCAAATCAAGAAGCAAGGTTGCCTAAAAATATACCTGTCGATTAGATTTTTTTGCTTCACGAACTTTCTCTTTGACAAAATCCTAGAAACCAAAAGCATGTCAGCTTGAACTAGCAGTTGATAATACATAAAATCCACAGGATACTGGTAAATCTTCAAAATCAGCTTCACCTTAAAAGCATCCTTCTGATCTTTATCTAACTCATCTTCCTCAATCAGTTTATCAGTAAACTCCTGCAGATTGGTAGATATAGTTTAGTATCCAATTCCTATGAAGACATCATACAACAGCGAAAACATAAAATGATTGACTTAAGTCTAATGCATAAACAACTGATTGTTGGAAAAATTCCAGGCTACCGGTCCACATAATTCAAACATCACCATAAAGATAATGCTAATTGGCCTATAGCATAATACGATGAAAGAGGCAAGTCTTACATCAAGTTCATCCAACTCCCAATCAAATTCACAAAAAACCTGCAAGACCAGAAAGGATGTATCAATTTACATGATATTTTGCAGAGTAGCGGCCTTACTTATCCGAATAAAAATAGTTTCATGGTGTGTAATCCAAAGTTGTGTGTACACCAAGGCATAATACAATCTAGCAAAGCACCTCAGGCCCTCAAAATCAAGATACTCCGTTAAGGTGCAAGGCATACCTCAAATAAGTTTCGTTTTGTTTTCAATTCTTTTTCTTTAGAAGATATATTTTCATTAGATGAAGGACAGTTCATGATTCAAAAATAAGTGGATTATGCCCAAAAGTAAAGAAAATTTAAGAGCTAGACTAATGATGCTTAGTGATGCTTGATTTCTGTATCATGCAAAGGAAGAAAATTGATTTTCCAACATTTACTTTATAAGGATAAAAAATGCATTGGTACATTCGGAAACCACACATTTCACAAGGTTTGAACTTCAGACCTCCTACTTCTAACTTTTGGGAGCATCATATACACATTCATATGTACAGAAATACAGATGCACGTGTATGGCGTGATTTTTTAGCAATTAACTATTTGCTTAACTCATGCAAGCACCTATTTTCTGCCACGAACCTTAAAATGGTACCTGCAACTACACTGAATGCAACAGTTTATTTACCAAAGCTTGGTAAGCTCAATCTCTACGACAAACTCTATCCAACATATGCACAGTTTTAATTTTCATAAAATCAAGTATAAGTGATAATTAATTCTCAGAAAATACAAAAATGTTACCGGCTTCGGTTCTGCGGGAAAAATTATTTGAACCTCAGTGCTTTGTTCAAGCCTGTCTTCCTTCAAAGGCTGATAGAAATCTGTCAATGGAGACAGGCCAAACAACATTTCAATAAATAAGGTTTTTTTCCCTTTGTCTCACGGTATCCTTTTTGACAAGTCATCAGAATAAGCAGCAGATATGTGAAGCTAATGCATAATCCAGCAATTTAACATCCAAAGATATCTAGAAAACTCACACGGCAGACAATACTCATATTTCTTGAGATGATCTATTTTCATTTGTTTCAAAGCAACCCTGCAGAAAAAATATCAAATACAAAAAGTTAAACCAAAATACAAGCATGCATTCAACACACACATGGAGATAGAATTAGTGTTCATTAGACATGGAAATTTCAAAGGGCCACAAAAACAAGGCGGTCCATTAATTAGAAATGTGCATTGATGTCCAAGTCTCAGTGGATGACCACATATTTCTATTATATTGTTAATTCCAGTGAGCAGAACTGAAGACGCGGCACTTCATTTGGTGCATTGTGTATGTATTGGCATAACAAGCTGATAAAAAGGCAAACCTGATTCCAGCACTTAAAACCCCAGCCATACACTAAAATATAGGCAAGTGTACATTTAATACATCAAATTTTTTATAGATAATCAAAAGAAGCATATGTGAGTGTGACCCAAGTTGACAATCTCAAACAAAAAGCAGATCAAATAAAGATACTTTAATTGGATGTAAGCATGCAAAAGAAACAAATTTAAAGCGGGATGTAGGCGTTAGCATGCAAATTATACCTTCTCCGAGTGCAGCTTAAGATGAACATTTGAGATTTCAGCCTATCAACTTGGTTGTCTCTGTGGAAGAATCAAAATACACAATTACTTCAAAAGTTTATTTTAATCAATTCAAACACGACTTAATAAAAAGAAAAATAGATAAAAATTAATTTATTATCTTGGCTGACTATATAGATGAATTGAATTAAATAAATAAATAAATAAAAGTTTACTTTGTATATGATAAAAGAAAAGGATATAAAAGATCAAAATTGGGCACCTATTCTCAAGTGGAATGTATGGAACCCAGGCCATTTTCATTTGTTTCATAGGAACAATCTCTTCAGCTTCTCTCTGCACTGAGTTAATACCAATCTTATCTGAAGGTGGGAAAGGAGACTCAACCTGCAAAGATACAACATGATATAAAGAACTATTTTCAACAAATCAGTCGCATAAAAGATTAATAATTTCATTACAATCATAGAAAATAATAAAGCAGAGAAAAAAGCAACAAAGATGTGGACATATTAAGCATAAAAGAAAACTAAATGGAAGTTAGGTGGATTTTAACTCTCCAACATTCTAGATTGTTGATAAGTTGGTCCACACTAGATAAGCAACAATATAGTAACTCTTTCCATCAAAAGAAAATTTTAATATGTAGAAATGGCCTTTTGTACCAAATAAAATATATGGAAAATGGTCTGTAACATGATTTTAGATGGTCTGCGTAACAAAATCACATCCACAATTACAAAGGTGAAGTAAAGAAACCAATTTATCCAAGGGGAAAAAGGCCCAAGTTCTGAGACTCTAATCTTGACATTTGCAACTTAAAGAAACATCTACACTGAACCATCGGACAAAAGTGTCAAAATGAGATCAACAAGGGAACATGTGACTTCAGAGCCACATAACAATACTGTTGCACAGGCCTTTAACATAAAAATGGTTAAAGATGCTATTATCACTCAGCACGCTAATCACAAAATGAAGGAAGAAGCATCCCATGAATTAGTTTAGCATTAAAAGCATTTCTTAACAAAGTTGGACAACTTACAGCAACAATGACAGGTATACAGATGACTTTGTTTTCTCCTTTGTAAGGGACCAATTGAGCTGCACAAATAGAAAATAATTAAAATCGCTAGTGCGTAATCGTTGAACAAAAAGGCAGGTTGGAAGAAGTTGAAACTACATGATGCAAGAAAGAAACTTGTGGGAACTAAGCTCAAATTAAGAACTTAGGACAAGCATCCTTGCTTTTACAAATTGTCCGTATAAAAGTGCAAAGTATTAGAACCAGGGCTGTGAGCTACTTACGCTCCGTACAACCAAAGAGATAAACTTTCTTTCCATATAGTTTTCCCCCCTCTTCAAATGCATCCTGACCAGAAAGAGAAAAGTAAAATTTTTAGTTAACTCTCAACCAAGTTCTGCATGATACAAGGAAAACATAAGTCGCAACTAGAACTAGAAAATAGAACCCAAAAAGAAAAAGGAGAAATGAGAAGGCAAGAAAACCTCTCTTGCAACTCACCTCTAGATTCGAAAAGTTCCAGTTGAATTGGTAAACAGAGTCCAGTTGATCCCACTTCCAAAAAACAAAAGGAAAACGAAATAAGAACCAGAACTAAAATTCATCTCTAAAACACAAACCAAATAGTCAACATTCGAATGGAAACGCAAAATTCCAACCTCTGTTCCAACAGGAAATGCAGCTTTCCATAAATCTTCCTGCACAATGCAAATCGACAATTATCACCAAAACAAATTTAACAAAGAAAAACTTCACCCATTCAATGACCTCAACAAGAAATAGTTAAGCTAAGCTAAGCTTTAGTCTTAGCATAAGAATGCCAAAGCTCGTGTAATAAATTTTAAATCTAACCACGGAGTTACCAGAATTAAAAGCTCAGATTTAAGTAGGAAACAAAGAAAGTCAACTGCGTTAACAAATTCAGCTTGAAACACCTAATATTGAAACTCCGCATCAATTTAGATATACGATAAACAAAAACATTGAAGTCGAAAAAGAGAAACCCTAAACAACAAATTGAAGACTTGTAGAGAAAATGAACATACCAAGTTGCGCTTATCTTCGAAATACTCAGGCTCCGGCTGAGGCGTGGAGGTCTTGGTACGCTTAGCTTTGGGAGCTGGTTTATGGCTCTCCTCTTGCTTCTGAGAGGCGGTTTTTCTCTTGGCTCCCTTCTTCATTTGGTTATTAAGAAATGGCAATGGCGGAGCAGAAAAGAGGGGCGAGCGTGTATTTTGGGCGATGGCGGTGGATCCGGATTCAAAATCTTTAGGTACAACAGTATAGTATATTTGGACAAATTTGAATATTTGGGCGCTGCTGCCGGGGCCAAATCCAACGCGGTGCTCTACAATTTTTAGGTCTTTTTGTCTTTAGATAATTTAATTGAGGTATAAATACCCTTTTGGTCCCTCTACTTTTTGCATAAAAGCAAACAATCCTTTAGAAATAGAACCTGAGGTAATGATTAAGATGGAAAAAGAAAAAAAAATAGATTTTAAGTTGTTAAACAATATTCTAAAGATATATGTAATTTTTTATTAAAAAACTAAAGAAAACATCTTGGTCTTTTAATAATTTAATTTTTTCATGTTTAAAATTTTTTAAAAAAATTTAAAGATTATATATTTTTTCAATTTTGTAATTAAAATTCAATGAATTATAATTAGACATGTTAATCAAAATAATTAACAAAGTTTTTGATCAAAGTACCGAAGACTAGAGGAATATGAAAATATAAGACTAATACTAAATTGGATAAATTACGTAAATTATCATTGAATTTTATTTTTAAATTTATTTTGATCATTGAATTTTTAAAATATTCTATTCACTAAAATTTAGACATTTAGCATCTATAGTCACTGAAGTTTAAAAATTAAAATTTTTTTGTCACTCTATAATTCATCAATGTCGTCGTTTGGTACCAATTTTACCAATCGTTTCGACTCACTTTTTGAGTAGAGACTTAAGTCCTCCCTCACACCAAAAAACGTGTCAAAATTCATAAATCAGACTAAAATCTTTTTGTATTTCTCTCGTCGATCTTTCTCTCCCATCATTATATAAAATTCATTTCTCAGTATATTATTTTTTTGTGCAGATAAAAAAATTTACCGTTCGAATCTTGAAAAAAAATTCGCCCATCGATAAATAAACGCCGCTAAAAATTAATAAGAGAGTGACAGAAACGTTCAATGTCTAAACTCCAATGAGTAAATTAAACGTTTTAAAATTTGAGTGAAGTTTGAAGTTTGAATTTAAAGTTAAGTGATGATAAATTAACCTTAAAACAAACAAAAATATAAAAACAAATACATGAATGTATCAAATAGTTCAATAAGTAGATAAAACGAGAGCTTCGTAGAAGTCAAAACTGGAGGTAAAGAACAATCTAAGGTCAAATTCAAAACATTGAAACAACAACAACAACAACATATTATGCACACAAAATGGGTCTAAAAACAGAAAGTGCAAGCCATGAAAATGTCCAAAGCATCTAAGACTGGTTCATTAAAGCAGCAGATTTCTGGGCTTCTTCGGGTGCGTCTTGCTCTCTCAACTGGTTCATGAAAATGTCCCAAGTATCAACAACGCTTGTTGATGCCCTCCTCCAACTCTCTTTCCCGCTTAACAGTAAGCATGCGAGCAATCTATAAAAGACAACACTTTCTTCGTTATTATAACATCCTACATAATCGTAAAAACTAACATTATCTTCGCAAAAGAGATGAATGATGTACGACTAAAGTCACGTAATACACACATGTTAAAGGAATAAAGACATTAAAGAAAATTTAAAGTATAGGCTTTACAATGCCTCCACACAGGCATCATTGTTTAAGGTTAATTTGGGTAGCATGATTTTGTTTAAGGGTTACCATTATATGCTTTTGTTTTACCTGTCATATCTGCTCCTCAAACAATGGTAAGGATAATACCATCGTTGTTAAATATAAGACAATGGCAAAGGGCCTCTGCCATTCAGTCCAAATAGGGCTCCAACTTAGCCAAACAATGATCTTGATATTTGATCAGTGAACTGATATAACATTAGCTAATCTCTGCTTCCACTCGACATTTACACAATTTGTCTTTGACCCTGAAAAGTCTGAGCCCAAAGCTCAGGCATAGAAAGAAATTGGCATAATCAAAATTTCTTCTGGAGAAGCAATTGAGACGCTCAACATTGTCGCTTGTCAGAAATCAGCTTTATCTTCTTCCCTGCAAGTGTGAGAAAGCTCGCTTCTTTCTGGAGTTTTAGCACTCGGAATAATATATATATATATATTACTTAGGACTCAATACTAATTTTTAATTATCTACGTTTATAGCACTTTAAGAGTCAAATAGATACAATATTATATATATATATAATAGTAGACGAATAAAAATGTTATTTTATTTTTATAGCTATCTTGATAACCGTTAACAGTAAAATTGAACATAAATTAAGGAATATATTAAGATTTTTAAATAAAAATAGTATACACTGTTGCAAATGGTGAACCAAAGTAAAGAAATTGAATTTGACAATTTCAATATCATTTTTAAGCTATTGGTAAAATCACAATTACACGTGAGACATTTTTAAATATATTATAGTTGAAATTGATTATTGTAAAGTATAATTAAAATATCTCGGGAGTGAACCCAACAAGTGTTCAAGTGAAAAAGCGAATGATGTTCATCCTAGTAAACACGGGTTCAAATCACTATTAAAAAAATAGTCTTTTTCTGTTCTTTTTCTAATTCTCAAATCATCTTTCAATTCAATATGTCTGTTCATGATATTTGTATTTGTTGTATAAACTACGGAGTTCTTTAATATGGGGATTGCTAATTGGATTAAGATGAATCTTACGAGACCAAGGTATTTTGCTCAGATGGTGTCAAGAAACACAATGTGGTGGTGTTCTACGTGATGCAGTTGAAAGTTGGCTGATAGGATTTTCGAAAAGTATAGGTCTGTGGTGCTCGATATTTAAAGTTGAATTTTAGGATTGCGATATGCCTGAAATCTAGGCATGTCACAAATTATTGTGGAAGTGGATAACTCAAAGTTTGTGCAATTTCAAGACAATCAAACAAAAGAGATGCCTCTGACAATACTACAACATACTTGTTGATCGCAATTGGGAGATCATGTTCTCCGTCAAAGTAATAAGTTTGCCAAGTTAGCTTGGTTTCTAAATTTTAACCGACATATTTTTCATAATTCACCTAATATGGTGTTTCAAATTCTCCGTAACGATTGTATTACTCATGAATAATTGTTGATTTGTAATGCCTTAAAATGCTTTGCTCTCCTTCATCAAAAAGAAAGAAAGAAAGAAGAGTTCCAGTTTATGACAAAAACCTAACGAGAGCGTACCAAACATGTCTAATAAAGTTTCAACTATGGACTTGGTTGATTATAAGAACTAGAATGTGAAGGACACCCTTGTCGATCAAAACTCAAAGTTTTATACAATCATTATCTGAATATATGACTTAAGAATTTATGAAGTCGATCAAGAATAATTGTAGCATAATAATCAAATTCATTTAAAAAAACTAATTAGATAAAACCAACAACCAACTGTCTTGTGAGATGAGACGCTAGATTCTCTAAGTAGATTAGAGGTTCGAATCCTGACAATATGAATGGAGCAAATTGGATTGGGAGGGTCGGTTACCTTTGTAGTACTTGATCCTGATTAGTCAGGCCAAAAAATAGATGTTGGTGGTTATTTGCAGATTTTAAAAATGAAATTTAAATCATATTCTGAGCATCAAATGAACAACTTATTTAGAACAATGTTTTCATTCTCAGTATCATTTTATATAGAATATAATCTGTAGAAAAAAGTAATATAAAAAAACATTATGAACATTAAAGAACCCAATCCCAATGAATGACTATCCTAGAAGGTATTTTCCCAGACATAATAAAATAGTTAGAACTCTACTTACTACGAAGAACAAAATGAATGACAAACCTTTACCTTGTTTGCTATGTTTACTTGTGTATTTTGACGGTTGAATATAATGCTTGAATGCTTCCTTTTTTTTGGTTAACATGCACAACCCCCTCCTTGCTGCTCTGTATTCTGCGATGAATTGCCGCTCGACTTCAAGTTCACATCAACCATGTCCTCCTGTTTTGTTGAAGAAAGAGTTTCCATCCCCGGTAAAGCTGCAGCAATCTTGCGGAACAGTGGCTGCCATTTCACACATTCATGATGAAATGGGAAGTTAACAAATATAAATGTATATGTATACGTTTACGTGTATAGATATGTAGAACTATCAAATAGTGTTGTTCTGTTATTCACCTTGATGTTGAATCCAGCTTTTGCACTGGTTTCAATGAACATGATTCCGAATTCGCGAGCCTTGTTATCTCCTTCCTCGATAGAAACCTGCCTGTTTGATCGCCAAACCGTATAAATGGAAACAGCATTAAGAATTAACCAAAGCTGGAGTGTTAAACCCTCTCAAAGTACCAAAGAAAGCAACTTCCAGTGATATGGAAAACAGATCTAAAAACTTCAGCTTTCCAACACAACACTGACCTTTTATCAACGAGATCAGTTTTGTTCCCAACAAGGACAATAATGACATCGCTTCCCCGTTCGGTGCGTACCTCCTCAACCCACTTCGAAGTGTTCAAAAATGATTGCCTATCTGCAAGCATATATCCAAGTGAGGAATGTGAAATAATCAAGGTTAACGTACGCCAATTTTAATGTTGGTGGTATCATACATTACATAATAAAATCCTTCCATCATAGTCTTTCATCTAACGAATTCAAAGAAAAAAAAAAGGGTACTTGGGTTGGCTTATACTCACTAGCTACATCATAGACAATTACTGCAACAGAAGAATCTCTAATATAACTTGGAATAAGACTCCTGAATCTCTCCTGGCCAGCAGTATCCCTGTGAAATTATAAGATAAAACTCAATTGAAGATGGGACGATCGAAAATTTGAAGAGCATATGAACTTTATAATCCAATAAATTAGATTAATTGGCATGCTTTAATAAGCTCTAGCCAAACAGATAGCTGCTGAACATGGCAGACTAGATTGTTCTAACAAATTTCAACCAAGCATTAAGTTTTCACAATTTCTAACCGCATACATATAAGAGGAAATGCTGGGAGATTCAACAAGAAATATTGTTTTTTACCAGCTGACAACAAATTATATCTGCATTACAACAAAAGCAAGCACTTTCCGAAACTAATTTGTAGTCTAAAATCCATAAAAGCAATCAAAACAACCTCCTTCAATTCACAAGAATCATGCTTATGTTCGTTTCAAAATTTATGGAAACCATTGGAGAGTTGTATAAGGCATTGAACAGAGTTATCCGAGATTACATTGTTGGAGAGAGATAGAGAGAGAGAGAGAAAGAAATCATAGTACCAAAGCTGCAATCGAACCGTTCTATCTTCAAGATACATTGTTTTTGACAAAAAGTCAATTCCAATAGTAGCCTGCAATTGATTTATATCAATAAATCATGAGCAATTCTTCTAAAAAAAGCTTAGAATAATAATAAAGGAAAATAAACATATAAACACGGTCAAATCACATATTCTATGGTCTAGAGTAACGAAAATTCAAAATTCAATGAAAAAAAAGGAGAGATTTGTTTCAAGATATAAGGCCAGAATGATAATAATTCCCTATACGATAGAAACAAGCATTTCTAAACTAAAACAATTTCGTTGAAGATCAACAACACAATCAAATGACGATATTAAATCCGTGATTAATACAAGGGATCAATAACTAACTCGATTACGTCAACTAAATCTAAATCTAAATCACTTTTAAACAATGTAAGACACGGTCAAATCTGGTTCGAAACCGTAAGAATCAATGAATTGTTAAAAGATAAACAATGGAAAAATTTACCTGGTAAGTGGTGTCGAATTTGTCGTACATGAAACGGGTGATGATGCTGGTTTTGCCAACGGATTGATCGCCTAAGAACACCAGCTTGTATTTGGCCAGGGGGGACACTTTCGCCATTTTTGCAAATCGTTCTCTCGATTTTTGATTGTAAACGAGAGAGATTCAGATCTGAATATGGAAGAAATATTGAAATTATTATTGTAATTATGATTGATGGAAATGGAGAAGAAAACGAAGGAAAGCTTTGATAATTGAGTTTAATCCCCTTTTTATATAATATAAAAAGAGCAGGAGAAACCGCCAACCATGACGGAGTCAAAATCTTTGAACCGGTTCTCTTTCCAATTTTACCTCTACCACCGTAATGTTTTCTAGGAGTGCATTCGGTTCGTTTTTTTTTTACAGAATATGAATCAATTCGTAATCTGCGATTTTTTAAAATAAAAATCAAAGTCGAATGGTAAAAAATCGAAATATCAAAAATTAAATTTTGTAGTTTGTTTCGGTTAAAATCGCGGTTTTAATAGATTTTTTTTTTAATTTAAAAAAAAGGCAAAATGCATAACATATTTTAATTTACTATTAGGCACTCAAATATCAATTTAATTTGTTATTAAGAACAAGAAAACATAAGTCTTGAGCCATTGACAAATTTAAGATTTTAAATAAAAATGAATTAAAAAAGAACGATGATTGCAAAACAGACAACATATCTAAAATTAAATCACATAAAATATACATTCAATTAATATCTACACAATGATTTCACGCCAACATAAAACACAAATATTCAGTCTAACATATTATTTGATTAAAGAAAAACTCAAATATTCAACGTCATAAAACATCTGAATAGTAAATATTATAAAAATATATTCTAATTTGAAACGCAATATTCAATCAACTTAATATTATAAAAACATAATCAAATATTCCAAGAGACTACTTTCGAAACAAATCCAAATATTTTAAGAGACCATCTTTAAAATATAGTACATTTTATTTGGGTCATAATGTTTTTTTATTCGAATTGATATGAAATAAACGGTTTTTATATGGAAAACCTAAAACCGAACTAAATTGAAAAATATGAATTTTAAACTGAACCGAAAATCGGACCTCAAAATATAAATCCGAAACGAACCGTACAACCTGGTTCGAATCAATTTTTCTGTTTTCTCGGTTTCGTTGCTCACCATTGTTTTCTTTTTCTAAAATGGCTTGCAATTGCGATTATAATAATTAATTAGTCTTAAATGTCTTTTTCAAATAAATAAAGGCTTAAATGAAAAATATGTGCCTAAACTATATCTTTTTTAAACTTTAAGTGTCTAAAGTATTTTTGTTAAAAATAGGTGCCTAAAGTTTATACCGTTACAATTTTAAGTGCCTGATAGTTAAAAAAATTGTTAACCAATCAATGCTTGACGTGACAATAATTAGATTTTTTTAAAAATTTTTTGAAGAAAAAACTATTTTTTAAATTTTTCAGAAAATCCCAAATATTTTCAAAATTTATAAAACAGTCCTAAAATCCGTAAATTTTCCCAAACCCAAACCCCCAAATCATCACTTCTTTCGCCGCCGATCGCCGCTCCTGAACATACCCCTTTGGTCGCCGGACCTAGCCGTTCGTTTCCCCTATCATGGTGTCATCGAAAATGACGAACGACGTGGCAACCGAACGTCAATTTCGCGTTCGACGTTCGCTGTCACGTCGTTCATCGTTTCTGACGATGTCGTGATGGGAGAAACAACCGGCTAAGTTTGACGACCTAAGTGGTATGCTTAGGGACGATGATAAGAGGTGAAAACGGCACCGATTTGGGGATTTGAGTTTGAGAAAATTTAGGGATTTTGGGACAATTTTGAAAAAAATTAAAAAATTTGAATTTTTTGAAAAAATAAAATTTTGTTGTAAAAAATAGTTTTAAAATTTTATTTTGAAAAAAAATAAAATAAGCATTCCATGTGTTATGTTTTGATTGGTTAACGGTTTTTTTAAACGGCGGTTAACTACCCGACACCTAAAATTATAACTTTTGAAACTTACACCCATTTTTACAAAAAAATACTTTATGCACCTAAAGTTAAAAAGAAATATAGTTTGGACACTTATTTTCCTTTAAGCCATTAATAATTTTCTATTTGAAAAATCTTGATTAATTAAACTCTTATAATCATTTCGTTTAATTGATGTATTCATTAGAATTGATTCATTTAATAACTTATAGGCATGTAAACGAACCGAACGAGGGTGTGTTTGATGTTCGTAAGTTTAATTTTAACCGAATAAATAAACGAATATGAACAATTAAACGAACATAATTTTTTGTTCGTGTTCATTTGTTAAGGAATGTAGCTTGTTCGTGATCGTTCGCTAAAATAATAAAAAAAAACACAAACAAGCGAACATAAAAGGACATGTGTGAATAAATTTAAACGAACGAACATATATGAATAAATTTATTTATTTTTAAATATAATACTTTTGTTATAAAAAAATAAAAAATATAAATGGATATATACGTAAATGAACGAACGAGTCATTTATTCATATTCGTTCATTTATTTAAACGAATAGAAAATCTTATTCATGTTCGTTCTTTAATAAATAAACGAATATAAACGAACTTACGTTTGATTGTTTACAACCTTAATAACTTCTTTTTATTTCTTGTGCACATCATATCTAAAACTATGAAATTGAGGTGGATGCTAAGTATTCATTGCCGTCCTCTATTTTTGTTGATTTGGGGGATGAAAATATTGTGGATGTCACTGGGGAATTGGTTTGGGCTCCTCCTAGATGTGACCATTGTTCTATCTTTAGGCACCTTGAGGAAAAGTGTGCTAAGAAACTTGCTGCTGAGTCTCCTATAGAGGTGGTTGATGGTTGTCATGCTGTTGAGGACACAGAAATTACAATTCCAGTAGCTGTTGAGGATATTGGGAATAAAATTCCAGTAGATGCAGAGAATGTTACTGGTGCTGATAGGGGGATTTCATTAGAACTTTGCTTTGCTGCAACTGAGATGGCTGAAAGGAGTGCTGCTGAGGCTGCTACTCGAATTGATGATGCAATCTCTGTGGCTAATTCTATTACTGAGTTGTCTGCTAGAGACCCTGCTTCTGTACCAGTAAGTCCTAACAGATTTGATGATTTGTGCTCGGTGGCTGAAGATCAGGGTGAGAAATTTTTTTCTCCAAAGGAGAGGATTGCAGTAGGGGGTGTGGCTGAATTTATGAATCAGTTGAAACCTAAGGCAAAAGGTCAGGGCCAGAAGAACAATAAGATGAAGGGAAAAGGGGGTCAGAAGGGTGTTACTTCTTCATCTATGTAATGTCTGTTTTGGTTTAGAATGTCAGGGGGTTAATGACCCTTTGAAGTAAAAGAGAATACTAAAAGTTGTAAGGAGGTTGGATATTAAAGTGTTGTGTTTGTTAGAAACTCGGGTGCGTGAGCAGAATGCTGTGAGTATTGTGCAGGGCCAGTTTAATGGTTGGGAATGGCATCATAACCATAGGGATGCTTTGAATGGCAGGATCTGGATCTTGTACAGAAATGGTTGAAAGATTGATGTTTGAGTAGTTCCAATCAAGTTCTGAACTGTTGGTTAACAAGAGAGGATGATTCTTTTTTCTTTTCGTTTGTTTATGGATGCAATGAACGTGAAGATAGGAAAGAATTATGGAGTGATCTAGTTGGTTTTGAGGGAATTGTTGGGAGCCATCCCTGGGCAATTGTAGGTGATTTCAATATTTCAAATAAGCCGCAAGAGAGTTCTGATTTTGATGGCAGTCAAAGAATTACTAAAGCTATATAGGATTTTCTTACTTGTCAAGAAAGTATTGATGTTGTTGATCATCCTTTTGGGGGTGCATTGTTCACTTGGTGTAACCATAGGGAGGAGGCCCCTCTATCCAGAAAGCTTGATAGATTCTTGGTTAACCAAGCTTGGTTAGAAGTTTTTTCGGCAGCAACTGTTGAATTTCCCCCCTAGATTGTTCTGATCATTGTCCGAGCTATATGCTTTTGCGAGATGTTTTGTTCAAACCCCCTCGGCCATTCAAATTTTTTAACTTTTGGGTTGATCTTCCTGATTTCATGAAGGTGGTGGAAGAGTCTTGGTGTGTGCCTGTCTTGGGGAATCCCCTCCAAGTTTTATTCACTAAGCTTAAAAGGTTGAAGGGTCATCTTAAAGGTTTCAATAAAAAACATTACAGTGAGATCTCGAAGAGGGTGATGGAAAAGTAGGTTGAGCTTACAAATATTCAAAAGTTGTTGATGATCTGCCCAACCTCTGATCTTATTGAACAGGAGTGGATAGTTGCTGGTGAATTGGGGGACTTGTATAGGGCTGAAGAGAAATTTTTTAAGCAAAAATCCAGGGTGCAATATATTGAAGAGGGAGACCAGAATTCTGCGTTCTTTTTTAGAACTCTTTAGATAGCTTTGAGGCTATATCTAATGAGTTGGTTAATTTTTTCTCGAACACTTTGGGGGCTGTGGATGAGAATGTAGAGGGGTTCTCTGATGATTTGCTAAGAAAATTGTTAGGAGTTGAGCTTTCTAGTGAGATGCAAGATTCTTTGATTGCTCCTTTTACAAATAAGGAAATTCGTGATGTTGTGTTTACAATGAATGGAAACTTTTACAGTAAAGTTTTTTTAAGCCTATTGGAGTATTGTGGGGGAGGATTTCTTTCGGGGTGTGCAGTATTTCTTTTTGGCTAGTCAATTACCTACTTCATTTAATTCTACTATTATCACTCTTGTCCCAAAGGTTGTTGTACCTATGGTTGCTTCTGATTTTCGACCCATATTCTGTTGTAGTGTTATTTATAAATGCATTACAAAGCTTATGGCAAATAGAATGAAACAGTGGTTGCCCTTTCTTATTGTGTCAAATCAAAGTGCTTTCTTGGCAGGTTGAGAATATACTATTGGCCCAGGAGATTGTGAATGATTATGGGAGGAAATATATGTCAGCCAGGTGTGCTTTGAAGATAGACTTGAGAGATTCTATGAATTGGGAATTCATTTTTCAGGTGCTGAGAATATCAAGATTTTCTGGTAAATTCTGTGGTTGGATTAGAGTTTGCATAACTCAATCCAAATTCTCTGTTGGCTTGTATAGAGGGTTGGTTGGATACTTTTCTGGTGCTAAGTGTGTTTGACAGAGGGACCCTTTATCCCCGTATCTCTTCATTATTGTTATGAATGTTTTATCTAATCTCCTAAACTTGGCTGGGAAACATAGAGTCTTTTGTTATTACCCAAAATATAAAAGGATTGGACTGACACATCTCTGTTTTGCTGATTATCTTTTGGTCTTTACTAAGGGAAATTCAGATTCGATTTTGGATATGTTTTACAGGATATCTGGCTCGCGGATAAATGCTTCTAAGAGTGACTTATTTTGTGCTGGTATTGCGGATTTTGATTTGCATAATTTAACTTATCATACCGATTTTAGCATTGGAGTGTTACCAGTGAGGTAATGGGTGTGCCTCTAGTTACGAGAAATCTCTCTTGTTCGAACTGTGAGGGTTTGGTGGAAAAAGTTATAGGTTGGGCGTCCAAATGTTTATCTTTTGCTGGCCGTTTGCAACTCATTCGGGCTGTGATATGTAGTATTCAAAACTTTTGGAGTAGGATCTTTCTGCTACCTTCAAAAGTTGTGAAACAGATTACTAGAGTAGAGTGTGTAATGCTTTTCTTTGGACAGCTGAGGCTTCTGCTTGTGGTGCTAGAGTGAGTTGGGAGAGGCGTAGTCACCCAAATATGAGGGTGGATTGGGGGTGAAAGACATTAAAACTTGGAATAAGGCTTGTATGATTAAGTGCCTATGGTTACTCCTAACTCAATCGGGGTCTCTACGGGTTGTATGGGTATGGAAATATTTGTTGAAGGGAATGTCTATATGGCAGGTTCCTGTTTAAAGCAATTGCAGTTGGGCTTGGAAAAATTGTTGAAGCTCCGGGATGACTTTGCTCATATGGGGAACATTCAGGGGGAGTACAAGGCGAGAAAAGTCTGGGAGATACTTCGGCATAAACAGGAGAGGGTGCTATGGTTTCGTATTGTTTGGAGAAGCTTGTCCATCCCTCGACATGCTTTTATCTCATGGCTTGTTATTCTGGACATATTACCAACGAAGAGTAGATGATGGTTTGGGGCTGCCATGTTGATCCCACCTGTTTGTTTTGGGAGTGCTGTTTTGCTTCTCAAGTCTGGGAGGATATTTTGCAAGCTTGTAGGATTTCGATCTCACATGTCTGCTGGCTTGATATAATAAACTGAATTCAGGAAAATGGGAAGGGTAAGTCTTTAAGGGCTGATATTCTCAGACTGGCATGGTGTGGTTTGAACTATTATATTTGGCAGGAGCGGAATGGAAGGCAACACGGCAAGGGGCCAAGGCAGGTTGTTGCAATTTTTTTGCAGATTCAGAATGATATAAAGCTGCATTTTCTGGGAAAGTTAAAGTATCTTAGTTTGAGTTCTTTTTAATAGATGAGTGTGGGCTATCTTGTAATCTGTAAATAGGGTTTGGTTTTTTTAGAAGTTTATCTATTATGGTAGTGTTGTTTGGATTTAGATTTGAGGTACTTTGGATGAATAAAACCAACATTTATCCAAAAAAAAAACTATGAAATTGAATGTAAGCCTATAGTGTCGACCATCTTTAAAGTAAGTGGTTAAAAGTTTTTGGTTAACACCTTCCCCTCTCTTTTAAGTTGTGGGTTCAATACTTATTATGAGCAAAATTCTCCTCCCCTCCCCTAAATAAGATTTGTTCAATTGAAAGCAAATATCGACTCATTGTTAAACGGTTTAATTGATTATGAGATGCAATATAAGGATTCCTTTGTAATGCAGAAGACAACTTATGATTAGAGAATAATCAAAATAAGTTTGTATTACATGAATTTGTCTTGACCAAATAATTCATGTTATAACTATTATGTCGTCTACAATCCAAAGAAGGGATCACTCATCTTGGTTATTGGAGCATATTTGACTCCCATGTAAAGACATAGACGTGTTTGATCGAATAGACAACACATTGGACTAGGCTCCACATGAATTAATCTTGATTTCATTTATAGATTAAATTCACATGATACATTCAAAATAGATTTACACTAATCCCGAGTATATGCAGAACTATGTGTGTCTAGCTTGCATGCTTTGGTATATCAAGAACTGGTGCGTCTCAAACTTGTAACACCTTATTTTTTTGGTATTAGATTTTGATAAGGTTTGCTATTAAAAAACTATTTTAATATTAAATATCGAGTCCAGTCTTATTTAAGTGGATAATGATGGACTAATTGAAGAATAATGCTTTGATTATAATGAATAAAAGTAAAAAAAGTTAAGGACTAGATTGAAAGGATTTCAAAATATGAAGGGCAAAGTGGAAAATTTTAAAATTAAAGTCAAACCCGAATTATTAACAAACTAGGCTTGGAAGTGATCATTAAGAGTGATACCTAGAAGTTTTGAATTGCTATGAGTTTATAAGGACTAGATTGTATATAATAAACAAAGTTTAGGACTAAATTATAAAGTTCCTAAAAAGTTTACTTCTAGGTAATGGAAAATTTTATTTCAAATTTTACTTTTGGTTAAGAGATTTTATTGGATTTGGACTAAATGATGAAGATATTGAATTGGAAAGTAATAATTAATGAATTTTGGACTTATGTGAAAAAGAAAAGGTAAATAAAAAAAATAAGACAAGTGGTATGCTTCATATGCAAGAAAAATATAGAAAATTCTCTTTATTTACTTTGTTCTATATGTATGAAACCATAAAAAAAAGTGTAGAGACTTCTTAATCTTTTTCTATTTTCCTTTGAGTTTAGTAAATATTGGAGGGACAAGAGAGATTTAAGAGAAAAATTGAAAAAAATATTAGAAAGAAAGATGTTCTTGAGAGTGAGATGAATATAATCCTATTGTTGATCACCGAGGAAGTTTAGAAAAGTTGGTGTTTCGAGGCATTGAGTTATTAAAATGTGAGAAGATAATGAAATTCCATGCATGTTGGTTATTAATTTGGTCCTAATTTTAATTTAATTTAATGAATTTAATCTTCCAATCAGATGATAATCAAATTAATAAAATAAGTAAACAACATAAATCAAATATGTAATTATACAAATTTCTATTAACTACCACATCGCTTAACAACATGTGACTGTATTGATACCATTTAAATACTTAGGTGATCTGATTGACAAAATTAACAGATCGGTGTTCAAACTAGAATCTCCTTATAGTTAAGTGGCCATTCGTGTTATAGTTTGATTTATAAAATAAGACTCTTCAACTTTGAACATAAACTCAAACATTATAAATGTTTACAATTAACTTTGAACATAAACTCAAACAACTCGACTAGATTTAACTTGACTCGAAAAAATTTCAAATAAAGTTTGATTTATAAAATAAGACTCTTCAACTCGACTAACACAATTTTTGACTCGACTCGATCGAATACTCACCCTTATATACAAGTACCAAAACCACAAGACCACGCCTAAGACTGGTGCAAGCATTCAATGATTCTCATAATGCTAGTTAGTAGATAGATCTTCATGTTACAGGCCTGCAATGAACTGATGTCATAGTTCATCATTCAGGAATTCAGTAGAAAACTACTCATAGAGGAAGGTTGTCCATATTAGAAATGCAGCAGAAAATCAAGCACGGAAAACTTAAAAACCCAACAGTTGAGAGTATATATATATATACACACACGCGCGCATGCATGCGTGTATGTATGCGTGTTATTCACTCGAGAAGAAGGTAATCAGCATTCACCAGGGTCAAGAGAACAGGCCAGGGGCATCAAAAGGTAATGTTCAGATGTTTCCGGAGAAGTAAACCATACGGCTCTTCCATAATAGGGTTCATGGATTCCATAATACAGGCCTCTATAACATGATAGTCAAATAAAGTGCTAACAGAATGAATAGAAAGCACATCCATCCTCTGAGTGTTAACTAGTTTATAGTCCATCAACTTAATGCATGCAGGTTTTATTTTTTGGAGAGCAAAAATGAGGATGTCAATGAAAAGGAACCATAACAAGGAGATAATTCCAAACAAAAGAGACATCAACGATTACGATCCACATTGAGAACCTCGAATAAGATCTTGAGAACATAAAGGCAAGGATGGCCAAATCACAAAATGACTATCCTGATCTGCAAGAAGAGTATGACAAGATATGCAACAAGCACAAGAAAGCATCAGGTTGACGTTTGAATTGGAGGAAGAATAAGAACTCTTTCCACATGATGGCAGAAAAAGAAAACACAGGAGATGGACAGCATACATTAAATCCATCAGACTTCAAACACAGGCAATCAGTATCAAAAAACTTATTAGCAGTAAGCATCTTGTAACGTCATTAGCCTCAACAGTATATTTGTTTTAACAAGTTCAAAACATCCCTGCATCTCTCTCTGAATGAAATGAAACAAACATGTTCAGAATCGAAAGGGAAGCATGTTCCCAATAAGTATGTAAGTCGCAACGGTGACCGTATATAGCACATTTTCCTAAAGAACGGGACTATGATCTTAATCATGCAAATTTCAAAGGCTAAGCTGTTATTAAAACATCACAGAAGGTCAAAATTAACAAGGAACTGTGATTTCAGTCTTGTAAATATCAGTGTTAAAATGCAGTCTTTCTTACTAAGAATACAAGAGGTAGAAAATAACTTTGGATTATAAAGAAGCGGCCACATATGTGACTCAAATGGAACAAAGCAAGGCAATGTAGGATTCATAGAAATTGCTCGACCAACAATTAAGCTAATGCCATTTTGGATAAGCAAGTTAAATCACAACCAGGGATGGACCGAGCACCTGGACCAAGGGGTGCAGTCACCCCCTAAAAATTTTAAATTCCCCTAAAATTTTTGAAAATTTTAGATTAAGCCTCTAATATCCTTTGTATTTTCTAATAATAATCTAATTTCGTACCGCTGAAATTTTGTAATTTCGTACTAGTACATTTCTAACATAGCTTCTTAATAGTTCGTATCCATCCCGATCACAACTAATATGCTCAATCAATCAAACAAAAACTAGATTGAAAAACATTTCAAAATAAACAAATAAAACCCCATTTCAAATCAACACTTCAATATCGTTAATAACTTCTCATCAATGGTGTGAAAAGCTTTCTTCATGTATAGTCCAACTTTTTCATTCAAACATTCACTAGAAAAGACAAGGAAAAAAAGCTCAGAAACCCACAAAACCTACCTGCCTAACTAGCCTTCCTCATGCTGCTCCAAGGAAACTTCACCTCTCCACCTCCGCGGCCGGCGGCGTAAGCGCCCTTCCCTTTCCATTTCCCCTTCTCCGCCCCATCATCCTTCACCTTCCCGTCGAGCCAATGCTTCTTCTTTTCCCCTTCTTCAACAACACCCTTACTCTTACTAGTCTTATTAATACTATCTTTTTCCTCTTTAATCACCGGGATAGGGAAGAGGTTCTGGGATATGGAGAGAGGGGTTCTTAGAGTGACGTAAGCTTTCTTGTAATCGGGTCGGGCGATTAAGAAACCGCCGCGCTTCTTCTTCTTGCCTTCCATGTTGAGGGTGCGGACTTGGTCGACATCGAAACCGTAGAGGGATTCGAGGACGCGTTTGATCTCGATCTTGGAAGCGGAGGGGATGGTTTTGAGCGCTATTTCTCTGATGTTGGTGAAGGTGGTTGGCATCAGTAGCTTAATGGGGAGGTTTGCAAAGTGCACAACTCGTCTTCCTAATCTGCCCGCCATGGCCACTCTGGTTCTCCTGCGGCGGAGCTGGAAAAATAAAAGAGGGTTTTGTTGCAAAGAGCTTGCCGTCCTTTGCTTTTGCTCTTACTCTAATGCTCTGCTTAGGTTTATCGGGCCAAGAATTTAGAAATCTTCCAATAAAGGCACGCATTTTACACCCAGCCTGGCCCAATTCATTTTGATTTCACAAGGTTATAATAGGCTTAAATGAAAAATCTTACCTAAATATTGTTGTTCAATTTTTTTTCCCAACAGTATGGCATTCCTCACTTTATTTCCAATAATATAGTACTTTACTGTAATAAATTAGAAGTCAGCTGGATTGCAATCCGACTTCAAACATTGACCTTCATAATAATATTAAAATAATAATTTCGGATAGATTACAGTCCGACTTCAAACAGTATTTTTCACACATGGTGTGCATAGATCAATGGAGGACGACTTCAACATCAAATTTTTAATATTTTTTAGAAAAATACTGTTTAAAAACTGGTTGAAAGCAGCCCGACTTCTGGTTGCTACAGTAAAGTACCATATTGTTGGAAATAAAGTGGGGAGTGCCATATTGTTGAAAAAAAATTTGGACAACAATATTTGAATAATTTCACCATGAAAATCAGTCCTTAAATTATATTATATTTTACTTTTAATTTTTAATTTTTTTTTATCAAAATAAGTGTTTAAACTATTATTTTTGGTCTTTTTAAGTCCAATAGTGGTCAAGTGGTAAAACGAAAGATGCTCATTGAAGGAGATCCAGATAAAAATAAGTCATAATAAGAACACAGAGCTAGGGGTGTTCAATCGATTAATTCAATTAACTGACCAAATCGAACTAGCTAAACATCATTAACTGAAATTTGTAACCCTTTAATCGTTAATCAAACCGAACTTTTTTTAAAAAAAATAACTAAACCGAGTTTTGTTCGGCTAATTTGGTTAATTTTTTAATTACCGAAATAAGATAACTATAGAACACCTAAATTTTTGGTTAATATATATATGTATTCAGTTAATTTTCGCTTAATATATATTTTAATATATATTATATTTAATTCAGTTAATTAATCTATTTCAAACCGAATTAGTCTATAATTGAACTTAAAAAAAATTAACTGTTAACCAATTTAGCATCTAATTAACCGACCGAAATTTCAGTTTGATCGGTTATTTCGATTTTAACCGAACAATAAACACCCCTACATAGAGCCATTCTCAGTGATAGTACTCAAGAGGGACTGATTGAGAGTACGACCCTAAAAAATTTTAAAAGATAGAAATATTTTTAGTTGGGATAATAAAAAGAGAGTTATATTTTGATACACAAGGCGTATAAAAATTTATACAACTCTTCTATAAAATTTAAAAACCTAAATCTCAAACTTAGCATCCTAAAACCTAAACCTTAAACCCTGAACCATAAAGTCTAAATTCTAACCATAAACCTTAAATTCTACACCCTACACACTAAACCCCAACCTAAAACCCTAAACTCTAAACCCTAAAATTAAAAGGCTTGTGTAAACTTTAGTTTTTGCTATAGTAAAGTACTATATTACTGGCGCTCCTGCCCTCCACCTGATCTCTTGAACTTGATGCAACTGTTTTGTTTCTATAAATCTTTCCTTTTCAAAAAAAAAAAATAGAGGAATTTTTAATAGTTTAAAGGTGATTATAAGGTAATATCTATTCATATATTATTAACTCTTTCACAATGAATACACACCTTGCAGATAAAGCGATTGAACTCGGATCTCTTAAGATGAACATCATCCACTTTTCACTGGACTAAACATCATCCACTTTTCACTGGACCACTTGTTGAGTTCATTAATAGAGGCTTTTAAAATCAACAATACAAAAAAAGTAGATAGAAGTAAAGCAACACAATTTGTTCAAAAAAGAGTAGAGCAACAAAATAAATTCTTCTATGAAATAATAATATATTTTTATTGGATTTCATATTTCGAATAATCGTCTATAAAAGTTATGTAGTATTTATAACTACCTCTTAAAGTGGTGTTCATGAGGTTACATATGCCGTGTATACAATTTCCAATAGTTGAATAAACATGATATCTTTGGTACTAAAAGATGTTATAATTATCATAACGGTAATGACGAAATAACAAACAATCACAAATGCAGAAAATAAAATAAGCGTCAAAATTTAAGTGGAAAATTCAAGACGAAAAAAATTACGAGCAAAGGATGAGAAATTTTAACTATGTCAAAAAAGAGATTACAACTGATTTCTAACCCTTTATCCCTAGTATCTATTTATAGGGATAAGTTACTTGGTTACAAAGAAACTTGCATAGAAAGTAATTCTATTCAAATTGAGTTTCCAACTTTTCAATGCATATCCAAAGGGAGAACTAGAGTTTCACACAAATTCGAATAGCTCCGTTATCGGAGAGCCTTCGATAAATATTCGGACTAGTCCAAAATAAAATTTGGTCATGGTCATTTTACCTTTTAAACAAGATTCACATTGTAAAAGATTAACTTCATTTAACAAACTTAAAGGTCCATCCTTCACTAGAAACAAATGTAGTACTTTTACTTACATTCATTGCATTTGAAAATCATTTTAAAAGTTCATACCTTCTTTTATCTTAGTGACCCTTCTTAATATAGTTAAAAAGCACTTAACTTTTACTCGTTCTTCTTCTTACAAAATGTCTTGAAAACATCTCATTTTCCTTGAAAGCTAAACTTTAGCTTCTTAAAACCTTTGCCCTTATACTTACAATATGGTTTGGGTTTGAATCTTCAAGCTTCATTAGAACTCATTCCTGTCATATACACATTAGTATTAAGCTTAGTGCTTTAATACAATCTACTTCTAACTATAGGTGGTGAGAAGTGTCATTTGGAATCTTGATGTTCTTATTACGGGTAAAGTGCATTTTTTAATATACTGGTGTGATTACATGGTAATATGTGTTCAGGGACTGAGCCATGATTTGGGGTTGGGGGGCAAACTATAAATGTTTGAAAGTTGGGGGGGCGAATTCATAAATAAACTAATTTTTTTAAAAAATTAAATAGGGGGACAAATGTGAAGAAAAAAATTCTTCAGGTTCCCCACCCCATGTAAATCCATCCCTGTATGTGTTCATACTTTTTATAACTCTTTGATAAGACAAACACAGGTGTTTGAACTCAGATCTCTTATGATGAACATTATCTTCTTTTTCACTAGAGCTACTCGTTGGTTCGGTAGGTGCACTTTTATATGCTCTCGATTATGAGGCAAACAAGGATGAAGCCATGTATTAGTTGGGAGGGGAAAGAATTTTTTGTAGAATAATATTTTTAGTTCTGTTTAATTTAAATATTAGGGAAATAAGATATTTATTCCTCCCAATTTTTATATTTAAAGACTGAATAATGCATTAACCTATTATGATTTGTTTTTGTTTTTTTGTAAGTGCCAAACTTATAGTGAGTTGCCTAAGTTCAGTTACGCATGTGTCACAAATTTTGCCTTAGAGCAACCTACATTTCATTTGTTATTTCATGCTTCTTGAGCTCATATATGATGTTTAGACTTTACTCCTTTTTTTCCAATTTCTAATATATATTTTTATTAAACTTGATTTCTAACTCCGTCCTTAATTGTATCATAAAAAGTACTTTTATATTTTCGGTTAAAGCCTATCAAATAATTCGGGGACAATTTTTATATTAATGCATAGATTTGAGGGATAAAATTTTTTGTCCCTTTTCGGTGTCTCTTTCTAAAAAAATACACTCTACCCATAATTCTCTAAACTCTAACCCTAAACATTAACTCTAAACCTTAACCCTAAATTCTAAATTTAATTTTTTAATATAAGATATAAAAAAAACACCGAAAAAGAACATATGGTTTCTATTCAAATTTGAGAGCGATATGTATATTAATTTTTGGCAAAGCCAATGGACCACTACAGCGTCTCACCGTGATTCAAAGCTGGAAAGGAAAGGGATATGAGAAAAAGGAAGCAAAACTGGACTAAATACAAATAAGCTTTGTTGCGTATTGTCCAAAGAGTCCGGGTGAAGATGTTGTCTGGAGAAAAAGGAAAACAGAGTTAACCAGCACGAAATTAAATATGGCGGGGGCGGGGGCGGAGGCGGGGGCAATTCTTCTCTCAGCTTGTATTTTTAGAACAAAATTCGCATGCTCTTTTTTTATACCCTTATACATGTTTTATTAATGATTTTATGTTACGTAACATATAATTATTTTTCATCAGTTTATTAATATTTTTAATTTATTAATAATACACGTAACATATAATTATTGGTGAAATATATAAAAAATATATAAAAAAAAACAGACAAATTCTATTCGTACTTATGGGCCGCGAAAGGCCACTCACGATGATGCATGGTGTTCACATCACCACACAACAATGCAGTGGTGAACAGACCAATCTTAATCAAAACCATGAATATTGGATATTTTGATGGACGATTCTTGTTGATGGACAGTTTATGATGCAGGTTATTATGGCTGTTTACGGTAGTTTACCTTTTTTGATTTGTGACGACGATGATCGGAGAGGGAGAATGGTCGAAGAGACTGAACCTGATTATGAGGGCAATTGTTGGAAATTTAAGTGGGGGGAGTTCTCATTATCCCCTTTGTCGATTATTGTTTAGGGTATTCAAGGAGGGACGCTGAAACAAGCGGATTGGCAACTTGACGTGTTAGTCTGACGAGTAAAATTTGTGTGTCAGACAATGGACTTGACTTATGAGATGGATAGATTTGAAGTTGGCTTTATCATCATAATAATTGGTTGGAGGGTATAGTGGGGCAGTCTCCTGATGATTCCTTGTGGATTCTTAAGAAAAATTTTGAGGATAAATGCGTTCGGAAGACTTCAAGGTGAGCGAAAGTATTTCTAGACCAGTACTTTTTCTCGTAATGTCCGATCATGGGCATATGCACCTTTATGCATGGTAGTTCACTCACTATTAAAAAATAAGATAAATTATATTAGTAATCACCTAATTTTTAAGGTATATTCACTTTGGTCATTAAAAAATAAGATTTTAACTAATTCATTATGATCGCTGTCGTTAACCCCGTTAAGAAATGCTAATGTGTGCCACGTTAAAATCTTCTTCCCAAAAAGAACCATAATTTTCAAATTTATAGTTATTGTCAAGGCCAAAATTTTGATTAACGAAACGATCGTAATCAATCACAACAATGGGAAAAATTCGTTTTGCCAAAAGTTTAACATAGTTTAGTTTCAAGTTGATCTGACGAGTGATATTGGTGAATCAGAACTAAAAATCTCAATTGAAATTAAAAATTAACATTTCGATCTTTTATTGTTAACCGTCAGATCAGCTTGAAATCAAACTATAAATATTTCGGCCAAACGAATCATTCCCACCGTTGGGACTTGGGATTGATCGGTGATGTCTTCGTTCATCGAATTTTTGACCTTGATGACGGTTGTAAATTTAAAAAATTAGGGTTCTTTTGTGAAAAAAGATTTTAACGTGTCACGTTAGCATTTTAAGTGGACATAGTGAAATCGAATTAAAAGTTTATTGACTGTAATGAAAGATTTTCGATTTCATTGACCAAAGTGAAAGCATCCTAAAAGTTCAGCGACTACAAGTGTGGTTTACCCTAAAAATATTAAGTATTTTTTGTTTAAATGAAAAAGCAACCCTTAAATTATTTTATTTTTTTCTTTGAGCTCATAAACTATTTTTGGTCAAAACAAATATCTAAAATATCACTCTATAACTATTTTAAATATATTTATTAGTCCCCTTAAAAAATCTTGGTTAAATGCATTGACTTATGTAAATAATTTAGCTAAAATTTTGATTTAAAATTTTCAAAATAATTACAATATGTCTATAATTATAAATCATATTTGCTTGTATTGCTGAAATTTGAATCATTACATGCACAATAATTATCCTTTGTCAATACATTATTACAGTAGTATAAATTAATTTTAAATTATTATATTAGTCGATGAATTACTAATATTAAATTTTTAAATTCGCGCCATGTGTCCGATGTCGGAGAAGCCCTACTGAAAATGAGTAAGTGTCAAAGGATTCTGGGGATATAACAATCATTAAATCGGGCCGCTTTTGTTTTCTTAGTATTTGATTTTAGTCACCGATTTTAAAAAATTACATATTTGTCCATTACATTTTCAGGTTATAACAGTTTAGTCGCCCAGGCATTAACTTTTGTTAGATTATTGATGTAACACGCTAAAAAAATTATTAATTTTTAATTTAACCCCTAAATTTTTAAAAATTTACTTTTCCTCATCTTCGCAAACTAAAAATCTATTTTTTCATCCAAAATTTCTCTTCTCTAACTATAACCCCCATCGTTATTTTTGTCGCCGCCAGCCCCGACGCGTCACTTTTCCAAACCTCACTGCCCTCACCAACAAAATTGGAACAATCGGTAAAAAATTCAGAAAGGTGAAATTTTTTCTTCTAAACGTATATGGAAATTGATTTGAACAAACCTTGAAATCCAAATTAATTTCTAAATTTGAAAATACTTTTATTTGTAAAAATCGATTATTATATTTTCACTTCAAATTTTAATTTGAAAACCTTAACCCCCAAAACATTTCTTCATTTTCTTTCCTTTGTCTTCCCTATAACATGTCGAATCGGATTAAGTCTAAATTAAATTGTAGAGGAACAATTGAGTTTGAGGTCAAATAAATTAATCACTATTTTATTTGAGATCGAATTAGAGTCGAATTTATAAAAAAAAGCGTTTAAAGTCAGACCGATTAATCAATATATTATTTAAAATCAGGTCAAAATCCGATTAAATTCAAAATATATCAGATCGAAATCAGAACAAGCAAAAATCCGACTCACTCCGCGCGTTGCCATATCCGTTCTTTGATAAAATGAAATGTCTTTGTCTTAGAATGGCTAGCCAAGCTGGTAGTCCCAAATGCAAAGATATTAGATTATCCCAATCGGATGTCGCCTCTCCAATGCGGTGGGCACTGTGATACATTTTCCGTTGGATACGAAAATTATTGTATGAGTCCTCGTCACCACATCAACGATGTATCTAATCATTAAAAAAATATTCACATCATCTTTTTTATATTATTTTTTGAGTGAATTTACACTCATATTTTTTACAAATTATTTAAAAAATAATTTTTTTGAAAGTTACAATTTAAGTAGACTGGTGATATGAAAAATATAATAATGTAGACAGAATTTTCTCGAACATTTTTGGGCCTCTGAATGAAAATTCAAAAATAACCTCTTATATAACAAAAGTATATGTCATTACTTTGAACAATTAGTTTAACATCTCGCTAATAAATCATAAAAACATTATCATGTTTTGTCACACACATTATTTTTATTATTTTGTTAAAAAAAATATTTTAAATATAACTAAAATAATAAAATATAATCACTAACTTACAAGATTGTGATTTGAGAAATTACTAAAACCTTTAACGGTTAAAAAATATGGAGCTTAAGCAGGTGCTATGCTGCTCTTCTTTCAGGAGGACACTGAATATAAATGAATTCTTAATAGTTTGGATCATTACTGAAAAGAGTCCATGAAATAATATCTTGTCAAGTATCATCTAAGGGCATGGACCCCACAGCATATCAAAAGCACTTTTACTGCACTCCATCATCCCACGTGGCAATCCCAATCAAACGTGTCACAAACGAAACCTCCTCCTCACACGTGCCTCCCCGTACCTGTAATGGTCGGTTTACAGTTTCCAAAAGTTGCACGGCGTAGCTTCTCTAAAACCGAACACCAATAATAAAATTCAGCTTGCGGGAATCAACCATTCACGTAACTCCACGTGCTAACATCTCCTCTATAAATACACTTCCCAGTCCACAACAATGGAGCACCAAAGCTTCAAAAGAAACACAGTTCTTCTTTGTTTGTGTTCTGCTTTTGAGTGGGGAAAAAAACAACAATCGGCAAACATGTTCATCGACAGCTTTAAGGTAGAGAGTCCGAATGTTGTGTACACAGACGATGAAATCCAGTCGGTGTACAACTACGAGACGACTGAGCTTGTTCATGAGAACAGGAATGGAACATATAAATGGGTTGTCTCGCCCAAGACTGTCAAATATGAATTCAAAACTGATATCCATGTCCCTAAACTAGGGTTAGAATCTAAACTACCCTTCTTCTTTTTTGGGTTTGTCTTAATATTTTCATGGATTTTGTTTTTTGTATTGTAGGGTAATGCTTGTGGGATGGGGAGGAAACAATGGCTCGACCCTGACCGGTGGTGTTATAGCTAACCGATGGTGAGTTTTATTTGTTAAATTTCCTTTGTTAAGAACAGGTACTTTAGTCTAAATCTGTATCACGTACCCGATATATTTCTGTACCACAAACATATTAAGTACGATTTGAATATTTGCAAATTATTTTCTCCTTTATTGTTTTTCTATTCTCCCACTTTTTTTCTTCTTTCTTTTTGACTTTCTTCTCCTCAAATGATTCAACTATAATTATAAGCTTAATTAATTTTTATATATTTTAAAAATTTTACATTTATTTTATATTTATCGTATCTTTAATGTGCTCGTATTCTGTAATTTAAATATTAACATTTTTCGTTCTCGTTTCTATATCTGTACTCGTATTTGTATTCGTATCCAATATAGGTTTTGATTAGTTTTGAATCAATTGTTGATTTTGAGACATGGGTAATGGATGTTCTCAGTGGAATCTCCTGGGCGACTAAGGACAACGTGCAGCAAGCTAATTACTTTGGTTCACTTACTCAAGCATCAACCATTCGAGTTGGGTCTTACAATGGGGAAGAGATCTATGCTCCATTCAAGAGCCTTGTTCCTATGGTATTATTCTGTTTCGGCTTATATAACAAATAAGTATATAAAGTATATCAACATTTTTATTTAGGTACTTAAAGTTTTTTCAGTCAAAATAAGTACTTAAAGTATATTTTTTTGATCAAAATAGGTATATAAAGTATTTTTTTAAATGAAAAAATATTTTTTTTATAAAAAATAAGTATCCAATGTATTTTTTAATCAATGACAGATATTAACTTTTAAAAACTTAGATAAAAAATATACTTTAGATATCTGTTTTGTCCAAAAAATATTTTAAGTACATGTTTTGACCAAAAAATATAATTTAAGAATCTAAATAAAAGTAGGTATACTTTAGGTACTTATGATATAAACTTTCTGTTTTAGTTAGATAGTTTTTAAATATTTTCTGCAACGTTTTTCAAAAATATTGTTTGGGTCAAAAGTGTTTTTTAGAATAAAAGTAATACAAAACAAATAGTTTTTTTTTATGCCAAAAGTGATTTTTAAAATTTAGAAACTTATAGCTTTATTCTTTCAAAAGCTCTTTTGAGCAAAATTACTTATTTATATAAATGATGTATAAAATAAACCTTATATATACTTAAAAGAATTTTTTGACAATAATATAAAATAATCTAAAACTATTTTTCAATAGCATTTTTAAAAGTTATTTTCCACCGTATTTTTAAAAAATAATGTCAAATTGGTCAAAATTATTAACTTATTATATGTTGGGATACTAAAGAAAAGTGACGATGTAAAAACTCCATCCAGGTGAACCCAGAGGATATTGTGTTTGGAGGATGGGACATAAGTGACATGAACCTAGCTGATGCAATGGCTAGAGCCAAGGTGTTTGACATTGATCTGCAGAAACAGCTGAGGCCCTACATGGAATCCGTGGTCCCACTCCCTGGAATCTATGACCCAGATTTCATTGCTGCAAATCAAGGTGAACGTGCCAACAACGTCATCAAAGGGACCAAGAAAGAACAAGTTCATCAAATCATCAAAGATATTAGGTATAATCAAATCCTAATTCTTAAGCTGAAAAGACTGTTTAACTATAGCAGAGATTCAAATAGCGGCAATGACTACAGTTATGTTGGCAACTGTAGCTGATCTTATTGTTTGTTTTGATTAGGGAGTTCAAGGAGAAAAACAAGGTGGACAAGGTGGTTGTACTCTGGACTGCAAACACCGAGAGGTACAGCAACGTGGTTGTGGGGCTAAACGACACCGTAGAGAACCTCTTGGGTTCTTTGGATAGGAATGAATCTGAGATTTCTCCTTCCACTTTGTACGCCATCGCTTGTGTTCTTGAGAATGTTCCCTTCATCAATGGAAGCCCACAAAACACCTTTGTTCCGGGGTTAATTGATTTGGCTATTCAGAGGAACTGTCTGATTGGAGGAGACGACTTCAAAAGTGGGCAGACCAAGATGAAATCTGTCCTGGTGGATTTCCTAGTTGGGGCTGGTATCAAGGTGAAACTCTTTCAACTTCATGAAACGATCACTATAATCTGTAGACTAGGCATTGATGGGTAGTTGTGTACAAATTAACAGCCAACTGCAATAGTGAGCTACAACCATCTAGGAAACAATGGTGGTATGAACCTGTCAGCTCCCCAAACCTTCCGATCCAAGGAGATATCGAAGAGCAACGTTGTCGACGACATGGTCTCGAGCAACGGAATCCTGTATCAACCTGGTGAACATCCTGATCATGTTGTGGTCATCAAGGTAATACATAGATTCACCCATCTAAGCCTGTTTATGCACTTGCAGCTCAGCTCTGTGTCTTCCCTTGTGTTGTAGTATGTGCCATAAGTGGCAGATAGCAAGAGAGCCATGGACGAGTACACATCGGAGATATTCACGGGAGGTAAGAACACCATTGTGTTGCACAACACCTGCGAGGACTCTCTCTTGGCTGCTCCCATCATCCTAGATTTGATTCTCCTTGCTGAGCTTAGCACCAGGATCCAGCTCAAAGCTGAAGGAGAGGTACAAGTATTCTCCATTGCTTTCTAAAAGTGCTTTTTCGGTATAAAAAATTATGTAGAACAACTAGTTTTCCAGACCAAAAGTGTTATTTAGTTTGGTTTGAAAAATGCTTTTAGCTTTTTCCAAAATCACTTTTGAGAATAATTCACCAATTCTTTTATAGTTTTAAAAATATAATCTAAAATAAATATTTTATCTACTTAAAAGTACTTTTTGACAGTAATATAAAATATTTTATTTTAATTCAAATAATAAATAAATACTTTCAAAAGCACTTTTCTACTGTACTTTGTAAAAGTAATGCCAAATTGATGATAAATTCTTCTGGGTTGACCGTTGAACTTTTTTATGTAGAAGATATTGACATGAAGTTTGATTTTGCAGGGCAAGTTCCACTCTTTCCACCCTGTGGCTACTATCCTCAGTTACCTCATCAAGGCCCCTCTTGTGAGTCCTTTGTCTTTTCTTACACATAATACTTTCTCATATATTTGAACTTTGATCCTATGACAAGCGTAACATAACTGATCACTTAATTTTATATCATATTTTATAACTATATTATACATATATGCCCACAATTGCGGGTTTTAATCAAACATTGGCTCCCTTCATGTTAGATTGTTGATGTAATGAATGAGTTGTTTTTGGTGAAACCAGGTTCCATCAGGCACACCAGTGGTGAATGCACTGTCAAAGCAGCGTGCAATGCTGGAGAACATCCTGAGGGCCTGCATTGGCTTGTCCCCTGAGAACAACATGATACTGGAATACAAGTGAAGAGAAAGTGGGAACAAGCTTTGGTCCTTGCAACTTTAGGACCAGTTCCCCTTTTTCTTTTCATAAAACATGTGGTTCATGTGACTGTCTGATTGTTTATGGTTCATATATTGTGTTATTTGTTTCTCTTTCAGGTTGTTGTCGATCAGTCTTGAGCAATCTATGTCTCTTGGTGAAACTATATATAAAAGTGTATTAATGTTTTATAAAACCATCTCTTATTTATGTGAAAGTTTTATTGGAATAAATGAATAATTCTTTTTCACCATTCAGCTTGACATTTGTTCAGTTAAAAATCAGTTGGTTTAACGGGATGAGATATTAAGTTTCTTAAGTAATGTTAAAAATTCGAATCTTAACATTGTAAATAAAAAAACTGAGTTAGAAGAGTTGCTCTCGTAATATGCCTCTGCAAAACTCAATCTGAATTAGTCAACTAATAGAACAAAAACTAGTGACTAAACGAAAATAACATTATTATAATGTCTTTATTTTAAAGGATAGTTAAGGGCGGTACTTAGGTTCCGTTCTTTAATGCTTTTGAAAATTATTTTTAAGATCAAATGTGATTTTAGGACCAAAAGTAATGCAAAACATGTAGCTTTTCAGGTTAAAAAGTACTTTTCAGTTTGATTTGGAAAGTACTTTTTAAAAGCTAAAATTTTTAACTTTTAACTTTTTCAAAAATACTATTAAATAAAATTACTCATTTATCATCGTTTACATTATCAATTCTTTTATATTTTTTAAAAAATATCTAAAATAGACATTTTATCTACTTAAAAGTACTTTTTAACAACAATACCAAATACTCCTATTTAAATCAAACAATCTAAAAGTACTCCTTAAAATTACTTTTTAATCCTTAGAAGGAACCAGTGAGGTATGGTAAAATAGAAAATTCTAAGTTAAGACAATGATGAAATAGTATTTTTGTCCCTAAAAATGTATAATTCATTGTTGCCCCCTAAATTTATAACTTTTTAAATAGACCTTCCAACAAATAATGTTGAATTATGTCACTGATATTTTAATTTCCTCATACTTTTATATAATTTATAATTAAAATAACTAAAAATCGTTATTTGAGCATGAAAAATAAGATAAACAGATTCATATAGAATTATCTCGTCGCTCCTCTGGTAATCATTTATCAAAATAATTTTTATAAATATATTTTTAAATACTCCTTCGTCACATTAAATTTGTTCATTTTGTGTTTTGAAATCAGCCGACGTCTTAAATTGTCATATTAAAAAAATCAACAATTTTTACAAACACACATTTTTCTTTCTACCATTTCTTTATTTTTTTCAACAAAATAAAATTTAACTTTTTAAAGATAAAATTATCATTTTAATTATTTTACATCCCATCTCTTACACAAACTTTATCTTCTTAAAACTACATGAAAAGTCAACAATTGGACGTAATTTGTGGGATGAAGAAAGTATAAAATGTTTCGTTCACTAACATCATGAGTGATTGAGTGTGAAAAAAATATAATATCTATAATTTATTTTATTCAATAAATATATTTATACTATTTATAATTTCTCTAATTAAGTTGGTGTCACGAGTTTACTAACAAAATGTCAAAAATTAAAATAATAAATTTTATCATAAGAGTAATTTTGTCTTTTAACAATTTAGTATACGAGTCTCCTATGTGTATGAGAATTGAGTTATAGACATGTTGTGTTAGAGCTAGACAGCATGGATGCACTTCGACTGCTTTGGTCCGATTCGACTCATCATGTTTCCTGTTCGTCGTTGCTTTGCTCCTCCTAAAAAAATAATGTTAGGTAATTTTTATATAATATTTTCTTCCCCGTAACTAAACTTAGTCATGGGCCGAGTAGTCTGTTCGGGTTGTTTGGCCTAACCTAATCGAGTTCGAATTTAGATTTAGATTTTAAATACACGGGCCAGCCTAAACTAAAAACAAGTAATTGAGATTTTATATTTTATTTAAACTTAATTATGATATAAAATTATATTTCAAATGTTTTATTAAATTTAAATGTTGAAAATGGATACTTGTGAAAGCTGACATTAATTTTTATTTTTATAAATTTATTTTCTTTATTGTTGTTAATTTTTTTTATTTTGACTAATTAAATCCTGACGTACTCCATCTAATATCAATTTGTCATTTTCTTAAATAAATGAATGTATTTCAATAAGATTGTGATCTTTTTGTTAGTCTAAAATATAAGGTGCAAATTAATTGCGAAGCTTGAAATTCGAACCTAGTTTTTTTTTTTTTGTGAGACAGAGATGTTTTGAAATTATTTTATGATGTAGAGATGTTTGAAGGATGTTTGACGTAAAATTAATTACATGAAAAAACAATATTAATTATAATATAAATCAAAACATTTATAAAATAACGAAAAATAGAAAAAAATAATAGTAAAAATATATAAATTATAATATAAATAATAAAAATATAACTCCTTCCTGAATTTAAGCAGCAACCAGAGACTCGGTTGTGGAAGAAGGATCGGGGACAGAGGTTGAAGATGAATGGAGTTCTTCTTTGTCTGCCTTTGCACCTACAACGTTCATTCTTCTTTTCCTTTCGTCTTGCTTCATCTGCACCGCCCTGCACCGTTCACTGCAAAACGCCGTATTCCCCCTGCATTTCTCATATCATTATAATACGAATCCAATACCATCAACAATTTCAAAATCCGAGCTCAGAATAGAAGATTGACATTACCTATACATAAAAATGTCCCGGGCGGGGGCTAGGCGGCGGTTACAAAGGCAACAGGAGCGCAAAAAGGGAGAAGTTTGGGAATCTGGGAATTCAGGCGGAGGAGCGATTGGGGAGGGAGAATCATCGGAATGTGTTGGGGGTTGGGCAGGTACCGCTGTTTCGGGAAGATCGGCGGGCAGCCCTCTCATGCTTGTCGTCCTCTTCATGGAACGTTTTCCGGGCAACATCCTGCGATTCGTAGATTGCTTTGTTGATGATATTTTTGCTGCCCCTCTTTCTCTCGTTCTCTTTTGATTTTTCAGAAAGGAAGAGAAAGAGAGAGAAACGGAAGGAAAGGCGAGGGGATGGGGATGGAGGGAGGGAGGGAGGGAGGGAAACGGAAGTGAATAAGAATGAAAGGAAAGGAAGAGAGAAAATTAGGGCCGTTACCTGCGGGCACGGGTTTTAATCAAGTCCAAATTTGGGATTTGGTTCCATAAAAAAATTTTAGTAACCTATCGATTTTTTCTTCGGTTAACTTCTTATAATTTTATAGAGAGATTTAAATTTATACAAGATAAGATAATTAAGAGTGAGTAAAATTTAACTTTACTTTAAAAATTCGACTCATAATTTTATAAATTTAACTAAAAAAACTTCAAATGAAGTTTGAGTTATAAAATAGAAATTCGAATAACTCAAAATTTTTAGTAATTAGTTTATCAGTTTTCAAGTTCGAGTTGAGTCTGCTAATTCTGCCTAATATATTATGTATATCACATGTGAAAATATGAAGACATATATATGTATATCGTATATGGATATAGAAAGTTGTTTGAATTGAAATCAATATTTATTATAACATTATAAATAACTACTATTACATTTGTACATAAACTCGAAAACACGACTCGACTGGATTCGAAAAAATTTTAAATAAAGTTTGAATCGTAAGATATGACTTGTAAACTCGAATAACTCAAAAAAAAAATTACTTGACTCGATCGAAAGCATGGCCCTAGAGGCAATATAAGCATATTTAGTCGCAAGACCAATTAGGAATAAAAATCTATTGTTTTTTTTCAGTGCTCCTGGTTATGTCCCACACTAAAAATTTAAGCTTATAATTTAGGAGTAAGGTTTAAGGTGTAGGATTATAGTTTAGGGAATTTAGAGTATGGTGTATTTTTAGGGTTTAGAATTTAAAATTTATGACTTAAAATTTAAGGCTATATCTTAAAATTTAATTTATTAGTGTTGATAACACGTGCTTGATAATTTTAGGGTTTGGAGTTTAGTTTAGGATTTAGAGTTTATGGGTTCAGGTTGTAGGGTTTAAAATTTAAAATTTAAGTTTCTTTAAATTTTAAAAACTTAAATTTTAAAGAATGGTTGTGTAAAAAAATATACATAGGTTGTTTATCAAAATATAACCCTTTTTATATTAACCTTAGATGTTGAGATTTTGCATTTTATTTTTGATGACTTTTAAATACTATTTGAAAAAAATTACAAATATTTTTCATAAATATTTTAAAAAATAAAAATTTCAAGTAAATAAAAAATAAAAAATAATTCATATATAATATATTTTTAGCTATTTTACTATTTTAAGTATAAAATAATTATTACATTATAAAATATTAAAAACTAATTATATATTTAAATAAAAATTCAAATTCAATTCGGTTAACCACAATTCAAAAACCTGTGATCCAAACACTTTGGTTCAAATCGGTTTTCCATTTGACAGGCTCAAATCTACTAATGTGTCTATTATTATTATTATTATTATTATTATTATTATTATTTTTAATTGTGAGATAATTTTTTCACCGACAATATATCAAATAATAACTCATGTCTATATATATTGTTTTTATCTTTAACTATACTTTACGATGAAAATTGAAATTTTGATAAATAAAACACTTTTTTATTTTAATTTTCATGAAACAGAGCTTTAGTGTGATCCAACATTGTAAAACCTGCTCTAGTAAGAATTACTGACTATCAATCACTACCTGTAGCCAGTAGGAACTCACCTTCACATACCAAGTCGCCTCCGACGTATGCTTTCCCTTCCATCTTCACCATTCCGAACCGCTTCTGCAGTTTGATCAGCCGCATCCTCATCACCAAAGTATCTCCTGCAATCACTGGTTTCCTAAACCTCACTTTGTCAACTCCGGCGAAAAAGATATTTTCCCTCGAACCTCCCACTTCTGGTTGCAGCATTACGACGCCTCCGACTTGTCCCGTTGCCTGAACCGAGCGGATACTTCTACAAGTACCAATTCATTTTAGCAATTTGATTTTTTGGAAGCTTTTGCAGCAAGAGATGACAATGTTTTGGTGACATTATGTTTCAATTAATCCATTAAAATATTAGACATTCGAAGTCAAAATATGAATTTAATTGTTTCAAAATATTTTTCTTAATTTTATCTTTCAATCAAATTAAAAGATAACCAAAATAATAGTAAATTTGAATAAAGGTAAACCTCATATCAAGATATCAGACAGTCCATTAATATTTCATCTTTGGACAAAACATTAACTTGCAAGTGATATATTGGTACAATAATCAAACATTGATAATAAGAACATGTCAAACAGAAATCTTCCTTTGGGCCGATTTATTGCTCACATATAAAATTGAATAACTATCACATGTTTATTACCACAGTTGCACATGTAATAATGTTAATTATTAACCTTCCTTTGGGCCGATTAATACTAACATAATCCGACTTATATGCACAAAATCTTCTATATATTAAAATAAAATAATATCTTCAATAGAGGTCACTTTGGTGACTTAATGCTTCAATTAATCTATCTTAAAATATATAACATAAATGTGCCGTTATCCAAATTTAAAAATTGTAACAGTCAAAACTGAAATTTCTGATAACACTTAAGTTTCTGAAATAACCCGAAATAAGGTTGTCTTTATGGGGCTATCAGAAATCGAAAAAACTGTCTGTTTCTCAAAATATACCTTAAACATGCATTTGCCATTTTTATTATTACTACAAAACATTATGCCAAAATTTATAAATCAATAAACTGGATTTAAAAACAAACCAAATTAAATCTATATTCCATATTAATAACAACAATTGCTTTACAAAAACCAAATTATATCATTCAGTGCATACTGTTCCAATAACCATAAAATATAAGAAACCAAACATAAATATAATTAATAAGTTACAATATCAGTAGCACCATGAAACTTCATTCAATTCAAATAGCTTTACTTCATTCAAGTCAAATAGCTTAACGAAAATTGCACAGATTCATAATTCCTTAAAAAATATCCATAATAATCTAATAATCAAAATTGAAAATTTTGGTCAAACTGAATAGAATATGAATTTCATAAGATTAATGACATGCTTTTCAAAACCAAAATCAAAACCAAATGTATATTCTGTAGATAACATTAACGGCATAATTAAACATAATGTCAAATAAATTTAAGCAAATATTTTGCACAAAACTAAACATGATTCAACAAAATTCAACCATAATTTATTAGACATAAACCGAATATAATTCGAGAGCTAACCTGATTATAAAATTTATAAGTGACGATAAATTTATCACGACAAAGCTCAAGTCAGACTTTTTTTTAATAACGATTAAAATTTAAATTTTAATCAAACCGAATCGAATATATATTTTAGATAATATATTATAGATTAATAACACTGTACATCCAAATTGTAAGTTAAATGTCATTAACTTAGGTTAAAAAAAACAGAAACATAATTGCCGCTAAATTAGTTATGATTGACTATAGAATTCTAAACATAAATATGCTTTCAACATAATTGCATAGAAACGTCCAAAACAGAAAACATATTTGCCTAGAATTTTAATCGTGGGAATATTAAACTTAATTAAATAAGCAATCATAACTAATCGGTAGGGGGAAATTTCACAAATTCAGATTTGTTTTAATCAAATCGCAAACCCCTTTTTGTTAATGAAATTCTGAGAAGAAGATAAAATAATCGCACAAATGCATATACAAAAAGCACTATATGCGATGATAACATAGCCGAAACCTTAATAGAAGCATAATATGTTATCGTAAGATAAACAAAAATAGAATCATACGATAAACCCTAAATATCAATTAATTCTCAATGATTCGACATACTCTGGCACTGATGCCACTTGTTAGAACCAAATCATAACTTAATATAAAATCTAAATCAGGATCTATCATGTCAAATCACCAAAAATAATAAACCGAATAAACTGAATGTGGAAGCATACCTGATTTAATTGATAGAAAACCTTAAATCTTGATGTTGAAATACTAAATCTTTGGTATTGATCTTCCAAGAAGATAGGGTAAAACTCTCTGACGGGCAAAGAGAAAAAAACAAGTTAACCTATTTTTTGGGACCACTATCTCTTTATATAGTTGATTTAATAATCAACTATTAAGTATTTATAACTCTGTCCCTCGTCGAATTATAAATACATCTTATGGTATCTACACTTTTATTTTTATGACATTTTAATACCCATGACACGCCTAACATAATTAGTCACTTAATTTTGTGTCATACTTTAAAATAGCAATATACATTATACATATGTGCCCACTATTACGGATTTTAATCCAACATTTTTAAGGTCGTGGGGCTTTTTATAAGGAGGAGGGCCGTGTTGTTGTGCCGTCCCTTGTTCGCCCCACCGAATCTCATTCCCCGTCGGCCACCATGGCGGCGCATGACCCTTGTCCAGCGGAAAAGTCCTTTGGGGTGGCATGCAGTGTTGCATGAGAGCAGACAGAAGTGAGCCGAGGGTCGCGTCCTGTAATTCGTGAAGGAGATGCATACAAGAAACCGTGTCCAACTCCAACCCACCTTGTTCGATAATAACCGGCATGAATTCGGCCACCGCAACAGGTGCGTCTTTGTCGAAACGGACCTTTTCTTTCCACCACTTGCGGAGACTGTCGGATGAGCCGGTGATCGGCTTACCCTTCTCGGGAACTATACCGTAAACGAACCCTTTCCCTTTACAAACCTCCATGATTTTCACCATCTATTTGAGTATGGCATCTTGTGCTCTAGACATCTTCTTGCGGCGAGACGCTTCTTGTCGGGCCTCCGACAACCGATCAGGCTCCTCGTTCATACGCTTCTCCTTCATCTTTTGCAGCCGTAAACGGTCATTCCACATCCGTTTCTTCAGCTCCTCGTAGCTGATCTCCTCCTCGTAATCGTCATCCTCCTCCTGTGCGGCCTCCATTTCGTCACCGGAGCTAGGAGGTTCGGTTTCACCAAAAAACTTAACCATGTCTTAATTCTTCCTAGAAAATCAAATCACCCTTTTCTTTCTTTTTGTTTGTTCGATTCAGAATACAGAGTTGAACATATATATATATATATATATTGGATATGAATGGCGGTGTAGAGAATGACAAATATGTATAGTAATAGCGGGCAAGATGATGATGACAACAAGATAACCATTCATGATTTTGTGAGGTTAACCTAAACTCTGGATCTTTATGGAAGGTTTGATTGGCGAAGTAGATGGTGTGAAGAGGAGACGAAATTCAGGAGAATGCTACAAGTATTCCCATGTTGATGCAACTGTGGCTCTAAGGCATCACACTGCTTAATCTTATTTCATCTAAGCTAGGAGGCCAACATGTATACGTGATGTATAATTTTTATGATCCGGTATAGTAATAATTTAAATCTCAAAATTTATATATTCTATTAATCTAGTTTTAATTCAAAATATTTTTATAAGTATAGCCATTCATATATAAAAATTCCGACAGTTCACCCTCCTAACATACCCTCTGACTACTTGACGCACTCTCTGTTATTGGCCATGATCAGCTCGATAATCGACATATGAGATAGTTCGACAAATACAATCACTTCACTATTGGACAAATGACAGACTGATGAAGCACACTCATTATGACACTAATATCGTCTGATAGTAGATAAAATCACTTACTAATAGATTTTTTAAACATGAAGCCTGAAGGGTTCATTGAATTATTTAGAACCGCGACCGTAACGATAGAATATATAAATTTTAAAAAGAAAACTATAATTATACTAAGTTATGTTAGAGAGAAATAAATAACATAATTAATTAATTATTGTTGTTATTTTTCTTATTAAGTTTTTCTTAGGGTGGATTTTTTCTTATTAAGTTGAATTGCACATTTATAATACAAGTGTAAGGTGATAAATAATAATGACAAGATGTACAATTTTTTTAAGATAGATAAGATGTACAAAATAAAGATAAATATAAGAGAGAGATGAATATATTAAGAAAGACAAGTGATTTATCTTAGATATAATAATTTATTTTTCTTTTAATAATATTAATATCCACAAATATCTATATTATGTACAATATAAGTAAGTTCTCCTGTATGAGCAGATATAGATTTTGAAATATGGATGATAAATATATATATTATATTAACCTAATTCAGCATATATGTCCAAAAATGTATGCGACCGTTCTCCATGTTTCTTTGACGAGATGAGACCAGGTTTTCCTTTGACTAAGGATTCCTGGTATTTAATGATGATTAATGTTGATGACATTGACACCACGGGCCGATAGAAAGAAATAGATATGCATCAATCTTAGTTTTTTTTATAATCACCGGTATTTAATTTATTGGTCAACTAATATAAATTGAGTAATATAAAAATTTATTATGAGGACGATCCTCTTAATTTAATTTGCTCAATTTATAACTTTAAGATTCGAACTTTTGACCTTACTCAAAAAATTCAGTTTTATGTCTCAATAGACCAACTAATTGATATAAATCTTGATCTTTTGTGAGTCGTTCAGATGTTTACGATTTTATTTACCATCTTACCACCAAAAATATGGGAATCAATCTTATTTTTAATTTTTATTTTACTTCTATTATTATTAATTTTTGGTAAATATTTTTGCTTAGTTGCTAATGAATTTCCCTCTTGTATACTTTTTTTATAATCTATATTATTATAAATGGTGCTTTTATTCCTTTTGTAAAATGTGTATTTGTTAAATTATTATTAAATATATGTAATAAATTCAAAACAAATTGAGTTTTTTTTTATACAAATTATATGGTTAAAAAGTCCGGGCAAAGTCCTATTGGGAGACTCATCCACCAAAGTTAAGTGTACGACGCTGATCGATCCAAATTAGTCAAGGCAAAGTCTTGGGGAATTGAAAAGGCAACCAAAACAACATTAAAGGTCTTGCTAGTATAGTACTTGTGTAGTAATAAAATATTGTAAGTAGGAACGGAACCAAGATATCAAATTTTAATAAATTAGAGAAGAAAAATATTTTGATACATAAGTTTGTCTAAACTTTAGTATATATATAAGCTTTTAAATATAGAGTTTAGGGGTTTAGATTGTGGTTTAGGGTTTAAGTTCTAGGGTTTAAAATTTAGAGTTTAAGATTTTAAGTTTATGATTTAGGGGTTAGGGATTTAAGTTTAAGATTTTCTAGTTTAAATATGAATGATTGTGTAATAAAAATTTACACAATTTTATTATATACATGGAAATATTTTGATACATAAGCTTTTTTAGTTTATACAAGCTTTTCAATTTTAGGGTTTAGGTTGTAGGGTGCAAAATTTAGGATTTATGATTATAACTTGGAGTTTAGGGTTTAAGGTTAAGGTTTTAAGGTGTTAGGGTTAGGAATTTAGGTTTTAGATTTTATAGTTTAAATATGAAGGGTTGTGTAAATTTTTTTACACAGCTTGTTATCAAAATATAACCCTATATATATAATTTTAAAATTTTCTTACAATTTTATGATTTAAAAATTAAGGGTTAATTAACCAACGGGGGTTGGTCCAAGTGATAAGCAGCTTGGTATCGCTTAAGCAAGATCTCGGGTTTGAGGCGTTGTGTATGCAGAAAATCTCCGCTGGGAGACTCACCCACTAAAGCAAGGTGTGCGACTCAGATCGGTACGGATTAGTCGGGGCTAAGCCCTGGAAACCGGAAGGGCAATCAAAATATTAAAAAATCCCGAAACTTTAATAAAATATTAAAAAATAAAAAACTATTCTTTTAAATCATTCTTAAAAAGTAAATTTGCATAATGACATTCCTAAAAAATTATAATTTAAAAATAAATTATCACACTCCGTGCAGACAATATTTTTTGGGGACCATTTGATGAGTTCTATGTTAGATTTTATAACAATTAACGATAATAAATATACATAGATCAAATTAACCGAAAAAATAATAAAAGAGTTACAATTTCACAAAAACATATAAAGCCTTATTTTAGGCTTAACACTCAAAAAGTTACCAACCTATACTTTTTTTTTAGTTTGCCGTTTAACATTTTATTACGTAACTCAAAATAGATTTTTTCGTGACAGATGTTAAAGTTTTTTCGTTATCCAATAAAAACACGACACATGACATATTTATGGTGTTTTCTTTAATTTTTGTTTTTTAAAAATTAGAAAATCTTTAATTTTATAAAAAACTCCAAAATCTTTAATTTCTTTAAAATTCCCCAATCCCTAAATCCCTAAATTCCTCCCCTCCCACTACCAATTCAACCACCATCGGTCATTCTTGCCTTCGTTGGCCCCCCACGATTGAAACCTCCATCATCCCATTGTCGAAAATCGGCGAATGATCCGTCGATTGCTCCGTCAACGAACATTCAAAAATGAAGAAAAAGAGATCGATTGGGCTTTTAACCGACAACCAGGGTGTGAGATGTTAAACGGTGAGGTACACGACGCTTGGGTGGTGAACGATAAACCGCCGACGTGTGGGTGATGCCGGACGGTGAGAGAGATGTGATTTGAGGGTTTGATTGAAATAAATTAAAATTTTGGGGTTTTCTAAGAAGTTTATATTTTTAAAGAATTCAAAAATTAAATAAAATAAATAAATAAAACAGGTCACGTGTCGTATTTTTATTAGATAATAAAAAAAATTTAATAGCCGTTGATGAAAAAAACTTATTTGAGCTACGAAATGAAACGTTAAACACTAAAGTGGCCCGAAAAAATGTTAAGCAACAAACGAAAAAAATGAAATAAATTGAGCACTTATTTTACTATTAAGCCCTTATTTTAATACATTACCTCATATTCCAACCCGAAATCTCTGCATTGCTTACTAGGAAAGGAAAATATATAATTAGTTGATTGTTTTGCTGGATTTAAATTCCAAAAAAACCGGCAGCTCTTTTTTTTTTTTTATGACGAAAATAAAACCAGTAGCTCTTGGGTAACACTAAAAGGTATGAACTTTGTTTTGGTATATCTACGATGAGAAATGATGTTCTGATTGCATGAATTGTCATGCCGATACCACGTCAAAGGACACTCGTACTGGATTATGTGTACTAATTTAAGAGTTTTTTTTTTACTCAGTCGTAGAACTCAACATTATTTATTAATATGGCTATTTAAGATTTTTTAATTTAAAAGGCTAACATATAAAGTACTCTACACGTCCTTCTTAAATTATCTCTTGTTAACTTTTTACGTAATTTTAGAAAAAAATATTTTGTGTAAAAGATGTGTTGTAAAATAATTAAAATGAAAAATTCATCATTGTAAAGTTAAATTTTGATTTGTTGAAAAACTAAAAAAAATGATAAAAAGAGAAACGTGTCTAATAAAAATTATTGAGTTTTTCAAAAAAACAATTTAAGTGTGACAATTTTAAAATATAAAAATGACAAGTATGAAGTGGAAGAAGAGTATATATTCTTAACGGACCAAAAATATAATTTTACTATTATCTCTAACTTAAAATTTTTATAATTAGAAATCGTAGCCTCTGCCCGTCCCTATACTCGAGTGATATGTAAGTAAGGGCATTCAATTTAGAATAGAATAGTGCTTTTAATTTGTCCTCGTTTCTTTGGCATTCATCACATACTTTTTTTTTTATTTTATTTTATTTTTCACCAACTTAATCGCACTACAATTTTTTTTTAAAACCGAAATAAAATGAAATTCAGATTACAACTTCCAACAAATGTTGTGAAACAAGTTCATAGAGGCCCACAAAAGGTAATCATGGCCGAAAGTAAGAGGAACCAAACCACTATCCAAAGCCCGGCTAGCAAGGCACCTACTATTACAAAACATATATCTTAAATAAAGGGTAAATTACATTACATGTCACTTAGTTATATGTTTAGTAACAAGCAAATTGCTTTTTTTTAAAATAACAATTCAGCCACTCAACTATAGATTTAGGAATAAACAAGTCATTTTTCTTTCAAAACTAACAATTCAATCATACAATTATAGTTTTAGGAACACACATGTCACTCAATTAAATTTTTGTGACAAACAAGTCACTATGTTTTTAAACTTGAAACAACGAATTGATATAATAACATTTTAGTTCCAAAACTTATACATTTTATTAATTCGATCCTAATTTAAAATAATTTAATCCCTAAAATATATTTTTTTTTTCAAAAAATTGTTAATTTTAAAATTAAATTCAACAATGTTCAAGATTAAACTTATTTCCATTTCATGAAAGAAAATAATCAACATAAATTATTATTATATTATTTTCTGTTAACGTGAATTATTATATAACCGTTGCTTATCAAGCCAGCATGTGACAGTTTTTATCAAAGTCTTTCAATCGAAAAATTATTATGCCGATCTACCGCGTCATTTATAATCTCGTCCACTAAAAATTAGTCATGTAATTTTTTTTCATATCATTTTTTTTAAGATGAATCTTCACCTTTTATGTCATGTGAATAAGGAGTAAGTTGTTACATAAAAACTGATTATGAATAGATTAGTGACATGAAAAAAGATAATTAGTTGACTAATCTTTAATAGATAAAGACTATGCTTAACGTAGTGAACCATGCCCATAAAATAATTCTTTCGAACGATTAGGGTGGAAGTAACAAAAGGGTTTGATTCCTTAACGTATCAATTTCATATTTTTGATATTGCCCAACGTATTGATTTTTCTTAATTGCATATTCTCTCCACATTTATTTTATTACATGAATTTGTCCCTTCTCTCCTATATTTTAGCACCTATTTATAGACACATAATTTAACTTCTTCCCAAATTTGAGTTTGAATCAAATGAAAAAAATAAAAGGAAAAAATTTTGATACGCATGCCGTGTAAATTTTAGTTTACACGTGCCTTTTAGTTTTAGGAGTTAGAGTTTTATTTTAGGGTTTAAGGTTTAAGGATTTAGGTTGTAGGGTTTAGAATTCAATGTTAGCGTTTAGAAATTAGGGTTTAGGGTTTAGAGTGTGAGTTTAGTTTTTTAGGGTTAGGGTTAAGAATTTAAAATTTAGGTTTATATAGTGTAAATATACAGGCTTGTGTTACACAGTCTGCGTATCAAAGTTTTACCCAAAATAAAATATATATTTTAAAAAAAATCACTTATAGAATGGTAAAGAGTTTGTTACAAATTTATTATGATTTTATGCTTGATTATTAAACACTAAAGATATATTGAAATTTCTTTAAAGGTTACATAAAAAATAATAGATTTTTATATTCCATTAGAATAATATAGGCTCATGCCCTCTATGGCTATGTGTGTAACAGTTTTAAGATTTATAGTCAGAGTCAGTAACTTTTACAGTAAGTGTTTAAAAATTCCCAGTTATTGTAGGTTTTAGACCCAATTTTTTCTTCTCCTCCCACCTTAGGTAGGAATTATTTAAAAAAAAAGACTTGTGGTCAGAATCTCCATCCTATATAGATTAACATAACATGAAATATTAATCAATGAACTTATATTGATAGATATCTTAAGAAACAAAAAAATATCATTATAATAATATTTATTATTATTTAAAAATATTAAAACTTTAATCTTTTTCGGTAAATTTCTGTATAATTTAGATTATTTTGCTACAAAGCTTATGAAGTATCCAAATATTCCAAATTTCTAAATCACACTCGAATACGTATCATTTTAAATATCAAAACAATAATAATATAAATCGAATTAAAAATCAATAGATGGTGTTTTTAATATTATTAAATGCATGGGGTGTCCAACACATGATTTTGACCACGTGTATCCAAACTTTAAAAATGTAATAGTATAAACTAATCCGTTCAAATATGTATCATTTTAAATATCAAAACAATAGTAATATCAATTGAATTAAAAATTAATCGGATATGGACGGTGTTTTTAATATTATTAAATGCATGGAGTATTCCAACATGATTTGGATCACACGTATCGAAACTTTAAAAATGTTTTTTTCTGGGTAAAATTTTGATACAATATAAAAATTTAAATTTTAAATTCTTAACCTTAACCTTAAAAAATTAAACCCTAAATCTTAAACTTTATATACTAAATTCTAAACACTAATATTAAATTCTAAACCCTACAATCTAAACCCTAAACTAAAACATTAACCTCTAAAATATTAAAGGTTTTTTTTCCATATTATAGGCTAATCCATTCAAATTAAGGAGGAGGCAAAGCAACAGAGCAACTATATCATCCGCCCATCTTCATCCACGTTATCAACTTATCTAATCTCCACATGGAAAAGGGCGCCAATCCCCCATCGCCACTTTGTTTCTTTTTCCGGTAAAGAAAATCATGGAATCGCCGCATCGGACCATCGACGATGAATCGCAATCATCAATCGCGGATGTGAACCGCCGTATCCAACGGTTGTCCCTTCACCTTACTCCACTCCCGCCCCTCCAACGTTCATCTCAGCTCGACATGCGCCAAGGCCATTAAGCCGGAGGTCGACGTTACCTCCCTTTCAAGCTACATGAGAGGGGAGCACAGGGAGATTCAAGAGAAAATCTTTGATTTCTTCAATTCCAGGCCAGATTTGCAAACCCCGATCGAGATCTCAATGAAGGAACACAGGGAGCTTTGTTTGAGACAGCTTTTGGGGCTGGTTAGGGAAGCCAACATCAAGCCTTTTAGATTTGTTATTGAAGATCCTTCCAAGTATTTTTCTATTTCCGAGGCCGTTGGGAGCGTTGATATTATCACTTGGTATCAAATTTGGTGTCCAATATAGGTAAATTTGTTCTTCTTTTTCCATCTATTTCCGTATTAAAGTTCTAGTCTGGTACTTTTGTTTTTATTTTTATATTTGAATTTTAGGTATTTAAGTTTTGGTACGATTAGCTGTGAGTATTAGATTGAATTGAGTAAAAACAATTCGAGTTTACGAGTATACGAATTTATGAAATTTAAGTTGAATTATTCGTATTTAATTGTAAATATTTATATTGTTATGGTATTAATTGATTCAAATTTGAATAATTTTCTATAACTATATACAATATATATGTATATTTACATGCTATATACATATCAAGACTCCATCTTGAAAATGGATCTACGGGTTACTAAAATTTTTAAGTTATTGGAATTTCATTTTATAACTTTCAAATTTATTTGAAACTTTTTTGAGTCGGGTTGAATTTATGAAATTACAATTTGAATCACCGTCAATGATGGAATAAGGAGTCTAATGGATGAAAATCCATTGATATGGAAGCATGATGCTAACCGACGTGATATATAAATAATTTCTTTAACCTGCATTAATTTTACAGTTTACCAATTTTGATTTTAATCGGAAGTTGATGTTGAATGCTTTATTATGCAGTCTCTGGGGAGGTTCTGTGCTGAACTTAGGAACCAAAAAGCACCGTGATAAGTATTTTGATGGTATTGACAATTTGGATTATCTTGGTTGCTTCGCTATGACAGAACTACATCATGGTGAGCCGAGCCGCCTGTTCGGTATAATGGTTGTTTTTTTTCTTAGATCATATATTGTTGTGCTTCCTTTGACGTTATACTTCTGCTGTTCTGCATTAGAACTCATCATGCATGCAACAGGGTATGAATCAAATCTACAAATATATTATTGGGAAATTCGTGTTATAGGCAAAACGGAGGACGGAATCATTTTTCTTGTTTGTGTATGGTTACTGTGCTTTTTCATGTTTGTGCATCATTCTAATGTTGCACTTTTCAACATTATTTTTTTTCAAAGAAAAAGTGCAACTATTTCTCTGCCTTAAGTGGTTTCTTTTTTGTTCATGGTCTGCTAAGCTTGCATGCCATACCAAATCATCGATTTTGTGCTTAAAAGGCTCAAATGTTCAGGGTCTCCAGACCATTGCAACATTTGATCCAATTACAGATGAATTTGTAATCGACACTCCAAATGAAGGGGCCATTAAGTGGTGGATCGGCAATGCTGCTGTTCATGGCAAGTTTGCAACTGTTTTTGCTAGGTTGATTTTACCAACTCATGACTCTAAAGGAGTTTCTGATATGGGAGTCCATGCCTTCATTGTGCCAATAAGGGATCTAAAAACTCACCAGTCACTTCCAGGAATTGAAATAAATGATTGTGGCCACAAAATTGGCCTGAATGGGGTGGATAATGGTGCACTGAGATTCCATTCAGTCAGAATTCCCCGAGATAATCTTCTTAATCGATTTGGGGATGTCACCCGAGATGGAAAATACACAAGTAGTCTCCCTACAATAAACAAACGTTTCGCTGCTACTCTTGGTGAACTTGTAGGGGGGAGGGTTGGCCTTGCACATTCTTCTGTTGGTATCCTCAAGATTTCTGTCACTATTGAGTGAGGTACTCCTTATTACGTCAGCAGTTTGGTACTACCAGACAGCCTGAAGTGAGCATTCTTGATTATCAATCTCAACAGCACAAGCTCATGCCGATGTTGGCTTCAATTTATGCATTTCATTTCGCCAGCAAGTATTTGGTGGAAAAATATTCAGAGATGAAGAAGACGCATGCCGAACAACTAGTTGGAGATGTACATGCTCGTTCTGCAGGCCTGAAGTCCTATGTGACATCATATACAGCTAAGTCATTGAGTACCTGCAGGGAAGCCTGTGGAGGACATGGGTATGCTGCAGTCAACCGGTTTGGTACCTTGAGGAATGATCATGACATTTTCCAGACATTTGAAGGAGACAATACAGTACTGCTGCAACAGGTACAAGACAAATCCCTTTATGTCACAACCTTGCTTGAGAATTTACGATGTTTGTCTGGTATAAAGAATTATCTATCTAGAAATATTTTAGAGGTACACTCGATAAAAGGAGCAGGAGTGACTCCTTTAGATAGCTCTGGTGTTTAATGTCATTTTTACTCCTTTAGAACATAATATTTATTGTACCATGGTATTGATATCGGTAAACTTCATCGGAACTTTTTACTGTAATGTAGGTAGCTGGAGATTTATTGAAGCAATACAAGGACAAATTCCAAGGTGGTGCTCTTTCAGTCACATGGAACTACTTGAGAGAATCTATGAACACATACTTGTCTCAGCCAAATCCTGTAACTGCTCGTTGGGAAAGTGCAGATCACTTGCGAGACCCTAAATTCCAGTTGGATGCCTTCCGGGTGAGTGTTTTCTTTGGTATTGTACTTTGTTGTTTCGTCAGTTTAAGCTGTAAGTAACTCAACTTCTTTATAATTTTGGTATTCAGTACCGAACCTCAAGACTGCTTCAAAGTGTTGCGGCATGACTTCAGAAGCACGCTAAAACTCTTGGAAGCTTTGGTTCTTGGAATAGGTGTCTGAATCACCTTCTCACACTTGCAGAGTCTCATATCGAATCCGTCATACTTGCGAAGTTTATTGAAGCTGTGCAGAAGTACTTCCTGAACTTAGCTACCGAATTCAATCCTTTTTCTTTTGTACTTGTCACATATATAATTATTTGAGTTTCTTATCGTTATGAATATATCTTTCAGCTGTCCCGATGCAAGTAGCCAAGCTGCTCTAAAACTCTTATGCGATCTGTATGCCCTGGACCGGATCTGGAAAGACATAGGAACGTACCGTAATGTTGATTATGTTGCACCAAACAAAGCTAAGGTGTAGTTTTAATCAGAGCGGTTAAGAAGATATAGAAAGGGCTCTTTTCGTATTGTTATCATCCCTAGAGAGCTGGAAAGACTAAACTTCTCATGCACGGTCATGAATCATATGTTCTAGTATTTGTGTACATTCGAGTTATCAAGTTTTGCCAGAGACAACTTTTAGGAGGTTTCATTAATACAAGGATTTTCTCCATGCAGGCAATCAACAAGCTCACACAGTACCTAAGTTTCCAGGTGCGAAATATTGCTGGGGAACTTATAGATGCTTTCGATCTTCCGCCTTATATTCTAAGAGCTCCGATTGCAATGCAGTCAGAAGCATACTCTCAGTACACAGCTTGTGGGGTTCTAATTACTAGAAAAAAAAGAAGCAAAATTCCAAGGTTAGCTTGTAACAAACAAGTTCCACAATTAGATAGATTCTTTGAATCTCTTTCTCTCTCTCTCTCTCTCTCTATATATATATATAGTTATTTTACCAGATTAAACCAAGGTTTGAAGGTTAATGCAGTTGTTGAAACCCTAGGCTTGGAAAGAACAATGTGCTGAAGCTTGAAAACAGATTTATTTGCAACTCTGTTATTAAGTTTACTCTATATAATTTTATTTTTGAATAAAAGAATTGCAAGATATGCCAAGTTTAGTTGCAGCCTGTTGTTTTTCAGTGATGCTAACAAACAGGGGGGATGAAGCATGGCTCTCAATTGCACCATTTTTAAAGCACCTACCACCACAACCCCCGGTGAAAAAGGAGGAAACTGAGTTAAAAAAGGGACCAAACTAAGCAATCGGTAATAGTTTGGTGACCAAAGTAGAAAAGTAATAATAGTTTGGTGACCAAACTAAGAAATCAAGTTGGTCTGCAGTTCTGAGGTATGCAATTCGAGCTGCTGCTGCTTTCCTTGTATGTCTAAATTCCTGCCTATATTTTCAGAGAGGCCTCATGAAATCTGTTGTAATTGCAGAAGTTAATTAATTTCGTATTGTTCAAATAAAATATTAATATTATTTTATTTACTTTACAATGAAGCGTGATTAAATTAACAACGTATTTATTGGTAATTAAACTAATATCCATGATACAAAATATGTATAATAAAATTTGAGTAAGAAAATGAAACAAAAAATACAATTACTTGAACAACAAAAAAAAGACTATAATGTACATATAACATCACCTTGGTGATAGATGTTTCTTACCCTTTCAAGTTGGATTAATATCACCCTGGAAAAAGAATATAAACAAAAAGCATTATTACTTTATTTTTATATGATTCATATCTGTTTTAAAGTTAATGTTTAAAATTTATAATTGTTCTTTTCAACCATGACCATATATTATTATTTATTTTAACCACGAATTTTATTTTATCTATGCGAAGAATGCATTGGAAATTGGAACCTTATGGCAAATGTTCTTAATTTTTTTGACAAAGAAAAAAAAATTATTCAACAGGAACAAAGAACATTAACTACAGAAACAAGTGTCACATAAGGCAAATTAAAAGCCATTATCCGCACTAGAGGGAGAGAACATCTGAAAGAAAGAACAACAAACATAAAAACAATGCACCAAAAAAAAAAAAAACCATAACATGATTTCCCAAGTCGAAATTCGATGACAGCTCAAATAGGTGACACCTCTATGAGTGTTTTTATCTGGAGGCAGACTCTCCGTCTCCAACATCTGCTATTTGAGTTAAACTGGAAACAAGAGAAGCAACAGGGGAGTAGCTATCGATCATCAAGCAGCTCTCATCCCTAAATGTAAAAGCAAACCGAGGCAAAACGGACATCCAAAAAGCAGTGAAACAATGGAAAAAGGAAGGCTTGCGAGGTGGCCGAGCAATATCCAATAGTCGCGGCAAAGGAAGGGGAAGAGCAGGCCGGAGATGACTCCGACGAGGATGCTCAGCCATCGTTCTCAACCCCTCGAAAGCCCCTATCTTCGAAGATATCGGCCTTTCTCCCAAACCATCGCCCAAGTTTCGTGGGGAACACTATGGACCGCCGAGAAACCTGGTTTCCAACGAACGGTTACCGAGAATAGTCGGCAACAATCATGAGGGGTGAACAGTAACCTATCTCTTAAAATAGAGAACTTGAGATGCTAAGAGCAGCGATGACCGACTAGCTCCTGGAGATGTAACGGTACTGTTGGGGAAAAAGAAAGGGAGGAGCGGCGTTGCTTAGGGTTTTTTGTATGATGAGGGTTGAAAACGGTAAAATGTTCTCAAATTGGTACTTTTACTTATTACTATTTTTATTAAAATACTTATTATACAAATTGGTATTATATTGACAACTTTTCTCAAATTAATTCTTGCGTCATAATCAACCAAATTACATGTCACAAGTTAAAATACTATATCAATTTGAGAATTTTCTTCAAGTTGTGGCATATTAGATTGGCACATTAGCAGTTCTGTTAGGAGCCCAAGAAAACATGACAATTATATCAACCGGCCAGAAATATTAAGGCTTCAAACAAAAGCATTTATCTTATCGTTTATTTTCATGCTTACACATCCTACATTGGAGCTCTAAAGTCCAAACTAATGACACTGAAATCACATTTCCTTTCTCACAACCAGTGGAGATTCGGATTCGGCCTTTGGAAGGAAAATTCAAATCCCAAATAAAGTACAATAAAAAATGACACGCTAAATGATCATAATTCATGTGTTAAACAGCAACAGCAGGCCTGAGGGAGATGAGTGCTTTCTTAATTCTCTCAAAAGCGGCTTGTAAGGTGGTGAGGGATGCTGCATATGATATCCGAATGCAGCTATTGTCCCCAAATGCATCTCCAGGGACTAGTGCAACCTGTCAATCATTACAAGCAGTCTTTAATGTTTGATCTTCGATATTCAACACAGGATTCCATAAATATCTAAGTAACATAATCCTAATTTCTTTAAAAACAAGAGCTTTGAAACAGCATTCAATGACGCATACCTGAGCATTGTCCAGGAAGTATCGACAAAGTGACTCTGAATTTTCAATTTTACCAAAACCTTCAGCTTCCACTCCGTAGTAAGAACTGAAATCAATGAAGAGATAGAAAGCTCCCTGCAACCAAAAGCAGGGCAAGCAAGAAGTACGTTAAATGAAGAGCTAAATCTTGAAACATTGAAGAAAACTGGACGTGCATGCCCGAGGTCCCCCCCTTTTGTGTGTAAATAAATAGGGTTTGCCCAATAAGAGATTTTGGGTCGATATGGGGTACCTGAGGTTCCGATATCTTAACACCTTCCAGTTCCCCAAAGCTTTTAACCAAGAAATCTCGTCGTTCTCTGAATGCTTTCACCATGGTGGAAATTGCTTCCCCACCAGCATAGCCCAAGCCTAATGCAGCAACTGCTGCTTTTTGTGCTATACTGCTGGCTCCTGAAGTGGACTAAAACGTATAAACCAAATTTAGGTTTAGATTTCTGCATAATGCTTAAACTACCAAAAATACACATTTAACTAATGCATTAATGTCTTGATATGCATAACATACACAAGTACACTAATAGATATATCAACCTATTGCCACTAATTGACATATTGGTATTCCATTGCCTTATTCTGTCCGAGATCAGCAATACGAGTCCTTATGTATCAGTTTCAATTGGTTAGAGATCTACAGACACTTACTCAGCAGTATTCTTCTTTACATAAACACTCACAAACCAGGATAAGCAAAAGACGGTAATATGTTAGTTAATGACATGTTTTGATTTTACACAAACACAAGCAATTTTAGCTTTTCAAGCACAGTCCAATTATCTAATTCTCATGAAACCCCAGGACATGTCTAACCCCACTTCACACCCTAATTTGGCTCAAATGTTTTCTTCATTTATTGTTTTATTTTATGGCTCAAAATTATATATTTCAAAACTTCATAATACTTTGCTAACATTTGGTCAATAGATGGTTCAGTATTTTATTGAATCCTACAATCACAATTACATGCAAGTTCATCCAATTGAAGCATCAACCCTCAAGCAAAATGCAATGCATCAAACTGGTCAAGTATGAATAAACGTACACAATGTTCTAACTGTTATAATGAGTCTCAAAAGCAAATCCACAACATCCTATAATGTTCAATTTAATGAACCACATTAACTGCTACATAGCTTCAACTTTAAGTACAAAGAGAATGAACCAAACTAAAGGGTACGCAAGGTAAACTTTGGTTCAAAACTCTTGAGCAGCTTGGAGTAATATCAAAGGTATGGACACTGAACAAACTTGAACAAGTATTGGAATTAGGATGTTCAAAAGATGCTAACTTGAGATGACTAAATATGTATTGTAAACTTTATAAACCTATATAACTGTGCACATGTCATGTTCTAAGATATACACAGTGCCTTACCAAGGAAATTAACTACATCCAAATTGTCCGTTCTTCTAAACATTGAAAGGTACCGCAATATTTAACTTTCAGAATGATGCAGGAGCAAAATTAGAATTGATTTAGGAAGGATTTAGATTAAACCTTTCCGGAGCTGTAGAAAATCCCAAACAAGGTAATAAGCCCCAATAAAGAACATTAGTGCAAGCTCATTCAGATGCTTGACCAGCATATGTTAGAGATTAATACTGGCCCAGGTAGTCAATACCAATGGAAGCACTGTTTTTTTCTCTAGTACCGGTACATATCACTACCGGTGAGTTCCGATATACTTTGTCGAGTTTATCATTATTCTTTAAATATTGTTCATATATAATATATACATGCAACTATACCTCAATTAGATACATGTAAATATATTTATATGAAAATATAATTTTTAAAATTACTAATTAAGTTCAATAACTTAATTAAATAATTATATTTCATTTAAAATAAATGCAATTATAAAAATAAAAATAGTTAAGAGAAAAAATGAAAAATTGGATTAAATCTTGTACTAATCGGTACAGGCTGGTATACACCATTACAGCCTGGTGGCCGGTATTGACCAAAATGGACCGTAAAACACCAAGATTTTGACCATAGCGAAACTTAAACTACTTGGAACAGGTTTAAGAATGGAACGGCTGGTACGGTACTAACTACCATGGTAGTGGCTAGCCGCATCTGTGGTCCCTGATATACCACACAGCCAATCCAAGAAAAAAGCGCCAAATCTTCTGATCATTCCCCATATCAGACTAGCAGCAAAATCCACTTGATCTCCAATAAAGTTCTTCAGAGTTTATTATAGGCAAAGGCAATAGCATTGCTACAACAATGCAAGCAGGACACAGTTTTCTCTGAAAAAAATGAAAATGATAAGTAAATGCAACATACCTGACTCTGGATTTTATTACACGCCGCAACAAAGTGTTTAGGTCCGGCAATATATCCAAGTCGCCAACCAGTCATTGCAAAAGCCTATAAATATCATCTTCAAAATGTCAATCCTCAAAATGGCCACTGAAGGAACTAAACCAAAGTTGAGCATGGAAAATTCATCAATTGAGTAGAAGGGGCTACCTAAAACAAGGTTTAAATGCAATTGAGTTACCTTGGAAAAGCCATTGACTGTTAGAGTCCGCTCCCACATGCCTGGTAATGATGCAAAGCTTGTGTGAGTTGCTGGTGCGTAAATTATATGTTCGTATATTTCATCAGATAGCACCTGAGTAAGTCAATAACAAAAAGCTCAGTGTTGGAGTATCAGCATAGCATATGTCTGAGATTTCAGGCTATGTAATAATACCAGAAGCCTGGGATGCTTTGCTACAATTTCTGCAATTTTTTCAAGCAATTTCTTAGGGTAAACAGATCCAGTTGGATTAGATGGAGAGCATAGAATCAGCAGTCTTGACTTTTCAGTGATTTTAGACTCCAGGAGCTCTGGATCCAATAGAAAATTATCAGAGATGAGTGTCGGAAGAATAACGGGTGTTGCATCAGCCAGCCTTGCCATTTCCGGGTAACTCACCCAATATGGAGCAGGAATTATTACCTGAAATAAATTATGCACTCATAATCAAGCTACCTCTCATAACTCTACTTGCTGGAAGCATGATTTTGAGTACCTAATGAAGGCTACTAGCAGATAATACATTTGGAAGGAAGATCTAATAATATGAACAGGAAATAACCATTCTAGCATGCAGGAAAATGTTATAATATTTACAAACTTCATATTATTTTCTTATTTATAGGTTATTTTTATTCATTTGGTTTCCTATCGCTACTTTCTTGACAAAGCTAGGCTAATACTTGATCTATTTTTACGCCAAGCATTTCAATATCCATACTGTATTTTTTATTGCCTAAATTTGTACCCTGGAAACTGGAAGTTAAATACGTATGGTGTAACTGAAACTCTGATGGCACAATCAATAAGGAATTCAGTCTATAACTATCACTACAAGGTGGTATATAAAAAATCTCTTATTTGAGAACGGATACTGCAATCAACTTAACAGATAATCACACACAACTGAACATTCTTGCAAAAGAAAATTGTAGTTTTAACAAAGGTTGAGTTTGGGAACATGAGCTGCATGGGGTATTTGAATTTGATTAATTCTGCAAATAGCTGACGGATGCATTCAATATGCGAAAAAAGCAAAAAAGTTATAAAGTAGAAGGCACCTTTGATATTCTTAGACGAGAATATAGTTTCAGACTCACCTCAATATGCAATAAGAAACAATGGTATTTGAAAGTAACCTTTTCTTACATATTAAAAACTCATTCATAGAATTTGGGTCGACATATTCCTAGCATGCTCTATGGTAAAGATTGTCAAATAGAAAAACTATACCTCATCCCCCGGAGAACAAACTGCAAGAGCTGCTTGAAGGATACTCTGTTTAGCACCATTACTGACCACAATTTGATCAGGTGAATAAGAGATTCCATTCTCCTCTGCAACAAATTAAAGGAAATTAGTAAAAAGAACTAGAAAAACATGAGAAATCATGACTCATCCTACTCCAAAGGTAAACACGCATCAAATTTACACTTTTTTAAATCAGAAAAACACTTGCATAAAATATACACATACCTTTTAGCTTATGACAAATGGCTGTACGAAGTTCTGAAGTACCAGCATTGGGAGTGTACCTTGTGTAACCTTCACGGATAGCATTTATCCCAGCCTATTTTTTTCAGAAACAGCAAAAGTACAACAAATTAAATTACTATTTATTGTAAGAACAGAGTCTAAAGTCTAAACTAAAAGATGTCACACAACTTAAACAGAGAAAACAACAAGGACGGAAAATGGACTAGAAAAAGAAAAGTACCTCCGCTATAATGGTAGGTGTATCAAAATCGGGCTCTCCGGCAGCCAATCGAATAACAGGGACACCAGCTTGTGCAAGGGCAGTTGCATGATCAGTTATAGCCACCGTCTTTGAAGGCTTCACGGAGTTAACTCTGGGGCTCAAAGAGATGTCAACTTTCACTTGATCAGAGCTGCTACTCTCAGCCTTCAACATTGCATTCATTCTAGATGACTGTTGCCTAGAAGTCTCAACCGACCTGCCAAGAAGTACATATAACTAAACAACGAAATTCTCCAACATATCTGGTCCTTTCACCCCTTGGGGGATAATCAGACTTTTGAGACAACTTTTCTGTCATTTTCACACAAATGAGGAAATGCTTGAACAATATGTTTTTTTAATCATTAAGTTGATAGATAGCATTGCTTGCGATAGTGTCACAAAGGTAAGTTAAGTTTCTTAAATTAAAATAGCTCTACAACTTCAATGAATCAACTTAAGGAATGAAGTAACTAAGAGTAACGATGTTTCTCTTTACACTACCATAGAAGAGACAATACTACACGAAATCACTTCCAAAGCAATTTGTCCGTACATATTGTCAACCCAAAATACATAAGACAGAATGACCCATATTCGAGTGGGGGAGTCTAACGTACAGCAGGTGAGTTAAGTTTCGAAGCTTGCCGTTTTTTAGCGGCACCCTGAACCTGATGCACCCCAGACTCACCCTACTCGACTTACAAAGGGTGTTGACACAGATGACCTAGAAATAAATTTATGATCTTTCTTCCAATGAACATAATAGACAGATGTAAGAGAACGAATTAAAGAAGAAGAATTAAAATGAGGGAGAAGATAGAGGAGCAAGGGGAGACACAGACACAGAAAATTTAGGGAAGAAGACGACAGATTTCATTCATTTCATCGATATCCTATTCACATTCGTTTCAGGGTTTTTAACCTAATACAATAAAACGACAACGTTTAAGTAATATAAAATAGCTAAATGCAATAAAACTGTTTTAGTGGCTAACTAAAACGGTGCGTTACAAAACTTCGCCCTCGAAAGAATCCTTGTCCTCAAGGATTAATAAGGAAATTCCATGACCACCCTTGAAGACAAAAGCAATGACTCGGGATTTCTTTAAGTGATTCGACCAAACATTCCCAAATGCTCTTTTCGCCTTGGTCCAGAACGATCCATGATCACCCTTGAAGACAAAAGCAATGATTCGGAATTTTTTCAAGTGATTCGACCAAACATTCCCAAATGCTTTTTTCCGCACAACCGCAACAACGAGTAAACCATCATCTGATGAACCATTGATTAGTTCAACCACACCTTTAGCCTCAGAGCTTTGCTGGTCATCTTTGCTACTAGCATCCTCTGTTGCCCAATGACAATGGATGTGCCGACTGCCAAGCCACTTTCCACTTAAGTCATTAATTGTACTTTGGGCATCCTGCTGGTTGCATAATGAAACAAACCAAAATCCTCTTGAGCACCCAATTTTTTTATCCCACGTAACCCTTGCATCCAAACAATTCTTGATATGCCATCCAAATAAATGCCTTCCATTTAGAGAAAATATAGCAAGAGCATGCTGTCCAAATAAATGCCTTCCATTTAGAGAAACTATAGCAAGAGCAAGTGATTTACAACCTAAGTAGTGGATGAACCCATATGATGACTTTTCCTTGCTAATAAGCTTGCAACTTTTAACAGGACCATCACTTGCAAAAGCATCTTGGAGTAGTGGTTCAATCACTTGTGAATGGATGTTTCCCATATACACACTACGGAAGGTACTTGGATCAAAACTAGGAGGCAAATTTTCACTTGAGATTGGCTCTATCTTAGTTAAGTTGCATCCCCTTTCCCAATATTCAAGATGTCCAAAGATAATAACCAGTTCAGCACTGCTGTTTCCCGCCAGACTCTTACGGCTTAACCGAAACTCTCCATCATCAGGCTCAACACTTTCCTCAATGTCATCTACATCTACAGTTACCCTACTAACACCCAAAAGATTTCTCCAATTACATTCAAAAGAACTATAAAAGGCTACACAGGTCATGTCTCCCATTGTAAACTGCACCACACACCTAATCAAAATATTAAAGGTAAAATACTTCATTTTGATTGAGCTAAAACAATATGCATCAATATCCCCTGCATAAAGAAAAATCCTTGTCCTCAAGGATTTAAGTGAGGAACTTTGTATGCAACTCCAATGCTGAATCCAGCTCACTCTATGCTTCCCCATTAAACAACACAAACAATGACCACCAAGCTCAAGCACCTTACCCCATTTTCCAAAGGTTTTGGTTATATCTATAGTTGATCTTTCCATTTGAATGTACCCCAAAACTTCTAGACGTAATTGCTCTCTATAATCTGTTCTACAGATGACTGCGAAAACTGAGTCCTTGAAACATCAATTTCCTTCAGCTCAATTCCGTTGTTAGCATCACTAGCAAGAATTACCTCACTGACTTGCTGCATTCGAAACTTATTGCTGCTCAACCATTGGTTATATTGCTCTGTCCTAAAAAAGTAAATATGGGCAGCAAACTGCTCACAATCAACAATGTATCGAGCAAGGCACGACACCCCATTTTCACACATCTCAAGCACGTTACCTTCAGAATAAATGATTCTTTCAAGATACTCTTTGCTGCTTATTCCATGTATTACAAAAATCAGTCCATAGACTACCACATTGTTGCCCTCCATCAATAATAGTCGAAATCTATAGGGGTCGTTCAGTTTAACAAACACATTGGCATTAATAAACTTTGTCGAACAGACTCGTGCAAGCTTCCTAAGTTGATCACTCTCAAGTCCATAAATAAACTCTTCCAATCGATCTCTTAAAGCATAAGGACCACTAATTTTATCAATAACAGTACCAAAATCAATTTCATTTGGAGTTCTCCTAACCATACTACTACCAACAATTGAAGTTCCCCTTGAGTAAACCTTACGCGCAAAATTCAGCTTTGAAACATTTCTATTCAGATCAACGCCCGTGACTATCCTATTTGGATAAACATGAAAAATTACCTGGTTTGGATTAACGCTGCTCATATTGTTATGAGTTGTAGCCCTTGAATCAAATATATCTTCAATTGGTTCATCAAAACCCATAGAAGCCATTACTAGGACCTCATCCTTCAACGGCTCGGGCAAATAGTTAGATAAATCATCTAAACCAGTAGAAACTATTACCTCATCCTCTTGATCTTCATCACTGTGATATAGCATTTTATCGAACATTTGGGCTTCATCTGAACCCACCTCCGTAATCACACATGATTCCAGTACTTGTGTCGGCTCGGCAGAATCTGTCGACTCTGCATCCTTATAAAGCTGAATATCGAGTTGGCAGCATCATCGTAAACATTACGACCTTGAAGAGAATTTATGGCCGCGATAGCACCATAACCTTGATATTTGATCAGGAATTGAATGTCAAACGAGTTTTGAAACGGAGTAATCTTTTCGACAGACCCATAGGGTGAGAAAACCCGATGTAGAGCTTCTTGAGTAATGGGAAAAATTGCCTGGTGGATTGTAACAAGGAGCATTCGATTCGCGTTATGTATGTCGAAGATAGATTTCAGTCCCTCACGGAACTCAACCAAAAATTGATCGTTAACCATAGGCAGGATTGATAGCTCTGATGCCTTTGTAAGAGAACAAATTAAAGAAGAAGAGTTAAAATGAGGGAGAAGATAGAGGAGCAAGGGGAGACACAGACGCAGAAAATTTAGGGAAGAAGACGACAGATTTCATTCAAACTTTCGATATCCTATTCACGTTCGTTTCAGGGTTTTTAACCTAATACAATAAAACAACAACGTTTAAGTAATATAAAATAGCTAAATGCAATAAAACTGTTTTAGTGGCTAACTAAAACGGTGCGTTACAACAGAATACAGAATCTATAAAATGCAATCAGAACCCAAAATTTCTTACCCAAGAATGAAATTAAAACAAACAAGTGGTAGGGAAAATAAGAAGGCTGGAACTTACTTGAAGGAGAGATTTGCAAGAGAAGAAGGGAAAGAAACGGAAAGGGAGGGGTTGGAGGAGGAATTTGATCCAGAAAATTGGGAGGGGTTGGCAAGACGGGAAATGGCTGTTGAATTATGAAGAGAAATTGCCATATGTAATGGATGAAGATTCAAAAGGAAATTCTGGGGAAGAGGAGAGGTGGTAGCTGTTGCTTCTCAGCCAAATAAATCTAATCTTAAAAGGGGAAGACGGGGAGATGGGGTTGTTGGAGCGAACAGAAAGGGAAGGGGGTTGGTGGGAGAGAATATAAAGGGCTGTGTGCAACGCAAGCTTTTATTAATATCCCAGCAACCTAAACTTTGAAAGTTAGAAGGCAGTGTGGAAGTAAAGGGCTTACTCTCTGTTTCTGCCGCCGCTGCTACCGGCGGTGTGCCTCCTCTCTCAGACTCTCTGTCCTTAACTTTAAAATCTGTGATTGACGCCCCTGACTTCTCAGATATTGATTCAGATTGCCTTGCGACACATTTTTTTTTAAAATACCTAATTCACCCTTTGCCTCTAAAATATGTTTATTTTCCCAATGCAGTATTTATTTATTTTTTATCAGAAGTGTGTAAAAAAGTTTGAAATGACCCTATTTTATCAGCTCTTATATTTCTCAATTTGGTACTTAAAATGTTTTTTTGACAGAATTATTTCTGAAGTATGAAATGTTATTCAAATTGCCACAATCATAGATAGATAAAAGTATGACACATGACAATCTGATCAAGTCAATAATAAATGACATATAAGTCTGTTAGGTTTTATTTTATTAAGTTCAAATAATAATTTATTTGATTTCTTGATTTAAGGGCCTAAATGTAAAAAATGATTTAATTGATTTCCCCCCCTAAAAGCACAAGAATTTTTAATACCATTAAGTCATTAATTTTAAGAGGCAAAATGCATTAAGCCAAAAGAAATAAAATGATGGGTCTGGCCGAGATTGACTCTTTTAATATTAGAATCGGTATGTGTTTGTGGTAGGTGGAATAAAAAAATAGGCTTTTAAGAGTAATTTTTTTCCACAATTCCTGCTGCAATAAATAAAGTAAAAAAATGTGGAAGTTGAGAATCGGTACATGTCTTCTGAATCAAATTATAAAATTATATCGATGAAAACATACTATAATAATAACCAAAAATACATGGGGTTGGTGGGAGAAAATGAAAAAGGGTTCTTGGAAAGTGAGGCGTGGAATTGTTTTGAAGTTTGAAGATGACGATTAATGAATGGTACTTCACCTAATTTGTAATTGTCTCTGCCTGTTTGCTTATCTACCCCTTTCTTTAACCTAAATTTGAATTTTGTTAGCGTTAAATATATGTAATTTTATTAACAATCAGTTAGTCTAATGGGATATGACACTATATCTTTTTAACAAGGTTAAGGGTTCGGTTCTTTATATTATGAATGTAGCAAATTGAGTTAGAAGGGTTGCTTAAATAATAAACACTTACGGTACTCAATTTGAATTAATCAACAAATAAATTGAATATCAGTGATTAAAAAAATGTAATTCTGAATTCATTCTATTTAATGGCAAATGTATCCATGCTATGTGATGAAAGAAAGCACATGAGATTTCCCAGGGAAAAATAGGCAAATTCGCTTTGATATTTTTTGAGACCATTGAGTACAATATGTACATGATGTGTATATGCTTTCGTTACTTCCAATCAATTGAGGGTTAAGCCCATTATTCTCAAAATGTCCATCCGCCCTCTTCCTCTCTCTCATTTTCTCAGCTGCCAAACACTGTTACTACAGAAATTACAATGGAAAGAAAGCAAATACAATATGAACATTTATTTGATGCAAGAAACAATATCAATCCCCTAAAACAACCACTCTTATCAAAGTCGGAAAACGAAATTACTCATCATTACGCTAACACGCACACAGAATAACAGTGAACCAAAGCTAGGAAAACACTTCAAAGCCCATGGTCATGCGGGTCTTCTAGCTGAGTCGCCACGTGATTCACCTGACTCAGTCCACAACCACCTGGCTCATTCGTAGCTCCCGTTCCTGCCACCGTCACTGCCAGCCTCTGATCTCCACCTACAACGGCATCCGTCACCGCCGACACAGGATGAAGATGAGGGAAGGGCAAGTAAATGCTATGCACTATGACATTCAAATTCCTTATCATATCAGCCACCTTAATCGCCACATAGTTAATCCTCAGCTGATTTTTTATAGCCCCTCCGGCCGTCGTCACCACCAAACTCTGCCCTCTGTCCAACGTTGGCAGCGTTGTCCCCACCGGAAGTCTCTCCAGATCCGCAACCGTCAAAAACTGGTTCGGCACGATATGGAACCTTACACTGTGGATGTAAGCGTAGGAACCGGAGAAGATGGACACGTCATCAAGAGCGAAGATCGTGACATTGACGAGAGGAATGAGATCGGGATACTTGATTTTCATAGCGAGAGAGAGAACGGAGAAGCCGTTGTTCCTCAGCCGTAGCATGGCGTCGCGAAGCATGAACCGCATCAGAGCGACGGTTTGTTGCTGCTTAAACAGGTTGTTTGGACTACTACGATCATGGTGGAAGGGGAAAGAGAGTGACGTCATCCGTTCTACATCACAAGAGAAAGGCGAGAGAGGTGAGATGTAGCCCTGGAGGCCGTGGATTATGAGTAGGCCGTTGTTGAACAGATCTGGTTGAGTGATTTCGACTCCGCCGATGAAGATCTTGTGAACGGTGAAGTTTCTCTGGTTGTTGGCGGTGGAGGTGACTGTTAAGCAAAGGCCGGGGCTGAGAGTTTCGATCTTGGTACCAAAGGTGAGTTTACGGAGGTAATCATCGGTGAAGAGGCCCGGGACCAAGTGTTCGCGGAGGAGGGAAGGAGTTGAGCAAGAAATACAAGAACGGACAGAGGAATCAGAGGGAGCAAAGATAGTGTAGGGCCCGGACCAAATAGCGGCGGAGGCGGAGTCGCTGAAGAGAGAAGGAGCGGCGGTGGCAAGCTCGTTAAAACCGAGATGAGAGAGGATGGGTGCGAGGAGTGAAGTGTCGGAGAGGACGGCGTGCTCCTCGTGATCATCATGAGGTGGTTGAGGCGACGGTGAGATAGTGAAGAAGGGGGACTGCGGTGGAGCGCTGATGGTGGCGGTGGCGGTGGCGGCGGCAGCGGAAGAGGAGGAGGCGAGAAAGTGGTCGAAAGTGGAGTGGGAGATGGGGAAGAAAGAGAGAGCGAGGAAGACGAAGAGATACAGAGAAAGAATAGCCATTTCAGGGTGAAAATGAAGGATTAATGGATGATTGAGAGAAAGTGTGCATTTATAAGATGGGGGTGATGGGGTGCGTGAAGGGAAAGGAGGCGCGTGGGATTACCTGGCAGTGACTGTTATAGGGGTTTGTTATTTTTGGCGGGAATCCAAGAAAATTGTAGAAAGCGGATTTTCAAGAAGTTTCAATTAAAAAACGTGCATAAATACTAAAACTACACTAGCAATCACTTGGTTTCAGACATTTCTTTTTTTTTCCCCTTCATTTTCGTTTTATTTAATTTATCATTTTCCTTTTCTTTATTTAGTTGCAGACGATGGGATAGAATTATTATTACTATTTTGAATTTATTATTCTTGAATTTATTTAATTAATCTATTTTTGGTTATTTATCAATATGTCTTATTTTTTATTATTTTGTTCATTAAAGAGGTGACACATTATTATCCACCAAGAGTACATCAAATGTAATCTCTATTTCTAAAGGAATAAATACTAAAACTACACGTAAACTTTAGTCAAATGTACGATATCATAGATGAATTTTGATTTTATATAATTATACACATCAAATTTTGATTTCGATTTAATTATATATACAATTGTTTGCTCTATTGTACATATTTAAAAGATAAATATGTCATTTGTTTTCCTATTATATAGATATAATTATTTGGCTACATGATTTTAAACATAGCCTAAAATTTTCATGACAAATGTTATTGTGAAATATTTAAGTATTAAAAAAATAAATAAATTGGATACTTATCAGTTATCACCATTTTAATTTCACTTATACAAAAAATTCACTGACAATACATCTGATAATATATATATTCACTAACAATACATATGATAATATATATATATATATATATTTTGTAACACTCCTAATAAATTAATATGTTAAAAAAAGGAATGAGAAAATAAATGATTTATGCAGCCAAGGAGATTTGAGCTTCCACCTCTTAGCCTAGTAAACCCAAGCCTCAACGAATTGAGCAAAGGCAATTGTTGGTCTTAGCCCACCCTAAACTTATTTTAATTCGTGCCTAAAAAGTCTGAACCAAACATAAATTAAACTCTGACTTTTCACCTACTGATATTGAATGCCATTCAAATATGGAAAATGAGAGAGAGAGAGAGAGAGGGATTTTAGAATTTTCTTTCAAGCCTTCACATCTCCACATCTCTCGATCACCATTCGATCTCTCTCACCGCGTCGTCGTGGCCACCACCACCTTCACCAACGGAATAGTCGTCCCGTCCTCACCCCCGATTGCCACTCGCTCGATAGCACCACCAAACACCGTGAATACCTGGTTGAAAGTTCGGTAAGAAACCCCAAACTTTGTGTTGGGCTCGATTTCCTTTAACCGAATTGCTTGCCAAGTGGTGGAGAAGTCGATTTTGGGTGTTAATGATGGAAAGTAAAAAAATAGACAATGGACACAAGGATTTATAGTGGTTCAAGCTTCTAACAAGCTCTACATCCACTACCTTAGCTCCCACTAAAGATTTCCCAAATTCACTAAGAATTTCTTCCCATTTTACAATGCTTAGGAGGCAACCTTTTACAACCTAGACTCACTCTCCAAGTCTAGCATCCAAAGCTCACAACCCGAGCTTTGGGAACTCTCCTAACCAAAAGAGATTCTAAGCAAACTGCTCTTAAAGGTACGTGTTTGCACTTAAATCATTCACCCAAATCCTAATACACTTGAGCATACATTGACATTTAAGCTCAACAAGTGTAGTCTATACAAAGAATGAGAATTTAAGCTTTAAGACAAATTTGACATCATACTGTAGTTGACAATTGAAGCATTAGCCTTCCATAGATGCTTGGAGGTCCCTTATATACTCCCAATTGAGTTCCTAGCCGTTGGAGACCGTTGAGATTGAATTGGAGCTGTTGGAGCCTATATTTCCCACAATTAATGCAGTTCTGCAGCTGTCCATATCGATACACGATTACCCGTATCGATACACCCTTCTTAGAAACTAGCCGTTAAGCTCTTAGCTGCCTAACCGTATCGGTACACGTGTACCCGTATCGGTACAGGTACTAGCCGTTATGCTGTAGTCTTGCTAACCGTATCGAAGCACCTTGGTCTGTTTTCTAACCGTATCGGTACGCCTTGGTTTGTTTTGTAATATCCCAAATTTTAGCTAGTGACCAAAATGTAAATTTTGAAAGTTTAAGGGTTAAAGCATAAACTTTGGAAAAGTTTAGGGAATAAAGCGTAAATTTCCCCAACAAGTGATTTTATTCAGTATAAGAGTGAATCAGATCGAAATAGGTACCTTGATATCAGTTTTAAGAATTAAGATGCAGAAAAAGGTCCCGAATTTGGATGGAATGAAATTGTTAAGCGTGCTCAAGCCAGAGAAATACAAGGATGGGTGACCTTCGAGAAGGTCCCATAAAAGTGTTTCTGATTGATATTTTGGACTCATTAAGAGTAAATAATATTCGTATGGATTTACGATAAAGGATTTCTAAGAGAAATTTTACTTTTTGAAGATTTTCGATAATTATCGGGATAATAGACTGAGTTAAGAAAATTCAGTCTAAGTCATTAAGGAAGGAAGTTTTTATGAGAAGATAATGTTTATTTCCCGAATATGGAAATATGAAAATTTTGGAATAAATCTGATAGTTCAGAAAATGTAAAATCGTAGAAGTATTTTACGAATATTGGGAAATCGGATCGAATTGAAATTTTGAAGACAGTTCCAAAGATTATGGGAAATTTATAAAATATTATTTTATGAATATTTTATTGTTGGATGGATTCTAACTAGATTTAGTTAGACTATGATAGAGTGGCTATAAAGCTTTAAAGTTCGTAGGAAAAAAAATTGGAAATCGTATTGAGTAAGATTTGAATATTTGAATCAAATAAAATTTCATAAATAAATATCTAAGATATTTATGGAGGATGGTTGGATTGGAACCAAATTAGTTCAATTTTAATGGAATGGCAATTTTCAAGACTTGTTGTAAAAAAGACTAGTTGGAGGGCAAATTGGATATTTTCCATGGATGGCATTTTTGAAATATTTTGAAACATTGAGGGAAATTTTTAAAGGTGAATAACACTTGGATTTGATCATGGCCATTGATTTTTGATAAGATTAAATCTTGGCCTTTGGATTAAAAGGGTAAATTAGTAATTTTACTAATTAAATGAATTTTAAATTCATTTAATTTTAACATGTGGATTAAATAAGTAAATGATGAACCAAATTTGTTCATCTTTCTTGAAATATTTCGGACTAAAGGGAGAAAAAAAGAGAAATTTCCAAGCTCGATTCAAGCACCGAAACTCAACTTTCAAGTAATCTCTTCAACTACAAAGTTATTCTACTATTCAAGCTCTATCTCTTGATGTTAATAATTCATGGAAAACATGTTTGATTGATGAGAATTTTGCATGACAAGAAATTAGGGTTTATGGAAAAAGTTTGGGGCTTTTGGAATTTTATGATTCCATGATGAAATTTAAGTTGGAAACAAGCTGTTATGATGATAAAATCATGTTTTTGAGTTGGGATTTAAACCCTACACATTTTAGTTTGTATGAAGACGATTAGGGTTTATGGATTCATGTTTGATTTAGGGTTTGATGCTAGATAAATGATCTAGTAAGCTTGATTTGTTGTTTGAAAGCAAAACCCTAAATTTAAAGTATAGGGACCATTTCATCAATTCTGAAAGTTAAAGGACCAATCTGAATTTTTTATGATTTTGAAGTGTATTTATGCTATTAATGATGTTGGAGATGTGAAATTGAACTAAGAATGCTAAACTGATGTTGAATTAAAGTAGTGATCATTTTGACAATTTGTCAAAGTTAAGTGACCAATTCGGAAATAAGATTTTGGATGAGGACTAAATCTGATTTTTAGTTGAAATAATAGAACTCAAGTAGTAATGTTGATTTGAGGACTAATTTGCAAAGTTAAGAAGTTTGAATCCCTACCTTTGCATTTTAGTGACTATTTCGGCAAAGAAGGAAAATTAGAGGAAATTATTGTGAATAATTATTTGATGAAGAAGGTGATAATCTGGTATAAGAAGAAATTAGTATAAGGTTTGAAGTTATTCATGGAAGTTGTGTAGGAAAACTAGATTTTGGCAGTAAGTTTGAAAATTCACCATAAATTCTACAAAAATGGTTAGATGGTGAATTTTATACCGATGTAAAGATTTGTTCATCTAGTTTCGTTTCCAACAAATGAAAACTGATTTCGAGTTCCGAGTTAAAAGATATGAATTTTTAAGTGATGAAAGGTCAGAAAACAGAGCACCAGTCTATTCCGAATTTCAGCACTGTAATCGACTTTGAAAATTCGCCATAAATCGTACAAGTTGAATCGAGACTATTAATTTATATGGATGAAAAGCTTATTGAACCTAGTTTCTTTCAGAACAAACGTAATCAGATTTCAAGTTTTAGATCATTTTATAGAAATAAATATTTGAAGGTAGTACAAGCTGCCAGAAAATGGAAATTTAGATATTTTGTATCTAAAGTTTGTTAGCGAGCTCGGAAGAATTATTTGAAGTTCGAAATGGTCATTAAAACCAAAAATGGGTTTTGGACAGTATAAGGAAAGAAGGAAAAACTTTTGGAAATTTTGTATATTTGAATGACTAGATTCGAAAGCATGTTTAAAGTATTGTTAGATTTGAATCTAACGAATGTCATTCGTATTTATGTGATCAATGAAGTTGATCCGAATCAAAAGAGGGTTCGAGATACTATGAGGAAAAGGATCGAGTAAGCTTAGTGAGGCAAGATAATAAATGACCCAAATGAGTGCATTTATATGTTTTAAATGTATTTTGATAAATTTTGCAAAATTTATTTATATGAATTTATTTAAAATGACAACATGGTTTTTGTACAAGCTATACAATGTTTTACAAGCAAAGGAAAAATGTTAGTATATATTGGGGTATGAACTGTCCTATTATATTGTTTTGACAATTTATTATTGAATAAGGATGATATATGGATCATATGTTTTATCGACATTTTTACGTCTATATGATAAATTACAAAGTTATATGAAATGGATTTATTGCCCAAGTTTATGATAGAGAGTGACAGTATAGTGACATGCCATTAGAGGTCGAGTAGTCGAGGACTACGTGTAGCTGCACACCGATCTTCGGATCTATATGTTATTGGCACTTATGTGTTTATATGATATCGACATTAATACGTCTATATGATATTGACACTTATGTATTTCATATGGTATTGGCACTTTATGTGTTTTATATGTTATCGTCATTTTGGTGACCAGTACTCAAGGAGTACAGATCTGGCATACTTCAGTTTCTCTTTATACAATTCTTGGGCTACTTATACGAATGAAATACTTAATGATCACCATTTTTTATATACGACGCCTTTATTGCTTTTAAAGTATAAGAAAGATTTGATATGAACTTGCTTAACCATGTTTTCATTTACCCATTATTTAATTTTATGACTTATTATAATGCCTCACTAAGTTATACTTAGTGTGTGATTGTTTCACGCGCAGGAAAATAGAAGCGTTAGGAGTAAGGAGCATTAGCGAACATCATCTATCAAAAATAGGTACATCGGCATCAGTAATATAATTTTTATACTGTTTGATTTTTACTAGTCGACATGTATATTAAAACGTGAAGCATGCTCTGATATGAATTGTATTTTATTCAGAATCTAAATGATTTTAAATTAGGCAGTTTTCAGGCAGTTTTATTATTTATATGCAAATGGATCAAATTGTTAAGTTGCTGCCTGAATCTAGATTCAAAATCGAATGTGAAATATTAAGTTTAAATTTTACATGATTAAGTATTTTCAAAATTAAAGGATAAATTGCCTATGTTTTAAAGAAACAAATTTTTTTACCGATTTTTGAAGTGGGAATTTCTTTACAAGTGTAATGTGACATCTCTAACTCGTATTCAGCAATGGATACGGGAAAATGAGTGTTACATGTTTGGCAAACCGTATTGGTAGGCTTTGGTCTTGTTTCGGTACGCCCTGCAATAAATGACCGTTGGGGTAGTTAAAGTGGAGATCGGTACGCGTACATGCGTATCGGTACGACCCTACCCGTATCGGTACGCCTAGGGGCGTATCGGTATGGTTTTTGGTTACTGGAAAAATATTGTAGTTGAAACCCTTGGACCATATCGATACGGGGTATACCGTATCAGTACGTGATAAGTGTTCAAAAGTACTATTTTTCTTACCCTTTTTACTCATATTATTGTTAGACTTAGGCTCATATTAGTTGCATAATTAGCTATTCATGCATTAATCCATGTTTCCTTCCAACGTTGAGCTTGATTACATAACTGGGTAGTTTTTGTGGAAAAAGATGCTGCTTTGGTGTGTTTTGTGTGTATGTGCAGGATCATTTGCCAAAGCAAGGCTAGAGCTAGTTGCCAGGGCAATACATGAAGAAGATGCCGAGCTAGTTGCCAGGGCAATGCATGAATGAGACGCCGAGCCAGTTGCCAGGGCAATTGTCGACAAAGAACAAGGTGATATGGTAGTCGAAATTGATGACTAGACAAGCCCAAGATGACGTGGAGCAAAGCCAAATCCCAAAGGAATTTGATTTTCATGAAGAGGTTAAAGAAGAATTAAATTCCAAGAAGATAGGAGAAGTTCTAATAGGAATATAATTATAATAAAGAATTATATTCTTTAAAGATAATTTAATTCCAACTTAACTTCCTCCTCAAAGAATGACTTTGACCTAGCCCTATAAATTAGAGGGGAATTTTGACAACTCTGAGAGGGCAAGATGAGAGAATTTTCGACAAGCTTATAGGGCAAGGAGATTTCGACAAGCTTCATTCTTTATCTTTTTCTTTCTTGTTCAATTAGGTTCATGCTAGGGATTATTTATCTTGTGTTTCTTTGGAACCTAGCCATGAACTAAATCTATTTGGCTATGGTTATTGTGTTTTGTGGTTGTGAGAAACTATTGGTTTTTGTTTAGGTAATAAGAGTTTTCACTTTTCTATTCAAGGTTTATTCATTCTTGGTTCTTATTCTTGTTTGCGAGTGAATTGGGAGAGGATCTCGTGACTTCATCTATTTATCTAATATCAGGAGAGTTAGATTCAAGAAACGAATGAATATGATCTTTATTCAATCTATTGGTGGTGAAGATTAATCCGGCTTAGGAATAAGTTAAGGATTTCAACGGCTAAGAGGAGCGCAAGATTGGTTGTTATTCACCCTTGATTCACGCAGGGATGTATTATCAAGGCATGCACAAGTAGCTAGAGTTTTGACTTAGGGATAAGAAGAAACTATTGAAGAACGCTCTGCCGAACCTTGAAGGTTGCTGCCCAGACGGCCAAGTAGTTGCCCAACTAGTCGCCCAGGCAACTATCGATTAGTTGCCAAGGCAACCCCGTTGTGCAAGTTGCCACGGCAACTGAGTTGCTCGTGCACTCTTTTACCAAGACGATCCAATCGGCTATCACACCTCAACTCACGATAACCTGGCCTATCTCTCTCATTTCATCTCATTCATTCTTTTACTTTATTGCTTTCTAGATTAGTTATTAGTTAAAACTCCTATAATCCTTTATTTGTGTTTTTACTTTTCTCAGTGCAAGAGACTAGATTCTTGAAGTGGCACCAATCCCTGTGGAGACGATATCTTTTATACTATAACTTGCAACGTGTATACTTGCACAATTGCGTAGCACTTATTACGCGCAACAGTACGCCTGTGTTGAAAACGTTAGTTTAGCTACTCTAAAACATTTAAAACATTTCCAAAACCTCTCAAAAACTTCTCAAACTTATTTTCAAGTTGTTTGGACTTAAAAACATTTTTGAATTCTTTTCAATTTAGTCCAAAAATATTTTTCAATTATTATATCAAAACAAATATCCTAACAATCTCCCCCTTTTTGATATAATAAAACCAACTTGAAAAATTATTTTTGAGATTCTCCCCATTTATAAAAATAAAATAAGAATAAGAGATTAATTTGTTAAAATCTTTAAGCTCCCCATTATTCATTTGAAAATTCAATTTTTCAAAACACCTTGCTTTTTTGTATTTCACTAGTTTTGACCACCTCGACCATCCGTTCATCGTGCCGCCACCATCAACGAGTTTCTTAGGCCGAGATGAGCAAAATCCTGCCCGTTGATTGTCCGTCCGTTGTCGTTTGAAGCCTAGCCGGAGCTATGATGTTTCTAATCTTTTTTCTTCATTTTTGGTATGTTGGTAAGAATTCTGAGTTAAATTTTCGGTTTATAGTTTAAATGGTTGGTTTTGTGGTTGTTTGTACAGTTATTCCTGTGTGATTTTGGCCGTTTGGGGCACCGCGCGTGAGAGTCACGTGCCACTGAAGACGAATTACGGCCGTTGCTCTATTCCTCATCTTCTGAGCCGGTCTAAACTGATTATGAACCGGTCTGACCCACCGAGCCAACTGAACTGGCCCAGACCGACTATAATAGATCGGGCATGTCTGATTAAACCGAGAGTGGGTTGGCCTGTTAAGGCCTTATAACCCGAGCCCAAAACCTGGATATTTGACCCGTCTAACCTAAGCCCAAACCCGATAACCCGAATCCATCTAACTCGACATGACCTGATGATCGAGTCAACCCAATCGAGTCAACTCGCTTGAGTTAACCCGTTGACTGAGTCAACTTACCCGAGTCAACTCACTCGAGTCAACCCGTTGACCATTGACCTGTTGACTTTGACCAAACGTTAACTTTTTTCCAAAACCCCCTAGTTTATGTTTTTAACATTTTGAGTTCATTTTTGAAGTCTGTTTCACGAAATTCTGACCCGAGAGCCTTCGAATCTGACCTCGAACCTAAACTTGTATATGTATTTAATTATTCAGTTAAGAACAATGTGAATAAGGATTGATCTTGGAATTTATGTAATTGAAGGTAATCATATTTCTTTGTATCCAAGATGTTGAGGAACGTTGAATTCGGGTTCGAGAGTGATCGAATGGAGTATCATGGATCGACTAATATAGTTTGAAACCCAGGTAATACATTACTACCTCATGTATGCTTTATGAAACATATTGGTATCTGGTAAATGCTTGCATGATCATGTCTAAGCATATGGCTAATTATGCTAATGTCTAATCAATTATAGAAAAAAATAATAGTAAACCAGTTAAGATTGAACTACTTGGTTAGGCAGTGACCTGTAAGAACTTCTGAGATCCAAGAATAATTGATAAGACTGTTATATTTTAAATATGGTTATGCTTGTTAATAATTTAATTTCTAAAATGCTAAATTAAGAAAATAACTAAAATACCCCTGACAATAAAAACAAATATGAGAATCTACACTTGATCTGGTAAAACAATTGATTCATCTGAAAACCTCGATTTACTTGGAAAGATACGATAACAAGATTTATACCTACGAGAAGGTAAAATACTTGGATTTTTCTTGAATTTAGAATAAGTCTTTGAGGATAAATTTTCTGGGAGTTCTTCGTAAGTCTAAATAAATTAAAATGACAGAAAGACCGAATTGATTGAAATGACTGAAATATCATTGGGCACCAAATTTCTAAATTAATCGAAATGATAGCTATACCCTTGAGTTTTGAAATAAAAGAATATGTGGAAGGACCGAAAGGATTAGAATAACTGAAACACCTTCGGGCATCGAAGTGTCTAAAATACCCTCGAATACTAAAATGATTGAAAACACCTCTAAGACTTGGAATACGTGGGAACTTTTCAATACTAAAAGTATTGATACAACTTAAATGACTGTAATACCCCTACGTGATATAAAGCTTGACTCATGTACGACAGTCACTCCTGATATCACTTCAGTACAAGGAAAATACCGCACGAATACATGTTCGATCCTTGTAGCACGTCAGTGATTGATTGGTGAAGGTAAGATATTTTTATGCAACGTAGTCTGTTTTAAGAAATGAATATTTGTAAAGTGTGCATATCTGATTGAATGGTAAGCTCTGTAATGATGGGTTCCAATTAGTTTAAAGGGACTTGGAAACCCGATGAGCAATTTGAATCCCTAAATTCTACAAATCACCGCTCATACCTTATTGGTTTAAATTATCAAATTGCTTATGAAGGTTGGAATGACCAAAATGCCATTGTAGGCTTAAATGACTGGATCACGCATAATATATATGAATTTTCAATGATCCCGATGTATCAATTTCTAAATGTCTAGTTGGAGCCATGGTACGAAACCCGTTTGTATTAAGGACCTCGTTTTTGAAATCGGTTTAAAATTGTTAGAAGACCAGTGTCCCTTTTCTTGTGAATGCGAAGTGCGTCCAAAAAATAAAATTTTTCATCTAGTGTGTTCTAAGTGCACATGAACACTCTCTTCGATTTAAAACCAAGACTATCTCTCTAATCCGAATCACGACTCCTATCTGTTTGAAAATATACGTTTGCGTCTGATCTGAAAAGTATGCTCCCTGATTACTGTTCCTCTGAAAACAAATGTCTAATTTATATTTATTGTTACTATTTCATACTACTAATCACTATTATTATTGCCTAAACTATTTTATTGGGGTACTTGGGATAGAATATGAAGTCTCTACAGGTTCAGCCCTGATCCGGTTGGTGATTCCTACTGTATCAAGTTCCTATACTTCGACTAGGGTGATTCCTACTGTATCAGGTTCCTATGCTTTGACTAGGGTGAATTTTACTATATCAGGTTCCTACGCTTCGACTAGGGTGATTCCTACTAGACCTAAGGTATCCCTTTAAGATGGCACCTACACCCAATGGGCCTGGGTTAACGCCTTTATAAATACAGTTTTGGGGAACTGCATACTGGAGTTATGTTGGAGGGTAGTTAGGTGATTAAAATAAAACTTTCTGTATGCTTCCAATATGTACTTAATGAAACACACTAAACCCCCTAGTTTAACTTCCTTAATCCATCACTCTTTTGATTTTCCTGTCTATAGGCTTCTCGCTTGATACCCGAGTGATCGAATGAAAACAACTGTATTACCTTCAGATATAACATTATATTGAAATATCGAATCATAACTAGAATTTGTTGTTACCAGGAACATCATGACACCTTTATGCTTCCGTAGTATTGAGGTTTCTGAGGCTCACGTTGTTTTTACCTTCGCAGGTTAAAGAGTGACCTTGACTCAATGACCGACATCAAAAAAGGGAGTTTCTTTGGCATTGCTTGTGGAGTACAATACTGGTATAATTAGTGGACATGTATGTCGTATCTTATTTTATGTCAGAGTCTGTAACATACTTTTTGGATTTTTGTTTTACGATTTTTTGTAATGATATTCTGACAAAGATTTTTATTTTATGATTTTAAATATATTAGAAAGAAAAAAATTATTTAGGTTTTTACTGTGGGTCACTCTTATGACCTTAATGCGACACCTCTGATCGGATCGACTACCCGTTCGGTATGGGGTGTTACATATATACATATAAATTCAAACTTTTTTAAGATTTCTTTGGTTATTACTTTGATGCGTATAATATATAATTGAAACAAGGGCGAAACCAAAAAAAATAGGTTACGATATTGGAATTTAGAAAATTTTATAAACCCTACATACAATCCATGTCAATTTTCTTTCCGGGGTTTCAATTATTATTAAAGTGATATCAATATACTTCTAAAATTATATTATTTTTACTTTTAACATCTTCTATAAAAAATTGTAAAGAGTTTTTTTTTCCAAAAAAATTTGGAGCGTCAAGGATGGTTTCGCCCATGAATTGAAATAATAACAACATATAACCTAATATTAAACAGTTTAATATAATGAGCATGTAATTTTGATTTAAAATTTAATAAAATAATTTTTAGTATTTGATAATTATATTTTAATATAATTTTAAAGGAAAATACTAAATTTAATAATACTAGATTTTGTTAGATCAAGTTATAAGGAGAAGATATCAACAAATTTTGCTTGAGAATGACTGTCTACAAGTTGTTGGCCAGATTAATGGGGGCGTTGGATAAGTCGTGACTCGTGAGAGTTAGGAATGAACATTTGACTCGAGTTTAAAAAAATAGTCTAGTTGACAAGTCTTATTTCATAATGGTTTTATGAAATTTAAGTTAAACTTTATTTAAACTTTTTTCGATTCGAGTCGAGTTTATGAAATCCAAATCAAGTCAAATTGTTCGAGTTTCAGTTCAAATTTAATTGTAAATAATTATCATGTTATGATACTAATTGGTTTCAATTTAAATATCGTTTTGTATTCATATAAGATATATATATTTCTTCATATACATGTACATTTTTTCATATTTTTTCATATGTAATATACATATATTAGGCAAAGTTGAGATACTCACTCGAACCTTATTTGAGTTATTTGAAGTTTCATTTTATAACTCAAACTTTATATGATTTTTTTCAAGTCGAGTTTATGAAATTACGATTCAAGTCAAGTCGAGTTTTTTCACGACGAATCAAATCTAAAAATTCAATTTTTTGAGTCGAGCCGATTTTTGCTTACCCCACTGATGTCATCTAGAATATCTAAAGTTTGAAATGAAGAAAATTAAATAAAATAAAAATTTCAAGTAGATGAGAAAAATTACAAAAATGGCAGACCACCCAAATGAACTAATAATCTAGGGCTAACAATGGATGCGATTGAATTAGTCTACATTAAGATGTGGAAGCTTGGTTGCACCTTCATCGCTACACGGCATTCGGCTCTCCACCTGCTCCTGCTTCGACACTGCAACTTGTGAATCACTTGGATCTGCAATGTCCTGCCAAAACATGACCGATTGATGTCAAGTTCCAACCAATTCGTCTGAGCAAGGGATTCAGGGTTTAAAAAGCAGCGACCTTGATCAGAGGGAACGACGTCGGGGAGGACATGAAGGCAGAGAGGAGCTCGGTGGAAGTGTAGTTGTGATGCCACGGCAGAAGACCATCGTTGCTCGAGGCGGCGATGGGGACGTCACCGTGTGCCATGGGATCATACATCGATGACGACTGATTCCGAACGGGAATGCAGGGAGGTTCAGATCCTGCACAATACTCGGTTGCTGGATTTTGTGAGTGTCCATTGTCCGGCAACCAACCCACCATCTCATTCCCGAAAGAGCTTGGCATCCCTTCTGGTGCAGCCATGTACATCTGCGTTTCATATATGATAACAATAGATTAAAAGTATTTTTAATTGCGAAATTATTTAATACACTAGTAGTAGAAAGGAAGTTTATAAAAAGTTGACTGATTTCAACGTTTAGAGATTTAATTTAGGGTTTAAAGTTTAGGATCTAAAATTGAAGGTACATGGTTAAAATTTAGGGTTTAGAGGTTAGGGTTTAGGATAATAAGATTAGAGTTTTTAACCATAAATTCTAACAACACCTAATTTTTAACCATGAACCCAAAAGTATAAACTCAAAGTTTAAACCCTACCTAAAACTCTAAACCTTAAAATTAACCCGCTTGTGGAAACTTTTTTCTCACCGTCGGTGTATTAAATAATTGGGTTATTATTCCATGATTGGCATTGAACAAAGTACTCCACAAACATGCCTAACTTCACTTAAATTATTACCTTAAATCTTAAATTATAACCACAAACCTCTAAACGCTAAATTTAGAGTTTAGGATAATAAGATTAGAGATTTAAATTTTAAACCCTAATTCTTAAACTCTAACAACCCCTAACTTCTAATCATAAACTTTAAACCTTAAATTCTAAAATCAGTCTATTTGTGAAAACTATTAATAGCCCTTCTTTTAATTTTGTAGAAACCAATCTCAAAACATATCAGCCATTTACCTGTGCATTGGAGGATGGATCAGTGAAGGAGGATATATGATTCGTCATGAGATAATTCTGCACCACCATTAATTTTAAACCCTAATTAAGCTGAATAAACGACGATTTCTTAATTAATTAACGAAGGATAGATAATTATTAGATATGGACCTTTCTCTGAGTAATACGTGTTAAGGTGAGTTCAAGGTTCTTCTCGCACGATTCAAACTCGGCCATGGACGTGAGTGCTAGTGGCTCCGGCTTGTACACCTTCAGTTGCTCCTCTGCCAACTCAATCTGCTGTTGTAAACTACTGATCTCGCGTTGGAGCTCCCGAGTATAATGCAACTTAAAAACTCAGGTGTGGAATTTCCAAAACTAAATAAAATACTATCAGTAAGCTTGGCTTTGTATTAGAATTTGTACCTCAACATTTGAGTTCATGCTGCTAGCAGTAGTAGAGCTGCATGGAAACAGTAATTTCAAATATGAGGGGGGGGGGGAATTGAGACCTAAAAAATAATTAAATAATAAAAGTATACCACTTAAGGTTTTAATTTCATTAGTTTTCAATAAAAAATTAATTTTATTAATTTTAACCGGCAAAATCCTAAAATATAAATTAGAACAAATTTGAGAGGGACAAAAGCTTAATTGCAATGATTTTAAAACTATCAATGACCTAAAATGCTATTAAATTATCTGTCATTCTCTTCCGCAAAGACTTCCTTTTCTTTTTCTTTTTTGACATGGAAACAATATTTCTAATTTATGAAGTGGTCAAAACTATCAATGACCTAAAATGCTATTAAACTACGGGTCAATCTCTTTGGGACGTGACATTCTTCCCTCACTCAATTTTGTGAAGTTGTCATCATGAGGCATCACTCAACTTTGTGAAGTTGTCATCACGAGGCATCTCCCTCGTGATAGACTACTGTCACGGTTGTTGTCTTCCCTTCCCTAAAGAGCTCGAGGTAAAATCGACAACCAAAGAAACACTCCGATACCACTTATCTCGGGACCATTATGATTAGGGGTAATTGCCCCTCCCACCTATTATCTCTGCTTTTGTCCTTTGATCACACAGACAAACAAGGACAAACTTACCAAGGAAATGGGAATGGGAGAGGTGTGTCTCTCCTCTTTTTCTTCTAATAACAAATTTAGTTCATGTTAGTTTGAATATTTATAAAATGTTTCGTAAATTTTAAATTAAATACTTATTAGTAGAGATGGAATCATAGTTGGAGGTTGGAAAGCAAAACATAAATGTTTATAAATAGAGAACAAAAAATTATATACATCAAAGGTAAAAAAAAATTGTTGAGTGAGGACAAATTTGAGAGGGTCAAAAAGCTTAATTGCAATGATTTCAAAACTACCAATGACCTAAAAAACTATTAACTACGGGCCAGTCTCTTTGGGATCTCTCCTTTTTTTGTCTAATAATAAATTTAGTTCATATTAATTTAAATATTTATCAATTTTTTTGTAAATTTTAAGTTAAATATTTATTAGTAGAGATAGAATTATAGTTGGAGATTAGAGAGCAAAATATAAATGTTTATAAATGAGGGGGAAAATTATATACATCAAAGATAAAAAAAATTGTTGAGTGGGGGACAAACAAAAGCCCCAACCAGTGTTTAATTACTTTTGTCTCTGCTTATTAGGTCTATTACTTTTAAAATTATAACAAAAAAAAACTAATTTATAAACAATACCTTGCAAGTTGAAGAGCAAAATCATTTTCAGCTTGAAGTTTCGTCAGGGTGCTCAGCAAAAACTGAAACAAAAAAAAAAAAGAACAAACCTCTTCTAATATGCGCAATCAACATAATTATTTGGAGCCATATACTAACTCAAGTTACCTCTTTATTCCGTACCAAGCTGCAATCAAAACAGAAAATACTAGTAAAATCCTGAATAAATCATAAAAACATATTCAACTCTAGTTCGGTTCGAATTTCAATATCTGCAATATCTATCCTCTTAGTGAGGCTTCCATTTCATATCTCGAAAAACATTAATCTTTCGAATTGAATTGCATACCTTCCTCTATCTTGGTCCGGCAAATTTATGTATCGACTAAGCACATCTTCGATTCTACAATGAGTCGTTAAAAACAAAATCACAAACACGAACACGATATTGTAATTCAATGTGTGGCATTGAGGAAGGGAGAAGCAGGGCACCTCTTCTTGCCTGAGAAATGGCTGACACGACCGGATGGCGAGAACATGATAAGGGCGATTTCGATGTCGCAAAGGATCGAGAGCTCGTAGGCTTTCTTGATGAGTCCATTCCTGCGTTTGGAGAAGGTCACCTGTCGATTCGTATCGTTCTCGATCCTTTTGATCTGAAGCTTAACACGACCCATGGTGGATGAAGAAGAAAAGAGGGTGAGCAGAGCAGGGTTTGGTTTGATAGGTTTAGTTTTAAAGGGTGATTTTCCTTTGAAGAGGTCATAGTCTTACCTTGAAGAGTGGAAGAGTTTGTTTTCGATATATTTGATTCATATCCTTATTTGGTTGGTTTGTTTTAAAAGTTGGTTATTTTTAAATTTATTCATAATCATGGATTAGATTATGGGTTTGTATGAATTAAAATTTACTCATAGTACGAACCCATTAAATGATTTTTTGGATAATTTATTTTATTACTCAAGAGCAGCAAAGCCGCTACAAAAATAACGAAACTGTACAGACCGTAAAAACAAACAAACCCTCACCCTATACAATTATACCCCAATTTTAACTTATTTACAAGTTAATGCTATCTCTCAAATGAAAAACTTTCCCAGCCAATCTCGTATAAACAACTTCACGTATACTAAAAAAAATAACAGAACAAGGAGAAGAAGAATAACCAAAAACCTTGCAGTTATGGTCCCTCCATACAAAGTATAAGAAAGCATTTCATGCAAGCCTCAAAACTGAAGCAATCAAGGATTTGCCCCTAAAATACTTTGCCCAATCAAACTCAGTCGCCCAGGAAAAAAACCTCTCTCGAAATGCAACAACGATTCAGAACCTCCTTCCACACTTGCTTCGAGTATCCACAACCAAATAATATATGATTTCTACTTTCAGCAACACCATTACATAGAACACACCCAACATCTACCCTCATACCCCAAGAAAGAAGCCTGTCCCTCGTAAGCAATCTCCCAAGGATGGCCATCCATGCTACTATAGCATGCCGGGGGATAAGCAAACGATACCAAACGAGGCGATTCCAACAAATTTTGTCCCGACTCTTACGCACCTCCGACCAAGCCTAGAAAGTAGGCAAAGAACCAGTACTGAACAGATGTAAATAGTTATCCCTCATCTTTAACAGCTTTCTCCATGTCCAGCTCATCGACTGCCTAGGCAGAACCTGCCGAAATTCAAGACATAAGCATTAACCCAAGCCACCCAGAGTGAGCCTTGGTCAGCAAGCAACCGCCTTACCAACATCACCATGCAAGCAATGTTCCAGTGAAACAAATCACAAATCTCTGGGCCACCTTTAGACTTCAAGGAGCAAATCACACTCCAACTAACTCTGCTACCAGTTCCACTCTTATCCTCCCCTTTTCAAAAGAAGTGCATACATAACTGATTAATTCTCTTTAGCACGACATTGGGAAGTATAAATTGTCTGCACCAAAAGCTTTGAATTCCAAAGATAGTGGACCTGATAAGCTCAAGCCTTCCCGCAAAGCTGAGCTTCAAAATGATCTTAGTGAAAAAGAAATATTGTTATTTTTTATGATTCGGGTTTGACCAGCTTAGCAACACAATGTGTATTTACCTTATTAAAGGGATGTGATTAATGAATGAATACTATCTTACAGGACAATCCCAAAAAACAAATTTACACACAGTAGTTACGCTTTATATTTAATACACTGACGATGGAAACTACAAGTTTTAAAAACGTTTTAGTTTTTGAATTTAGGGTTTTAATTTATGGTTTAGAGTTTAGGGGGTTAGATTTATGGGTTTAGAATTTAGGGATATTGTTTAGAATATAAGGTTTAGGTTTTAGAGTAATACGATGAGAGATTTAAGTTTAAAACTATAAACTCTAAATTATAGCCATTATTCCTAATTTCTAACCCCTAAACTTAAACCTATAAATCCCTAAACCCTTAAAATAAGACGCTTATAAAAACTTTTAATTTTCACCTTTAATGTTTAAAATAATTACCCAGTAGTTATAGTCCTAAAGTACTCACTCTACATGCTTAATGCTTAATACCATGAAGTTATTTCAATCATAATATTAAATAATTATTTTCGTGTAACGATTATCACAATACATTTTTTATTTTAATTTTTTATAAGTTTTTCTTATAAACTTAGTCTCTAATATTCTTTTTATAATTAAAGATATAGTTGTCGTATTTGTCCTTTTACTTTTTAATGAAATTCAACTCCTTGTTGTAGTAAAAAAATCACGACAACAAAAATATATCACATCATCATTTCATTATGATTAATAATTCTATTTAGATTAACGAAATGACCTAAAAAGGAAGCTTGATAGATAAAAAAGAGAAAATTAATTTACCAAAATTTTATTACACAGAACTCGCGTTTGACGAAACATGAATTTAAAACTCGCGTTAGTCGTTTTTTTAATCTTTTTTTCACTAATTTTGATGGTGAAAAAGCTACATAAAACCCTATCTCTACTTATGTTGAAGTACTGCTGTACACAATAAATTATACATTTTAATTAAGGTGAACATTTAATGAGTTGAGTAAAAAAAATTGAGTTAGTTGAGTTGACGAGTCTATTTTACAAATTAAATTTTATTTGAAAATTTTTCAATACGAGTGGAGTTTTGAAATTCGATTGGAGTTATATAGATATTACATAGTAGTAGTGGATCATGTGGTTTAAAATTCGTAAAAAATGAACTTAAAATGAAGGAGAAATTGAATAAATGAGAAAATCATACAAAGTTGGAACTAAATTTGCAAAAAAAAATGAATTGAAACTAAATAAGTATTCTAAAGTAGTTTATGAGCATGTGGTTAAAATTTGGTTAAAATGAACTTGAAATAGAGGAATTGAAGAAAAGAGAATAAGAAACTAAATCGCAAAATAATAAAATTTATTTTGTTTAATTCTTTGAATTGGTTAAATCGAACCCTACTTGAAATTCACAAAAATTATTCAATTGAATCGAATATCTGGACCGAAATAATTAAAATAGAAAAAATCATTTATTTAATTTTAATAATTAATTGAGTCAATTTTTTCTCCCTAATTTTAATAAGGGCAATCCTTCCATATATCGCGGTAAAGACAAAAAATTTCCACAAATATTTTAGTTTTGAGTTTATTGATTTAGACTTTGTTCAGCAACACGTTTAGGGTAACGTCGGAGGAAAATCAGCTATCAAATGAAAAATTGTCGCTAAACACTTTGCGTTTGCTTCTTTTCGCCGTATTTTTGTGCCTAATTTTAATCTCAAAAGTCTGTTTTGAAAAAATTGAAATTCTCAACTTCTCCAACGCCTGCTTCTTCACCGTAAATGAAGTTCTGCCAGTGAAGGTGAACGGGCTCTTAGTTTTAAGTATTAGAGTTTAGTGATTTACGTTTAGGGGTTTTAGATAGGATTTAAGGTTTTAGACTAAAACTTAAAATTTATAGATTAAAGCTTAAAACCTCAACTTTAATCTGTACATTTTAAATTTAAACTCTAAATCGTACATTCTAACCGCAAATAAATTTTTTAAAATATTGTTTTGGAATTCAATATCGGGGTGAAAAGGAACTTCAGTCTTATCCATATCCAACGAACAGAATTCCGTCCAAAGTTGGCTCCTTTCTTTTTCCTATCCTCTCCAGTTTAAAAAACTCGATTTGATTCTAAAGAACAATTAAAAGGACAAATGGCAACCTCTACTTTATCCATTGCAACAGCAAAGCCACTGACCCATCATTTCTCCAGATCTAAACAAACTTCATCACCATTCTTCTCCTGTTCTTGTTCTTCTTCAAATGAAGCCAAACTCTCTTTGAAGTTTGAACTCAAAACCTGCTGCCAAGCAATGTGTTCTCAATTTGGGTGCGGGAATATTAGCAGCTTCAGTTCTTGCTTTCTCACCATTGAATGATGACGCCACCAGGATAGAGTACTTCGCAACTGTAGGGGAACCTCAATGCGAGCTCAGCTATGCCAGATCTGGGCTTGGCTACTGTGATGTTTTTTGTGGGGTCTGGCGAGGAAGCTCCGCGTGGGGAGCTTATCAATGTAAAACTCATTTCTTGAATCGGGTTGGGTTTTTTTTAGTTTTTTGCTTTGAATTGTTTGGATATTTCCTTTGGCAATCGTCAAAATGAAGGTTTTGTTTGGTTGAGGAAGGTGCTTAATTTTGCATAACTTCCTTTGCTTTTGGCTTGAAATGTTTTGATTTTGCCTTTATTTCATTTGTTGATTAGGGTTGCAAACGACGAGCTATTCGAATTCGACCACATTTAATTCGAGTAGATTTGACTCAAGTTCGAATTTAATTCCAATTCTTAACGAGTTAAAGTGGGCTACTTGATATATGATTCAAAAAATTTACGAGTAACTCAAAAAGACAATATATTAAAATTTTAGAGTGTGCTTTCATTTTTTTTTCTAGATTTTTTTATTGCTCATACATTTGTATTATAATTTTTTGTATTAGGTTGATTAAAGTGAAAATATATATATATATATATATTAAAAAAATTCAGTATGAAGTTTTCATGCACTTAAAGTCCAGGTTCAAAATTCGAGTTTTTTCGATCTCGAGTTGAACTCTAATATTTATTTAGAGCTTGACAATTTTAAGCTCGCTAGCTTTTGAGTCGAGTTGAGCTCACTTTTGAGCTTTTCGAGTTCGATTCGAGCTTAGCAATCCTCAATCGTCTCTCTTATTTACATCCCTATTGTTGACATTTAACTTACTAAAAGGGTCAATTTGACATTGCTTTCGAAAAGTGAGGTGAGAAAGTGCTTTTGAAATGTGATTTTAAAAAGTGCTTTTAGATTGTTTGGTTTAATTAAGAGTGTTTGATATTGCTGTCAAAAAGTGATTTTAAGTAGATGAAATGTCTATTTCATACATTTTTTTGAAAATATAAAAGGATTATGATATAAACGAGGATAAATGAGTAATTTTGTTTAAAAGTACTTTTGAAAAAGCTAAAAGAGAAATTTCAGCTTTTGAAGAGCACTTCCCAAACCAAGCTGAAAAGCACTTTTGACCTGAAAAACTACATGTTCTGCATTGCTTTTGGTCTTAAAATCACTTTTGACCTCAAGCACTTTTCAAAAGCATTAAAGAACGGAGATTTATAAGCTTCACAATGCAAAAGAGTAGAAACTTGCCATGGCAAGTTTTTGAACACCCAAATGTGTAAATATGATATATCCGTAATATGAATGCACTCCATGATTCATATTGTCATGATACATTGCAGAATATGTAAATAACATTAGTTACATCAGATTGATTGAACATGAGATTATTTTCTTTCATTTCTTCTTTGCATAGATTCACTACACTGCAAGATTTACTAATTGAATGGTCTTTGATAGTAGCTATAAACGTGCTAGACCTCTCACGATGTGAATCGGTCTCGGCAAGGTACAATTGTGTCTACAGATGCATCTACTGCTGTTTTATTGTCAATCTTTACCTCTCAAGGCTAAAATTGGTCTTGGCTTGAGCTATAAATATTTTCTTTAATGGAAAACTGAGCTTATAAGTCATAGATTCAAAGAACATGGAAAAGGACATTTTGCATAGTGACTGGAGATTTGCTTGTGTGTCCTTTGTTTCCAACTTCGTTTATCCTTGTTCATGTAAGTTCATATGTTCGTGCCTTCATTTCAGGCCATTAAAGGATTGGACCAGGGAATTTTAGGGGGTGAAGGAGTCCCTCCTATGCTTGTTGGTAAGAATCTGAAGACAGAGACTAGACTCTACAAATTACTTGTAGTATGTATTTATTTTCTCCCATCATATTGTTTTAGAGGAATTGTTTTGATGTGGATTTCGATACAGGTGGTAAATGCAGGCTTCAGATTCCACCAAACTTAGCATACGGACCGGAACCTGCGGGATGCTTTTCCGGTGAGTTCCTTGATGTAACCGGAAGTTAACACTCTAGACCTTCCGTTGCATCTGTGTTATTGTGGTTACAATTTACCTTATTCCCCGACTCCGTGATGTTGTTTACCTAGGTGACTGCAACATACATGCCAATACAACTCTCATGTATGATATTAACTTTGTTGGTGTCTACTCCGGTTAAATGTGAGGCGTCACATTTAATCTGAGGTGTCACGTTAGGGTCACCAGAGCGACCCACAATAAAAACCCAAATAAAATTTTTTTCTTTCTAATATATTTAAAATCGTAAAATAAATTTTTTTGTCAGAACATCATTACAGAAAATTATAAAACAAAAACCCAAAAAGTATATTACAGACTCTGACATAAAAATAAGACACAACATACATGCCCACTATTTATACCAGTACCGTAATCTAAAAGCAACACCGAGATAACTCTAAACACTGAGGTCAGTCACTATACCATGGTAAATCTCTTTTAACATGCGATGGTAAAGACAACATGAGCTTAAAAAAGCTCAGTAATACATAACTACCAAATGATGTTGTAAGCACATGCATGTATATTACAAGCAGAACACTGTCATGATATTCCGGGCAACAACAGACTTCAATTACGGTTTGATATTTCAGTGAAGCGTTATATTTGAAGATAACAAAGTTGTTCTTTATTCAATCACTGAATATCAGGCAAAAAACCTATAGACCAAAGAATCGGAAGAGTGATAGATTAAAAAAATTAAACCAAAGAGTTTAGTGTGTTCCATTGAGTGCAGAATGGAAACATACAGAATGTTTCAGACTTTGGTAAACCAATTTGTAAAACCTATGTTTGATTTTTGATATAACAAGTTATCTAAGGACTAAATTGTAAAAGAAAATAAATTTTTAAGTATTCAAAATTCTCACAAAATGACAAGGAAAATATTTCCAAAGTTAAAGACTTTAACCCAAAATTTTTCTAAGCGTTTTCAAGCCAAACTACACAAATATGCCCGGGCGTATCGATGCGCCTCTTGGTGTTCCGATACGGAAATTGGCTACTGGAATTTGTTTTTGCAAGGCATACCGATACAGCTTAGCCCGTTTCGATACGATATTCATCTGGGCAAGTGTTTTAAGCTTAGCGTTTCGATACGGCTTACACGCATTTTGTTACGATTTGAAATCTGAGTTTAAGAAACTTATACTCGTACCGATACAGTACACTATGTTCCGATACAGTTTGAAATCTGAGTTTAAGAAACTTATACTCGTACCGATACGGTACACTATTCATCCGGGCCGGTCTGGTCGGTTTGATTTAAGGGCCACCGTCCCAGGATGTCAGAAAACACCTTGGACGACGCTTGGTCGCCTCGCGCAGCCCATATGGCCGAAAAACACTACCGACAAAAACAGCAATAAACTCAACCATAGGTTCAATTCCCTTTAGCTGTAGTGGGTTAGATAAATTAATCATAGTTTAAAGAAATATTGGTGCAGGATTGATCTAAATGTGATTCTTGGCCCAAATGGTTAAGGCTTGTATTCACTAAGCTAAAGTGTATAGGTACAGTCCCCATTAGCTGTAGGAATTCTTTTATTTTTATTATTATTTTTTCCTTAATCACCATTCACCAAATTTAATTACTAACAAAATTTTAGGGGTGTACAGGAAATGCAAAGTGACGATTCGAACAAAGACAAGGAAAAGAGATGCAAAGAGATGAGAGTGAGTTTCCTTTAATTTTGAAAAACATTAATATATGTGTGTGTTTTAATAAACTGGTGTGATTATACACACACAAGTGCTTGAACTCGGATATGTTAGGATAAATATCATCATCTTTTGTATTGGAGCCGCTCGTTGGGTTTGCTTGTGTGTTTAATGAAGTTGAAGGCTGTTTTAGGTGATGGATTGAACAAGTAAGCTCCCTCCAATTTGATACCAGTCACAAGTACCTGTTTCTAGGACACTTGAACTTTGACCAACCCAATGATCATCCAAATAGTTTGGTGTGTAAGCAAGCCAGCTCCAAAAGACTTGATCCCCAAGTTACCTTATTAATAAAAGTTAATAAAGATTTTTAAATATTTTGATTACTAAAATTTCATAGTTGACAATATATTTAATGCTTTGTGTTATAATTAAAGATGAAAAATACTTTTATGAGTATAAAAGTTCTCTTATTTTACAAATGGTCTAATCTTGGTTTCAATCTCTTAGCTATGCTAAAATTTGGAATTTAATTCTTTTACTTTAATTTGGTACCTCCATTTTTTAATGTTATCAGTTGACTCAAATTAATAATAACGTTAATTTCGTATATTGTTATTTGGTCACATGGGTAGGGTGAATCTAGAAAAAAATTGGGATCATAATTGATTTATAAATTATTGAGGGCTAAAGTGCAAGTTTTATAAATTAACAAATATCCCCATACTGTAATTATTTGGTGAAATTTTCTCTGTATCAAATAATTAATTTAGTCCCTCCATAAAAACACACTTTAAATTTGGTCATCAAAACTCGCAAATTGCATCAATTTAGCCATTTGACTAACGTTAACCGTTATTGTGCTAACATGATCATTAACAGTGTTGACTATATAATGGTTCATATGGAATGGTGACATGTCAGAGGTACAATATTTAACTTTTTTCACTCTAATTACGAACACATTCTTCATCTCTTCCAAGAGGTCATCGGACAAGAAATCAATTTTGCAAAGTTTTCCATTTTCACTCTAAATACGAACATGAGTCTTAAGCATCATCGTCGGTAGGACTTGTGGAGAAGGGAGTTGAGTTGCAAGTCATATGTAGTAGATGTAAAGCTGAGGAAATGTTATCTCATCGTTTTAATTAATGAAGTTATAATTATGGTAGGGCGAAATTTGACATTTGATTTTGAAGGGGTTGACTAGAGATTTTATAATAGATCTTGTATATAATACAAAATTTCGACGGCAAATTATTTTTATTGTGTTTAGTTAATATATAAATACAAATTAATGAAAAAAATTATAAAATTAATTAAAAATATTTAAATATTTGAAGCGGCCTAATGAGATGTTTAAAATTAACAAAGGACCAAATGATGAACTTTTAAAATTTTAAAGAGGCCATTAAGATATTTGAAGGTACGTAATTATATTTAAAAAATAAAAAATCATATAACAGATTTTTAAAATTTGGGGACCGTGGCCCTACCAAATTTCGCCTTTGTTACCATTTTCTAAAAGAAAGCGTACTATTATTTGGACATGTTACTCAAAGTTGATAAAAAGCCAAAAGTTATTTTGAGAAACACCAAAAAGATTTAACATTTTGAAGGGTAAAATTTTGTTGAGTACTCATACTATAAATCATTTTTTTGTTGTTGTCGATTATAAAAAGTTACAAAATGATCAATCGATTTGAAAGAAGTAATATGTTGATTATTTTTTTAAAAAAATTAATGGTATATGATGTGATAGTTAATAAAATTGTCATAATAATAAATTTAACCCGAAACGTTATACTTTATTTCAATTTGGTCTTATCCTAAATTTAACAAATTCATAAATTTAAAATTAATTTTGTCATTTATTATAAGCTTAAATATGTATTTGACATATGAACTAAATATCGTCTTCCAAGTTGATATCTGAATAATTTTTGCTCTCGAGTTGAATTAAAATTTTCTTCCCAAATCGGTACCTAAAATATGCTCACAAGTTGGTACCTGAATTTTAATTTTATCCATTTCGATACTTTTATTCTTTACAAATTTTATTTTTTTTAAATACACATGATGACATCATTATTGACACGCGGTCTAATCTTTTGTTGTCATTTCATCAAAAATTAACGATGTTAATAAAAATACGAGACTAATGGATGAAATTAAAATTTGAATACCAACTGTTAAGTGTTCAAAAGTACTATTTTTATTACACTTATATTATTGTTAGACTTAGGCTCATATTAGTTGCATAATTAGTCATTCATGCATTAATTCATGTTTCTTTCCACCGTTGAGCTTGATTACATAACTTGGTGATTTTTGCGGAAAAAGATACTGCTTTGGTGTGTTTTTGTGTGTGTGCAGAATCACTTGCCTAAACAAGGTTGGGACCAGTTGCCAGGGCAGTGCATGAAGGAGATGCCGACGCAGTTGCCGGGGCAATGCATGAAGGAGATGCCGAGCTAGTTGCCAGGGCAATTGTCGATAAGGGATAATATGATATGGCAGTCGAAATTGATGACTAGATAAGCCCAAGATGACGTGGAGCAAAGTTAAATCCCAAAGGAGTTTGATTTCCATGAAGAGGTAAAAGAGAAATTAAATCCCAAAAAGATAGAAGAAGATCTAGAAGGAATTTAAATATAATAAAGAATTATATTCTTTAAAAGTATTTAATTCCAACTTAACTTCTTCCTCAAAACGACTTTGACCTAGCCCTATAAATTGAGGACCAAGCCGTCAAACTCAAAGGGGAGAAGAAGGGAGATATTTCAACAAGAGAGTTCAAGATGGGAGAGTTCGATTGGGAGAGAGTTCAAGGGGATGATCAATTTCTTTTTCTTTTTTGCTTCCATTAGATTCATGGTTTGGGGATTATTCTTTGTATATCTTTTGAACCCAACCATGAACTAACTTGATTGGTTGGGGTTATTGTGTTTTGTTGTTGTGAAATCTTTTGGATTTTGTTTAGGTAATAAGAGTTTGCACTTTCAATTCAAGGTTTACTCATTCTTGGTTTTTATTCTTGTTTGCTAGTGAATTGGGAGATGATCTCGTAATTCTATCTATTTATCTAATATGGGGAAAGTTAGATTCAAGAAACGAATGAGTATGGTCTTTATTCAATCTATCGATGGTGAAGATTAATCCGACTTAGGAATAAGTTAAGGATTTCAACGGCTAAGAGGAGCGCAAGATTGGTTGTTGTCCACCCTTAATTCACGCAGGGATGTATTGTCAAGGCATGCACAATTAGCTAGAGTTTCGACTTAGGGGTAAGAAGAAACCATTGAAGAACGCTCTGCCGAACCTTGAAGTTGCTGCCCAGTTGCCCAAGCAGTTGCCCAGGCAACCGTTCGATTAGTTGCCAAGGCAACCCAGCTGCGCAAGTTGCCACAACAATCGAGTTGCCATTGCACTCTTTTACCAAGACGATCCAATCGGTTATCACTCCTCAACTCACGATAACCTGGCCTATTCCCTCTCTTATTTGATTTCATATATTCTTTTAGTTTATTGCTCTTAGTTTTCTCGTTAATTAGAATCTCTATTATCAATTGTGTTTTTATTTTCACAGTGCAGTAACTTAACCAAAGTGGCCCAAACCAATCCCTGTGGAGACGATACTCGATACTAGTATCACTTTATTACTTGCGACGTGTATACTTGCACCGTTTGCGTAGCACTCAATACGTGCAACACCAACATAAGAGAAGATGTTTAGTTCAAGTATCAACTTGAGAGTAAAAATTATTTAGGTAACAACTTTAAGAAAGATATCTATTTCAGATACAAAATATATATTTAAACTTTTATTATACATTTTTTATAACTATTATACAACTTATACCACTTTTAAAAATGTCTATATCAGAAACCAAACGCAATTCCATCTTTAATAAAATTTTATAGCTTGTATGCCAAGATTCCATGATAATTTTCAAGGAATCTAAGCTTTAGAGATCATTATTTTAATGATACTACCTCTGTAATACCCGAATTTTGACAGGGTATATTAAATAATAAATAAATATAAATAAAATAAATATAATAAATGAATAATAGTCCAAAAGTCTATATACAAAGCCTAAATAATCCAAAACCCCAAATTACATACACAAGGCCTAATTACACTTTAAAATCTAAGATTCCCGCCCAAATACATAAGTGGCACTAGAAACACAGTTGTGTTTCTTTTGCCCGCCAAAAGTAGACAAGTGGCACACTGCCATTTGCCTATTGGTGTTTTACCCAGATTAAGCCCTGTTGGAAGCCAGCTATCCACAGGTCATTCGCCTCTGACGCCAGCCATCATCTCAGTTATAAATACCCTGCAAAGAGAGAAAAAACAATTAAGAATGCTAGTAATGATTAGTAGCAATTATTTCACTAATAATTGAGGAGAGAGGGAAGTGGAGATGTTACCTGAGAAGATGATGAGTCTCTGGAATGTCGAAGGTCACCGAAATCAGACATCGAACCAGTGAGGCCGTCGTCGGAAATACACCGAGAGGTATATTTTCCTCTCTATACTTCATTTACCTGCAAAGACACATAAAATAGATTAGATCTTAACCTAAAAAGTTCAAAAAATAGTAACCGAAATCAAAACATAGATGTAAAAAAACACAAATCACAGTAGGCTTGGGACTTATCTTGAGTTGATCGGGGAAATTTTGGTGGATGGATGGTTTAAAGGTGAAGGCGGAGTTGAAAAGGGTAAATAGGTTCGTTTTGGGTAGTTTACGCTTAGGATTGGGTGGAGACGGGCGGATTCAGTTGAATCCGGGCTTAGATCTAGGTTTATGAAGGAAAATGAGGGTTTTCTGAGGTTTTAAGGTTTTTAGACGGCGACGGACAGTGGCTGAAAATTGCCTTACGATGGCCGAAAAGAGGTTAGGGGTGATTGGAGTAACATAGTCGGTCGAACTAGGTTAGGGTGATCGGAGACGATGATTGGAGGTGGCCGACATTGCCTCCGTCAGCCGGCGAACAGGTTGGAAGGGCTAGGGACGGTGGTCCTAGATCTAAGTGTGGCAGCTAGGGAGAATTTTGGCCGGGATCTTAAGGTTTTAAACGGTTTAGGAAGAACATATAAGAACTTGGGTGAGAATTTGGGTTTTTTATTTTGGAAAATAGAGTTAGGAATGTGTTTAGGTGTTTTTAGGGATCAAACAAGGGGTTTGTGGAGAACATAGGTTGAAACTTAAGAGAAATTGTGTGCTTGATCGATGAGAAACATGAATGGAAGTGTTTTAGATGTTTGAGAATGATTTAATGAAGTTTTTGAATGAATTAGTGAGGAACAAGTAAGAACAAGGGGTTTTGATCGAAAAACATGAGGGTTTTCTGGGATTTTGGTGTTTGGGTTGAGAGAATCTGTGAGAAGAGAAAGAGAAGAGAGAGTGTGCACATGAGTTATGGTCGAGCTGGCCAGGGTTCAGGCTATATATAGCCGAGTTGGTTTTGGTGTTGGGTCAAATGAAAGATCCGCACATTGAATTCGGGTCGACCCAGGATCCGCGCGTTATTAAACGGATATCCTTTGATTTTTTCCCAAAGCTTTGCATCCTCTCAATTTGGTCCCTAATCCTTTTAATTTGAGCCACAAACTTTGTTTTTCTCTCAATTGGGTCCTTATCCCATAGTTAAACCTCCAGTTTGTAATTCCTTTTAATTAGGTCACCTAGAGCTTTGTATTTTGGGGCATGGAGTTTTGTATTGTTTTCAATTTAACCTGTTAATAAGAATTTGTTTTTTTAATGTGTTTTCAATTTAGTTTTTGCAATTAATTTATGAGATGCATGTTTTAAACTAGTCATATAGAATTAAATGATAAATAATTAAATACACATAGTTTAAATGATAATTATAACCTTTAGCTTGGGCTCTCTAATTAAGTTTCCAATAATTAAATAGGGTAGATAATTGTAGTAATTAAAATATATTGGATATAAACTTTAAAATTCCAATTTGGATGGTGTTCCATTGTTTACAATGGGGTGTTATCTCAATATGGATTTTAATGAATATATTAAGCTTAAAATTGAATATTAATTAGTTCTTTAATGGACATTAAATAAGAACACATTGTAGTTAATTGAATATATATCAGATAGAATCTTTGAGGTTCAAATCTGGATGGTGTTCCATTGTTTACAATGGAGTGTTGTCTCAGCCTTGATCATAAAGGTGAATATTCGATATCTATTTTCACTTATAACATTGCATAACAAATTGATAGAGCCTTAATTAGGACTAGAACTTTAATCAATCAGAAAAATTAATTAATTAATTAACAATATGATTAATTTAATGGCTTTACATATATGGAAGGTGTTCAAGAAATTGACATTTTCACATAAATGCCATTAAATTAATTAATATTCATAGTTTTAAAATAACAAATTAATTAGAGCTATTTTAGGAATAGTACTTAAAATTAACAAGACAATAAAAGGACATTCATAAAAAACCTTTTATGTTAGAAATTTATTTTAAAAATACGAATAGGGGTGCCACCTAACGCGGTGTTTTGAATCTCGTATTCGAACAAAATGAATTTCCATATAAAAGGATATCTACATTCAGAATTTAAATTCAATTAATAATTATGGATAAATTAAATTCAAATAATTATTCGAGCCAAAATGCCACGTAAAATTAAAGGTACCGATAACGGGTGTTTGTAGGGGTGCTAATCCTGATTTGTTTTTCCGGTGTCCGGTCTACCTCGAAGTGATTAGTGACAACTCCAAAGTGTTTTTTAAAAATAAATAAATAAAACGACAATTTAATATGAAAAACCCTAAATTTTCAAGATTAAATTAAAAATAGCCAAAAATCCTAATTTTCTAAAAGATCGATCGTCAGACTATTTTTCACGCCCACTTTCAAAAATGGCCGCGACAACCTCTTTATAAGCTGCCATGCATTATATATGTGTGTGTCAATTAGGTCTTGTTTTTAAAAGCAGAATGTGGTCCTCTTTGCTTGTCAAAAACGAATTTGTAATAAGAAATTCAAAAGTAAAGCAATAATAAATAAACAACTTTATTTCCATATTACTATAGGGAATGCCATTGGTCATCCAACCCTAACAGAGTAATAGTGGATGACCATCCGTAATCACCCACTTTTGTCCGGATTCGAATAAGCAAAAAAAGCATTTGCAAAAAATATATCAAAAAAATTAAATAAAAAAAATAAGTCCAATTAATTAAATGTCCAATTAACCAAACCCATATTACATGTCTGCCCATATCTGAGCCCAATTACCCTAAATCCAAATAACCCGTTACACCCAAACCGGCCAACTTCCTAAACTGGTTCACCCTACCCATCTAAACCTACCCGACCCGGATATTCTAACTCGTCAGCTAACCCTAATGGAGTGAAACCTTAAGCTAAGAGCAGCCGCCGCCAACCTTCCAGAATCTTTCTAAGAGCCCCTTTGCCTTCCGACTACTTCAACTGCCACGTCGGAGCCACGAAAGCAACACCCTTGCCACGTCGCCAGCCATCACCATCCTCTGCCTCACATGCGCATTCGGCCAAGACTGATTCTCCCCGTACAACCGCCTGCAACACCAACAAACAGAAGTCAGAGAATGAAAACAAAAACAACAACAACAAAAGGCAGCAACCAATCAAGCTATTTTATTTCATTTTTTATCTTTAATCCTTGTAAATCAGCTATAAATCCCGAACCAAAAGCAGTGTAAAAGGATGAGATTTTTCAGATCAATATACACAAAAGGGGGATTTTTCAAAAATCAATAGAGAAAAAAGGTATTTTTTTACTTTGCATCTCGGATATTAAAAAAATACAAAAAATTACAGTTTTTAGAAATCGAACCAGTTTTGAAAAGAATTAGAAGAGTCATTTTTTTTTGAAAATCAGGGGTCGTTTTCAAAATCACATGGGCTTCTTTAGAGTTTTTTTTTAATCACAGTTATGGTTCGTTCGGGTTTAAATCGAAAAGCAAAAAAAGAGGATTTTGAATTGTTTACCTGTTCAGGTTGAGGCGGTCATGTTTTAGTTGTTGACGAACGCCAGAGACGGCTGATGAGGCCGTGCCGTCGAGGAACGGCGCACAAGAGGGAGCTAGGGTTTCGGCCCCTCAAAAGATATCAGAGGATTTTGTTTTTTTTTTTGTAAAAAAATTGTTAATTATGGTTTTTTTGTTATTTTGGTCTTTTATAAGACAAAAAACGCCGCGTTTTGGGTAGCCTCAGCTCCGAGCTGTGACCCGACCCGGGGGAAGGATCCGCGCGTTTTGGGATTTGGGTTGATCACTCATTAGGTCCTCTGAGTTCATTCTCGTTTTCATATCAGCCATGGGTTAATCTCCTTTTTAGTCCCTCACATTTTGTTTTAAAACAGATTTTAGCCTCTCTAATTCTGTTTTTGTTTTGAATTCAGCTCCCTTATGTTTTATTTTTTTCATTTCGGTCCTATTTTATAAATTGTTTTCCTATGTATTATATATACACATTATATATGCGATATTATATATATATATATATTATAACATATTGTTTATTGTTATATATATAAGTTACGTAATATTTTATATATTATAGTCTTATATATTATAGTATTATGTTATATGCTATATTATATATTATAGTATTATTTATATTATAGTCTATATTATAAATTATTTATATGTTTTGGTTCTTATGTTATTGTTTCTATTTAATTTATGTTCGAATTGGCCTTATGGTGACCTGCAACGGGGGATGACCCGTATTATTATGGCCCATTTAGTAGAGCCTTTTAATTTCCACATTTACTTTCCGCATTTAATTTCCGCACTTTATTTTACGCATCTTATCTTTTGTTCGATCCGGTCCTTTTTTGGATATTTTCATTTCTTCATTTCTTTTATCTTTTGCTCGATACAGTCCTTTTTCGGATCTTTTATCTTCCACATTTATTTATTTTGTTTGATATTTTATTTTCGTATTTACTTTATTGTCTTTATTCGCTCACTTTCTTTGTGACATGCAGTATCTTGACATTCATTTCACCCTAATTTATTTGATCCCACAATATTAATTAATTAATCTAAACTACAAAAAGGAGATATTTATTAACTCGGTTATTTTGGTCTTAATCTTGGCTTAATGGATATAGATCAAATATTCGACTTAATTCTTATCGTCTGAAGGTAAACATTAAAATGGTAAAATTTTGATAACTCATAACACCATTTTAACTATTTGCACCATGCATAAAGGTGATGTACTCGATTTGAACCGTAAATTAACACGACAGTCAGTCTTATTCGACGTCGGTTTAATCTACGGTCTGATGTACAGTCACCCTTATTAATTAAACGGATAATTAATTCAAACCCCTCAAATCATTAAAGCTCGTTCAATTAAAGCTTATATTCAATTAGGAACAGTTAATTAAATCCAATTTAAATTTCAATAATTTTCATCGATTAAAAGTAACGTATAATTTGGTACCGATTTTCGGGCATGATGGGGGTGCTAATCCTTCCCCACGCGTAACCAACTCCCGAACCCATTTTCAAAAGAATATATGGTTTTAATGGTGTCCAGCCTACCAAAATGGTCGTTGGCGACTCCAGTTTTCATGTAAAAAAACAACAAGTTTTATAAACAAAATTCCCCAATCTTCAAAGTTTTTTAAAAAAAAACAAACAATTAGCCAAAAAAATTACAACAATTAATTTTCATTAGCGATTTCAAAAGCAAGGGAGGTCGCTACAGCTGGCGACTCTATTGGAGATCAGTTTTGATAGTTAAGCCAAAAACATATGTTGCTTTATCGATGGAAATTTTGAAATTCAAATTGACTTTAATTAATTTGTTCTTTCTTGAAGATACATTTAATTGTTCATTTAATTTTTAAGGAATCACAGACATGTGTTGTATCATATTCATCAAGCTCTATACCCGAGCTCCGTCCCTTAAGTGAGAGTGAAATGCCACATACCCATATGAGCAGCACTCCACGGGTCGGTAATTCACTCCTAGAATCCACGTCTTTTGACATGTGAGCAGCCCTCTACATCACTAGGTCATGTTTTCCCTCGAACTGAATCTGATTTGCAAGCCTGTCATGGGTCAGAATCGAGGTTCTTGTTATCTTAGTGGATAATACGATAGGTTCGAGCACCCCTCTCTAGAACATAAACCTCATGTGTGAGAATCTAGGAAGCCCACCCTTTTAGAGCCATGCAGATAACCGTAGAAATCTAGAATTCATGTTGTTAGGCCGCTTTGGTGTGTATTTATTCGGTTCTCATTCTTTATTTGTATATTTGTTACTAATATACTCTTCTTGTCTTGTTTGCTTGATTATTTTTGTTCATGTTCATGACATTTTCATATAAAGTGTTGATTCGAGAATAGTTCAAAATTGAGGGCTTTCATAATGAAAAAAAGAGTCCATAATGTCGAGTTAAAGATTCTCGAAGTCTGAATTAATCAAAGGCTAATCTAGATGCACCTTATTCTATTTTTCTCGTTGTAATGAGACTCAACCTTGATTATGGAAAGTTACTCAACGAGAATGTTCATCGATCAACACTTTTTGCAGTTATTAGTGCATTATCAATCTTTTCCTTCACTCATTTTACGGTGATTACATTGTCATCAATTTTATTCATTTACATCATGGTGGCATGACATCTTCATTATATTGAATTAATCATTTTTACATCAATACCTTTGCATCTAGGGCATTTATTTTGTATTTACATGCATTCATTTTGAAAACATCGAGACTAACTTTTGGGGTGTCCTGTGATAGTGATTCTGGATCAAAGAAAAAGTCAGTTGATTCAGCACCCTTACGGAACCCGAAAAAAACCAAAATGGTGAACGAAGACAAATTAGACCGAATTGAGCAAACCCAAAGGGACATGCAAGCGAATTTGGCCAGAAAGATGGAAGAATAGTTAGCTAAGGCCCGGCAAGACATGGTGGAGCAGTTCAAGAGATCTCAACAAGATACACTAGGCCAAATAGCCCAAATGCTTGGATTTAAGCTTCCCGAACCCGAAGAGGCATCTGTTGTGAATCCTAAGGCAAATATAAATCCCATTGATGGGAATGAATGTCTTACATATCCACCAGGGTTTACTCCTCCTCATGCTAAAGCTCAACCGAACCCTCAGGTAATACTTTCTCGAGGGAAATCACCACTCTATCAGGCCGACACCTCTTTCCCTATGAATCTACCCTCCATATTAGAAGTCAATCCCAGGGGTAATCAAGCTAAAAAATTTGTCTCGGAGATGGATTAATTGATCAAAATGGAGAAACATAGAATTGAAACCTTTAAAAAGATAGAGGATTGATGCAAATGACTCAAAGAAAATATATAAGCCATAGAGGTAATTGATGCCTTCATTGGATTTGAGGCCCATGAACTCAGCCTTGTCCTGGATCTGGTTTTACCTCTTAAGTTCAAGGTTCCAAAATTTGAGAAGTATGAGGAAATGAGCTGGCCCTGAGCATATCTTACCATGTTCTGCTAGAGGATAACATGATAAGGAAGAGATAACAAGTTATTGATCCACTATTTTCAAGATAGTCTCTCAAGATCTGCCACAAGATGGTATAATCAATTAAGCTGGCATCAGATAAAGCCATGGAAGGACTTGGCCAAATCTTTCCTACAATAGTACCGACATGTTAGTGACATGGTGCCATACTATTGGACCTTATAACACATGAAACAAAATTCAAATGAAGGCTTTAGGTAGTATGCCCAGAGTTAGAGAGACATGGTGGCTCAAGTTCAACCCTCGCTCAGCGTAAAAGAAACGATGGTCATGTTTATCCAAACATTGGAGGGTCCAATTTTGGATCGATTGATAGGCAACACGACTACCAATTTTGTCGACCTCGTGTTAACCCATGAACTCATTGAAAATACCGTCAAGAGTGGCATAATCAAAAGTGAAGGTAGTTTATCCCACAAGAAAACCTCATATGTGAAGAAAGACCATGAAGTAAACTCTTCGGGAGTTTACAATATCGGTTATTCCAAGCATGTGACAGTTGTACAACCTAATGTTGCACCAAGTGCCCAGGGTTCTTCGAGCCAAGATCCCTGTTAAAGAAAGAACACCGAGAAGATGGATTTTACCCTGTTACCAATCTTCTATGGTGAACTGTACAAGTAACTATTCGATGTTCATGTGGTGGCACCCTTCTATCAAGCATCGATGCAGCCCCTTTCCTGAAATGGTATGATTCTAGCGCAAAGTGCGTATACCATGGTGATCAAGTGGGGCACTCCATTAAGACTTGTATCAACTTCAAGAAGGTCGTAGAAAAGCTGATCAAACTCGGGGTTATAAGTTTTGACAAATCTAGTGGGCCAACTACAACCGCCAACCCTCTACCAAATTATACCGGTAAAGTGAATGTAATCTGAAGAAAGTAACCGAACAGCTAAGTCTAAAGTGTCAGAAGTCAAATCACCCCTTAGTTGGGTTTGGAAGAAACTACTTGATATGGGTATGATCGGTCAAGAAATAATGATACCCGAGGGGCATAGCAGTCTGTACTGTGAGTTCCATGTCGAAGAGAGGCACACTATTCAAGACTGCCATGAGTTTGAAGATACGATTCAAGGTCTAATGGATCGCAAAGAAGTCAAATTCTTCAAGGAATGAACTCATCTTGCTTCTTTATCTAGATGCCAAGCTAAAAAACTTCAGTAGGTTTCCTGTTGCTTTTAACTTCTTTTAAGTAATGCATGTAAATCAAATCCCACTTGCTTAAGCCCAAAAGCGGTGGTGATCATTTGTAAGGGCCTAAGACTATATGCTTTAATTTTTAATAAAATGATGCATTTTGTTTTTTCAACTCTTTTCATTTTGTGTATATATTTTTCTATTGGGTCCCCATATATTAATTACACAAAGGACATTGACGTTGACCCGAAGGTTGAGTTCGCGTAACCTGTGTCTAATTGAAATCCTAAGCTGTGAAGATTACGAAGATGCGACTCGCATTTCACATTAAGGACCACGCATAATAACAAATCGGTGCAATTTAATGTTTGAAGCCTGGTAATAGGCATTTTCAAAACAAGACGAATTGATTTAACTTTCAAAGCCTGGTAATAGGCATTTTTCAAAAAGTACTCAAAGCCTGGTAATAGGCATTCTTAATCAAAAAGCACTCCAATGTCCGAAAATTGGTAATAAGCATTTTCAAATAAGGGTGTGGAATTTTTGGGGCACTCCTACTGAAGCCCATTCTAATCGAAACTCTTCGCTTCATGAGTGATGGTAATATTTTCAAAATCATGACAATGTCGAGTAGCTAGAGAATTTGTTGTTTGCTCCATCATTTATTTTGAGCCAAAAGAATGTGATGAATTGAATTCCCCAAACAAAAATAAGACAAAAATGAACCTGCCAAGGTAAGTTAGTCAAGCACCGAAGGAGCTTAAAATGCACTTCACGTCTTCAAACATCAATTCAGCTTTCGAGGTCTCCTAGATACAAGATTTGCTTGGGGCAATCCTCGGTAAGACATTTCAGCGTTGCTTGTGCACTTGATATTCGGGGCATTCAATCTGGCTTAATATATTTACAATTTGAAAAGAAAAACTCAGTTTTCTTAATAAGCATCTCACATTGAAATTAGAACATGTGGTCTAAGATTTGAAACAAAAAGTTTTCTCTGCATTACTTATAAAAAAGCTTAAAAGTACAGGGACTAACAACAAATGAGCCCTCACATCGATGCTTCAGCTAAACAAAGCACTCACAAGTTGACCTTCACCTAGAAAGGCAACATTTTAGAAGAAGATGGCTAACCCGCGAGAGGTTGGGGCATTGGTGCACACAAGACAAAAGCCATCTATCATGTATGCAAGACAAAACTTGGGCGAAAACAAAACCAAGCCATCAATATGACCAGAAAGTCATGGGGCATCCCCTTTGAAGTTATTATCATTTCCAAATGCATTGCATGTCATTCATTATCTCATCATGCATGCGTATTAAATGCATACATTACACATCAAGATAGATGCTTTAATGCTAAGTGCATTTAATTCACTCATACGTAAAAATAGGTTCAGCATGAAGAGCCTCAATCATGGAGGACAATAACATGTTGGCAAGCCCTCAGCCAGGAAGAAAGCCAGACCATCAAAGAAGTTGAAACCTCAAAATGAAGGATAACAACACCCAACATGTAGCGACCTGCGGATCCGGAAATCCTCGTGTGGATCCATAAATCCTCGTGAAATCCGTTTTTTGAGTGAGAGCTCGTGTTTTTTTTAAATCATGAAAAAAATTAAAAAATAATATAGTCGCCACCGGCCACTTGGACAAGGTAGGTCAGACACCGAAAAGTCAGCCAGAGATGGGTTAGAGAGTTGGTTACGAGTGGGGAAGGATTAGCACCCCACCACGTACAAAAGTGGTACATAGGGTTCACATTATATTTATTAAGAAAAAAATTCAATTCAATTTAAAATTTAATTTCCAAAATGCATGCATACAAATTAAAATCTGCCTTGATATCCACAACGTTCAAAAGATATGACACCCGGAGACCGGGATGACACTCCTAATAGAAATATCGGAACAATGAGGCCTAACACTATATGCATCAATTATATATATGAACAGTAAAAAAACTCAAAAATAAATAAAGAATATAAATATTAAAAATGTACAAGACAAATCAAAATTTGCCTTGGAATTCACGGTATTCAGAGGAGGTGACACCCGAAGACCGGGATGATACTCCCAATAGAAATACCGGAACAATAAGGTAAAAAATATGTGTGATATTTACGTATAAATAATTAAGTAGTATAAAAGTTAATATAAATAAATAATATAATATAATATAAACAAAATACTACATAATGTTGCATCTTATATACATATTACTATATCATAAATACCATATATACGTATGAATATATATTATATTATACATATTATATAAACATATACATATACATATTATTTACATACGCATTATATATATTATATATACAATAGAAACACAAAAATGAAAAAAAATGAAAGAAATATAAAAATATCGAAATAAAAAATACATAAATAAGGGATTGAAATGAAAGAAAATAAAAAAGAACAATGCAAAATTAAATTAAAAATATATATAGGATTAAAATTAAATAATTTACAAAGATTGGGGACCAAATCCACAATTATACCCTCGAATTAGGACAAAATTGAAGAGCGTAGAAAGTTTGAGGGAATCAAAAACATAAATATCCCGTTTAAAACTGATTTAATAGGATTTCGAGACCAAATTGCAAAACATTCAAAAGTTTCAGGGACTGCAGAGAGAATTATACCATGCGACAGACCCATTTTGAAAATATTTTTGGGGCCGAGGGACTTATATAGTGATTTCCCCATTGAAAATCTGATTAAATTAACTATAGTGACTGCATTAAAAACATTTTAAAACTTTCAGGGACTACGAGCCTAATTTCCCCATGTGGAGGGACGGGTTACCGCGTCGGATCTTGTATGAAACGGCGTCATTTTGGGCCTAAGCTTAGACGCCCAAACGGCATCGTTTAGTGACTTTATAAATACCCCTTTTCGGCCAAAAATTCATTTTTTCGAGTAATAATAAAAAAAGGCAAAAAAAGCTCTCCAGCCCCCTTTGCCCGCTGCGGTCACTGATCGCATGTTCGTTGTGGGCCGCAGCAGACCGCCGCTTACTAGCGATAGCCGTTGCCATCCACAGTAGCTAAAAACTCAAAAGGCGACTCTCATCGACGTACTGAGTTCGAATTCGAGGTCATTTTTTTGAACAACTTTTTTTATTGTTATTTTTTCGATTGATTTTGGATTATATGATACAATAAATTTTTTGAATCTGTTTTTTTATATTTTGAACTGAAAAAAAGTTCCATTTTCAAATACATGCATTGGGTTTTTATACCCGGATTTAACAAATAAATAATAATAATAAAACAGTTTGTTTGTAACTTGCTTTGATTTGATTTAAAAAGGACGCTTCTTTTGCTTTTGTAGGTTCGGCTTGGGCGATGGCTGTAGACTCTCTAGGTGAAATGCTAGCAAAAGTGGCAGAGAATATGTCTTGGAAAATATAAGAATATGCCAAAAGGAGTATTTTGTGTGCAAGTATACACGGTCTGCAAGTAATACAGCTGGTAAGCTGAGTATCGATCCCACAAAGATTGACTTGGAATTCAATTGCCTTGATTGTTACTTTCCTTAAGAAAAAGTTGATTTGAAATTGGTTTTGGAAAATAATTAAAAAGTAAAGAAATGAAAGTAAAGTAAAGACGTTGGCAATGAAGGTGTTTTAATGAATGATGAGCGTTGACAGGGAATGCATGGTTTTCATGATGTTCATGCCATGCCAGCCTTTAACAACAACCTGTCTTGGCAATGTTTGCCGAGCAGATTCACAATTGGCAAAGCCTCTCTCGATGGTCATTGCCTTAAATTGATCATGTAAAAACCCCTTATATCTCTATAGTGTTTGTTTTTAAATAAGCCAATTTGATTAAACTCCAATCTATACTCCTAAGGGGTAGATTTAACTCCCGAAGTAAGTTCATCAACTTGAACGACTTCTCTCGAAGCTTCTCTCCTCATTATTCAACAACTTATTCGTTGCCACCCAAGTCTGTTAAGATATTGAGGCACAATAGGCCAACAGTGCCAGGTCTCGCTTGGCAGAGTATTTAGGAAACATTAAAGTATGCCGAATAGATAAGACCGTGCCAAGGCAGATTTATTATTTAAAAACTAAGGCATGAAAATAACATAAAACCCAAACATCCTCCACCAACTATTAAATTAGTTCATGGTGAGGGATTTAACAAAAAATCCATAAACGTTTTTGAGATACATCATCCTTAAAAACAAAATGAAATAACTTGAAAGAGAAAATGGGCTAGAAGGGGTCTCTCGATGCAGCCCTTCAAGATCCAGGCTTCTTGGCCAAGTTGGTCAGACCACCCTTCCATGGTGCAGCCAGTGTTCAATCGTCACACACCAACTCCTCACGATCCAATCTTCTCTCCCCTCCAAAGTCTAGCTTGGTTGGTGTTTAAATAGGCGTGCGAGGAAGGGATAAGACTGGCTTTTCAAATTTTGAATTTCAACTACCCAAGGGATAAGGGATTATCTTTTTATCCAAATTTGAATGAGAGTTGATCAGGCTAAGGCTGACGTCATCCTGCCGACGCTGCCCTGGCATCCAAGCTTGGCGTGAATCTGCCAACAAGTCTTGCCACCATCTTATCCACTATTTTTTCGGAGATTGATCCAATTGCTATCTTTTCGGAGCCTGATCATTTCCTATTTTTTTGGGGTCCAACAGCTTCTTGGCGTGGCATCAAGTTCACTTCTCTGCCAACCGGCGCTTGGCATTGTCTAGTCTATCTGTGCCAACAACGCTCGGCATTCTCTCTGGCGTTCCTTCCTGTGTTGCTTTTCTGGGCCAAATCCTATGCCAAACCTGCAAAATTGCCAACAAAACAACCCTTCACACTGGCATAGACAAAACACTAAACTCCTTATGCAAATGCATGATTCTAACATCCTAATGCAACTTAATGCACCTAAAAACAAGCAAAAGCATTGTAAGATTGTCATTAAAAACAGTACTTTTGGAGAGGTAACACACCCCAAACATAATTCATTGCTTGTCCTCAAGTAATGCAATCAAAATAAAAAAAAACAAAAACTGTGAAAAAGTTACCTCGACAAAATTTTGGTTGAATGCCAACACGTGCTGGCAAGCAGAATTTTAGCTCTATTTATGTCCTCGGTATCTCAGTACAATAATGCCAAGCAGGTAATAATTCAAGTGCAGCAATATAACTCTAGTCTAAGTTCATGAAGAGTGCATGATGTGTAGGTAATATGCATCAAGTATCCTTTCACTCCCTTAGACAAATTTTACTACCTAAACTCAGATTCTTTTTTTTTATTTCATTTTTTCTTTCTTTGACAAGGGTTTATGCTGGCATTCATTTAAGCTTGCTTCGTGACACTATTTAGCGTGAGAGATAAGAGGGAGCATACCACGAATCCCCATCTTAATCTAGACATCACTAGGCTTTTTCTTCAACTCATACCCTAAGGTATTGGACTTGAGAACTAGGAGAGAGCAAACCACGAAGCCCCAAGTAACTTATTATCCCTAGGTAGAGGAGAGTTTTATTTTTTCTTGCCTTGACAGAGCATTGCTGTCTTATTTATTTCTTTTTACCCTAGCATCATCATTTTTTTCATATCTGAGCTTAGTTTCAAAAAGTCTGAGTTTGCTAAGGGACTAGATACATACTTCGTGTTAAGTGAAAGTTCAATTCCCTAATCTAGAGATCAATTGCCAAGCTAACCTGGCATACTACTCTGCTAGCATGGCATGACAACTAAAGATTAGAGTTTCCTCATTGGACAGATACCTAGATCAAATTAAACTTGCCTAACAAATGTTAACATTTCTTCAGAATTGAACCGAGGAAAAATTTTCTTTTTCTTTTTTTAGTGGTTCGGTATACATCTATCCCTAAATGACATATATGGCATGGCAACAAAAATTTAACATGAAATGCATGTCATAAATATAAAGAAATGCACACCCCAAACCCAAGATGTGCATTGTCCCCCAATGCATGAAACAACACACATATATAAGAAAAATAGAATAAAATAAAATAAAATGCATGATCATGTAAATGAAATGGAATGAAATGTAAAGGAGTTTAGAAAGAAGATGACTTCCCTTCAAAGACTATTTACCGTACGGTACGGGTCTTCCTTCTCACATACAACCCACGATCAGGGGCCATGTGTTTCTTTCTTTTCAGGCTTGGTTTTGAAGCGGCGGTGAAGGGTGGCATCAGATAGCGTATGGACAGTAGGTGTTACTGGCGACATGGCTTTGGTTTTCTTCGATTCATATGAAAAATCAGAACTGGCAGACTTGACTTCAACTGGAGACAACGGGACTGTGGTATCGGACGGGGTATGAATTGGACTAGCTGGCATAGCATGATCGCTGGCAGAGAGCTCAGTAGGGAAGTCTGGAAACTCTGGCACAAAATCAGTTGACAATTTTGTAAGAGCTTCTCTGATCACAATATCCCTGGCCTGGATGTAGTGTCGCATCTTGACATTGAGCTCCTCAGCCTTTTCCAGCTTTTGGAGAATAATCTCTTGGCGTTGGTGAATTTGGGACAGCATTTCCATTGAGCTGTCTGGCACAGTTTCTGGCATGGTTGCTGGTGCGGCCCTTAACTCCTTTGGCTTTGGCATGGGTGCCCTTGCCTTTCCCTTGGGCTCGACAACAACTAGATTCCTCTATATAGCCGCGGTAATCGTTGTTCCTTTGATCGTTTGCCCCTTGTCCGTATCCAGCCTTGGCACATCATGGAGCATACAAATGTTAGAAATCAACAAAGGGAAAAACAAGCTGCCAGTACCTTTCGCTGTGCAGTTGTAGGTTTCCTCAATAATAAGCTTGCCAACATTGATCTTGCGCCCCATAACAATGAAGTGCAACAAAATCATCATCTCTTCCGACACGGTCTCATTATGGGATGTCGGCATCAGATTAGCCTTGAGGAAGTGATTTCATCCCCTCTATTGGGGTTTCGATTCCAGCCTCTTCACCATACGATGCCCCTTGGATGACACTGTCCATGCCGTGCCAGGTTCACACAGATCTTCCAGCAGCCTATTTCTCTTGGCAGCATTCATTGAATCAGCGTACTCGAAATACTCATCCTCTGCACCATCTAACTCAAACATATTATTGATATACCCTTCATCGAAACGAACACATTTACCTCTAATCATCAAGAATGGCGAATCCTTGGTCACAAGGTGCGCATAGAATTCTCGGACGAATGTGGCATAAACCTCCTCTTTTTGTTGGCAAAACTGAATCCATTTGTGCAAGTTAATCTTAGACATAACTTTCGGAGGGAATCCATTGTTCGTCTCTGTGTTGAGGTCGAAGTGCTTCTCGTAGCAAAAGCTCATCGAGGAAAAATTGGATTCGAACTTTTTCTCGATCTCCTCGTTGAAGAATCCCTTGAAGAGAGTAGAAGATGAAGCCATTGAAATTTGTTGAAGGAACTTGAAACGATGTTGAAAGATGAAGACAAAGAACGATTTGGGTTTGTTCTTTTTATCGAAAATGAAGTATAAAGTGAGAGAGATGTTTGGTTTCTTTAACCGGAAAGGGTGAGAAAGTGAAAGGTTTTGGATTGGTTGAGTGTTTTAATGGGAGTAGTAATTAGAGATAATGATGGGGAATAAAAACAATTAATTTTAAATGGATGGAGCGATAGGGTTGAAGTGATAAGGTGATAGGTGATAAGATAGGGTAAGGATTGGAGTGATAAGGTAATTGATTTGAAATTTTAAATTTCAACCAAGATTTGGGCAGCTAGGGTTTAAAGTTAATAAAAACCACTCTCTCATTTTACTGGGTCGATAAAACTAGGGTTTTTTTTCTTTTTCTTCTATCTTTTGTACCGCTGTATGCCAAGCTACTCTGGCACTGCGTCTGGCAGATTTTTCTATTGAAGCGTTGGCTCCTGCCAGCAACCCTGGCAGTATTCCTAGCACAATTCCTGGCATAATGAATCTACACAACTCAAAGGAAATCTTTCAACACAGTAAAGGAATATGAAACTTAAAAAGAAAGAAAAACAATTAAAAGCCTAAAAACCTCAAAACAAAGAAAAACACTAACCTAATATTTACAAAAGTTCAAACCTGATGGCGTTTTCATGTTAACTCTGCCAAGAGGTGTAGTGATGTCCCTCTTCGCTAAAAAGTGGATTTTCGAGGTGTTTGTGATTTTTCGAATCTAAAATATTTATTCTGTGGGGTTTAAGAAAAAACTGCATTTTACTAAAAATTGGAGTCGCCACCGGCCACTTAGGTAGGCCAGACACCATAAAACCAGAGATTAAAAAAAAGACTGTTGGGTTCGGGAGTCGGTTACGGATGGAGAAGGATTAGCACCCCCACACCGCCCAAAATTGGTACTTTAATAATTACCGCTTCGTTAATATTAGACTTTCCGGATTAAAGTGACGATTAGTTTAAAATTCGGTTATAATTGCGAATAAATTTTAAAGGCCCCGTTATCTGAGAGTAAACGCCCAACCACTATCACTACGCCTGATACTGGCCCCGTTTACGCTCGGATAAAAGGGCATCGCATTGACAAATTTTATACCATTATGCGATCTTAGAAAACATAAAAAACATAAACAAACATTCATATTGACATGGCATTAAAACCCAAATACTATAATATAAAACAAAAATAATTAAAATGCATGAACATAACATCTCATGATGATAAAAGCAAAATAAAACAAAATATGAACAAGAAAATGCTTGCTTCCAAAATTGGACTAATTAGTCTTAACATGCTTAAACACATTAAAATGAACCACAACTATAACATGCATGGCATAAACCTAAAAAGGGTACGAAATTAACAAATCAACAACACCACAAAAATACACTAAAACCCTTATCATGAGGTACACTTTACATGCATAAATTATGACACGTCATGATATTAATATGTAACAAAAAATTTACCCATTTTTAATATGTAACCCAAAATACAAAACACAGATAGACGTGTTAGAATTCGAATCTACATGATAAATAAATACGCTAAACATGATCACTTACTAAAGAAAAGTATATGGCATGAACAAATAAACTACAAGATATACAATGCGTAATAATACATACATTATAAAAATACAAATAAAGACACATAATATGCCAACCAACATACATAACACACATGAAGAAAAATATAAACAAGGTGTTCAAACGAAGCTAGACGTAATATATAAAATGGATATGTACATAATACGAACGAAATAACTTAAACGCTAAAGCACATGATAAACACCTATTACATAAAAACATAGATAAATATGATACAAGAGCATAGATAAAAACATTGAGAGCAAAATTACTGTACCATAAAACCTAATAATAAACAAATAACCACAATTATTTGACATAAAATAAAGGACTGAAATTGAATAAAAAGAGAACCAGAATACTCAAAACAAAAGAAGAAAAAAGCATAATTTAGGACCTAATTATAATATGGAATAAACATGCGGGGACTAGAGGTGCAAATAAACCAAGGGGCAAGCTCAAAGTGCAAGAAATAGAAACACGGAAGGACTTTGAAGGTATTTATGCCATTCAAGATCTGATCCAATTTAATTTCGGGATTGAATGGAATGAAAGTGAAATGGAGATGCTGATTTGAAATAAAAAAAGGGATGCAAAAGCATGCGGTAACAGAGAACAGGGATTGAAAATGCAATTATCCCAGGACCGAAAGTAAAAGCGGGAAAAACGAAAAGGACCCCTCATATAATTAGACCGTTTAAATATCCAAGGGTTATTATTTGCTTTATAACCGGTAAAATATTAAACCTAAACCTAAAAAAAACTCAGCCTCTCTCCTTTTCTCTCAACAACTCGACATCGCCGCTCACCCATTTCGTCTCCGGTGGTGTCGTCTCCCAAACCAGCTTCAAAAAAAATCTCCCATCTCTCTAAAACCTGAGTATACGCTTAGACTTTAGGGAAAACACTCCGATTTGCCTAGATCTGAAAAACCCGAAGCCCTTGAAAGAAAAAAAACCTCCTTTTCACAACCCCGACATCTCTCCTCTCGACCGATTCACCCGAGGAGTGGGCTTATCACCGATGCAAAGGAGGATCGACGGTCAGGGTAAGTACCTTGTTGGTTTATTGTTCCCCTCTTTTTTGATGAAAATAATACATGCATAGTAAAAAGAAAGTTCGACCATTACCGCTAGAAACTCTTAGCCTCTTTCTTTTTCTTTTTTTTTGTATTTCTCTGGAATATGAAAAACTCTCCCCTTTACAAATTTTTGATACATATATCCTGATCTCTATTTGGTAGAAGATATGACACAAAAAAATACATCAGATCTGATTTTTTTGGTACTGATAATCCATTGTTTTGGGTATTTTGCACATTCTCTGAGCACGGTGGTTGAGCTGGTAGTACGACGGCATGGTGGAGGAGTGGAGAGAGTCATGGTGGTGGCGTCCTCTGCCAGATCCACTCACGGCCGTTGGATCAGATCTAATCCAACGACTATGATTACATGGGGAATGAGCGGCCTAGATCGAGCCTTGAAATGAGCCTTGATCCAACGGCCCAAATGACGGCGGCTGCAAGATAAAGGAGGGTTATTAGACTTAGTTTTTAGGGTTTTTAATATATTGGGTCAGGCCAATATGGGCCTTGTAACATATTTTGGGTCTGTAATACATATTGGACTGGACTGTTAATTAATGAGCTTTTATTAATAAAACTTCTTGGATTTTATTTTAAATTAGACCAAAAGTAATAATAATAATAATAATGATAATAATAATCATACACGCACACACATACAAACATACATGCAAACTATATATATCATATGCACACACATTTGAATACTCTCATGTAGCACATACATAATTAATACGAATACACACATCAATCAATATATACATGCAAACATACGTGACCCAATACACCATACTAATTACTAATGCATATTCATGGCTTATAGCATACATGCACACATCACACACCCTATATGTATACTAATCATACATATATAATAAACACATAATGTAATATGTATACATGCAATAATAATTCCCCATTAATTATTATACTAATATATTAACAATATTTACAAACCAGATAAAAATGAGTGATTATAAGAGGATCACCTCTTTGGCATTGTTCTGATCACCTTCCATGTAGTGCTTCAAACGTTGGCCATTCACCTTAAAGATTTCACTCGTCTTCAAATTCTTGATGTCTACAGCTCCATGAGCATAGGGCTTCACAACTTCATAAGGGTCCGTCCATCTTGATCTGAGTTTCCCTGGAAACAACTTAAGCCGTGAGTTAAATAACAAAACATGTTGGCCTACCTCAAACTGCCTTGGCATTATCCTACTGTCATGCCAATGTTTTGTTTTTCTTTGTAGATCTTGGCGTTCTTATAGGCTTGTGTTCTAAATTCCTCTAACTCATTTAGGTCTAGTAACCTCTTTTCTCCAACAGCTCTCCATGCCATGCTAAGTGTTCTGATGGCCTAGTAGGCTTTATGCTCAAGCTCCACTGCAGATGGCATGGTTTTCTGAAAATAAGTCTAAAAGGTGAAGTACCCAAAGGAGTTTTAAATGCAGTCCTGTAAGCCCACAAGGACACATCTAGTCTCAATGACCATTCCTTCCTTGAAGGATTAACAGTCTTCTCTAAGATGTTTTTGATCTCCTTATTTGAAATCTCAGCTTGCCCGTTTGTTTATGGATGTTATGTTGTGGCAATTCTTTGTTGTATGTCATACCTGCACAAGGCTTTAGAAATTAGATTACATTTAAAATGAGTGCCCTCATCATGAATAATCACTCTAGGGGCGCCAAATCTAGTAAAGATATGCTTATGTAAAAACTTGGCAATGGCCTTGGCATCGTTTGTTGGCCGAGCAACAGCTTCTATCCACTTAGATACGTAGTCAACAGCCACAAGAATGTATACATTACCGAATGAGGGTGGAAAAGGACCCATAAAGTCTATCCTTCATACATTAAATAAATCCACAAGCATAATGTTTTGAAGCGGTAGTTGGTTTCTGCTAGAGATGTTTCCTGTCTGTTGGCATCGATCACATGCCTTGGAATACTCGTGGGCATCCTTATATAGTGTGGGCCAAAAGAATCCTGACTGCAGTACCTTGGCAGTAGTCTTTACCCTAGCAAAGTGACCTTCATATGGTGCGGTATGGCATAGATGCAATATGTTATGCTGCTCATCCTCGGGCACACACTGGCGGATCACTTGGTCGGCACACTATTTGAACAATATTGGCTCATCCCAATAGTATTGTCTGACTTCCGACAAGAACCTTTTCTTGGCATTGTATGCCAAGTCTGGTGGCATAATGTTACTTACCAAGTAGTTGACAATATCGGCATACCATGGCATGGCATTAACTGTAAGCAAATACTCGTCACGAAATTCATCTCTTATAAAACTGGTCTTACCATCTTCAAGATGATGCTCCAAACGTGAGAGATGGTCAGCTACTAGGTTTTCACTGCCCTTTTTGTCTCGGATCTCAAGGTCAAATTCTTGAAGTATGAGCGTCCATCGAATTAGTCCGGGCTTGGCATTCTTCTTTTCCAAGAGATACTTCAATGCCGAATGATCTGTAAAAACCATAACTTTGTTACCAATTAAATAAGATCTAATTTTTTCAAAAGCGAATACAACCGCAAGAAATTTTTTCTCGGTCGTAGAGTAATTGAGTTGTGCTTCGTTCAATGTTTAGCTAGCATAGTAGATTGCGTGGAAAACCTTGCCATGCCTTTGTCCCAATACTACTCCAACGGTATAGTCGCTGGCATCACACATGAGCTCGAAGGGCTCATTCCAATCCGGTGCCACAACTATAGGGGCATTGATTAACTTTTCTTTAAGCTCCTAAAATGCTCTCAAACAAGAATCTTCAAATGCAAAAGTAGCATTATGTTCTAACAACAAGCATAAAGGTTTAGCAATTTTTGAAAAGTCTTTAATAAAACGCTGATAAAAACTGGCATATCCTAAAAAGCTCCTTATACCTTTGACACTCGTTGGAGGCGGTAGCTGCTTAATTACCTCAACTTTTGCTTGATCCACTTCTAACCCTCTCTCAGTTACCTTGTGTCCGAGAACAATGCCCTCATTCACCATGAAGTGGCATTTTTCCCAGTTCAACACTAGGTTTGTCTCTATGAATCTCTTCAAGACTTGCTCCAAACTCTAAAGACATTCCTCAAATGTTTTGCCAAACACTGAGAAATCGTCCATGAACACTTCCATGTTGTGCTCGATCATATCAGAAAAAATGGACATCATGCAACGTTAAAACGTTGCTGGTGCATTACATAGGCCGAATGGCATCCTCTTAAATGCAAACGTCACATATGAGCACATGAACGTAGTCTTCTCTTGATCATCAGGAGCGATGGCAATCTGATTATAACCTGAATAACCATCCAAAAAATAATAGAAAGCTTTACCCGCCAACCTGTCTAGCATCTGATCAATGAATGGAAATGGGAAGTGGTCATTCTTCGTGGCATTGTTCAGCCTCCTATAGTCCATGCACACTCTCCACCCTGTGATAGTTCTGGAGGGGATCAACTTAGCTTCACTGTTTTGTACCACAGTCATGCGACCCTTCTTTGGCATGCATTGCACTGGGCTAACCCAAGAGCTATCAGAAATGAGATATATAATCCCAGCATCAAGTCATTTTATGATCTATTTTTTTACTACCTCCTTCATGCTTGGGTTTAGCCTTCTCTGGCCTTCAATGGTCTTGCCATGGTACTCCTCCAAGATAATCTTATGCATGCAAATGGTTGGGCTAATACTTCTGATGTCTGCCAAAGTCCACCCTAGTGCCTGCTTATAGTCACGTAATATTGCCAACAATCTTTCCTCCTGATCATTAGTGAGACCAGTGGCAATGTTCACTGGCAGAGTTAAGTGTTCACCTAAATAAGCATACTTCAAGTGATCTGGCAGTGGTTTCAATTCCAACGCTGGTGGCTCCTCAATTGATGGTTTAGGTTCCTTGATTTCTCTACCGGCCAACTATAATGGCTCAAAATAACTCACATCTTCAGCCTCCAAGACTGGTTCTTTTGGTTCCTCAAACAGATCAGCTATGCCATCTAAATTGTTGGCATCAAATTATGTATCATGGTATAACTATGCCATGTCCAAAGTGTAAATGGACTCCATCATCTCCTCTGCTTGGAACTCATCAGGTTCATCTGCACATTTCAAAGCTTGAAACATATTAAATGTAACATGCTGGTCATTCATGCGCATTGTTAGTTTCCCTTTATGAACATCAATCAAAGCCCTACCCGTGGCAAAAAAAGGTCTCCCCAAAATAATCGGGACATTATTATCATCCTCATAATCCAAAATGATAAAATCAGCTGGAAAAATAAATTTGTCTACCTTAACCAATACATCATCAATCTTACCCTTGGGATGTACATAGGATCGGTCTGTCAGCTGAAGTGTCACTGTGGTAAGTATTGCTTCTATGCCAAGCTTCCAAAAAATTGACATTGGCATCAAGTTGATGCTGGCTCCATTTCCCATGAATTTGTTGCCAATGGTGTAGGGAATAGTGAAACTTCCCGGATCTTTGAAATTTGGTGGCAAACGGTTTAGGATCACGGCACTGCATCCTTCGGTCATAGCAACAGTTTCAAAGTCTCCCAACTTTCTCTTTTTGGATAGAATGTCCTTCATAAATTTGACATGGTTGGGCATTTGTTCAAGGGCTTCTACCCATGGAATATTGATTTGTAATTGCTTAAGAACCTCCAAGAAGCGCTTGAACTGCTGATCTTGCTTATGCTTTTGAAGTCTTGCTGGAAATGGTGGCGGCAGATAAACATATGCCGGCGCGGCTGGCTTTGCCAGGACAGTACTGGCATCAGTCTGTTTGGCATCGATGTTGACATCAGTGTACTATCTAGCATCAATGCTGGCATTAGTGTATTGTCTGGCATCGGTGCTGGCATCATCTACTTTTGTTTGATCTTTCTCTGCTTCGCTGGGATTGTCTGCTGGCACAGGCTTCTCATCTTGGCAATTAATTAGCTGCTTAGCAACCTTCTCCATCTCGCACTGCTTTCCACTCCGAAGAGTTATAGCTTTACACTGCTCATTATCTTTGTGCCGAGCATCTTCTATGTCACTTGGAAATACTCCCTGAGGTCAATTAGTGAGTGCACTGGCAATCTTCCCAAGCTGGACTTCCAAGTTTCTCATTGATGCTGCCAAACTCTAGACTGTGGCATCGTTCTTCTCCATGTACTCTGTGAGAGTGCCTCCTTGGTTGAGTCTCTTCCCTTGCTGAAAATTGTTTTGGGCTTTTTGTGGCATGGTATTGTTATTCTGCCTCTGAGTATTCTAGCGCTGGATATTGTACTGGTTACCTCCTTTATTTCCCCAAGCTAAATTAAGGTGTTGTCTCCAACCTGCATTATAAGTATTGGAGTTAGGATTATTGTAAAGGTTAACATTGTTAACAAAATTTACCAATTCAGGGTTAGTAGGGCATTCATCCACATGATGATTCTCTCCACAGATTGTACGGAAATGGTCTAATGCTTTGACTTCCTGGGACTCATTGTTCTTTTGCAACGTTCTTACCATGCTAGTAAGATTGGAAATCTCGGCATGAATGGATGTTAGTTCATCAACCTAAAATTTCCCATTGGTTTTGGTTCCGGTCTCAAGTTTTGCAACATGATATTCAAAATCATTGATTGCAATCCTCTCTAAAATGTCAACAACCTCAGTATATGTCTTGTCAAGCAATGAACCAGCTGTCGAAGCATCAACAATAGTCCTAGTTTGCGTATTCAATCCATTGTAAAAGGTTTGGATCTGGGTCCAATTCGGGAATCCATGTATAGGACACCTCCTCAATAGGCCTTTAAATCGTTCCCAGACATCATATAAGGTCTAATCCTCAGAGTTAAGCCAAGCCTTTGCTCTGTCTCTTAAAGAAAAAGTAAATAACTTCAGCTTCACGGTATCTTCAAGTATTCCATTTTGTTGGAATAACTGGCAAATCTCCATGAACTGCTTCAGATGTTTCCTCGGATCTCCAATGGTGCTCCATCAAACTGACCTACATTTAAAAGAGTTTGAATCATTACTGGCTTAAGTTCAAAGTTGACAGCGTTTACCTCTGTGCCAACAAGTCCTGGCATCAAATTATCAATGGTTGGTGCCGAATATTCTCTAATAGGTATCTCATTAACAACTAGGACAGAAGGTGTGGTGGTATCTCATTGTTAAGTGGATTTCCTCCATTGTTCACCACATCATTCCCTCCATTACCTTGGTTCATCTCTTGAAATCTTCTTTTTAACCTCCGCAAGGTTTTCTCAATTTTCGAATTGTATGGCCACTTGTCCACCACAGGATGGCTTCTGGTCATACACCGATAAAAGTAAAAGGTAAAAATAAAAACAAAAATAAAAACAAAAGGAAAACAAGTAAAAATTTAAGAACAATCAATTCCGTTGCAATCCCCGGCAACGGCGCCAAAACTTGTAGACTCTCTAGGTGAAATGCTGGCAAAAGTGGCAGAGAATATGTCTTGGAAATATAAGAATATTCCAAAAGGAGTCTTTTGCGTGCAAGTATACACGGTCTGCAAGTAATACAACTGGTAAGCTGAGTATCGATCCCACAAAGATTGACTTGGAATTCAATTGCCTTGATTGTTACTTGCCTTAAGAAAAAGTTGATTTGATTTGAAATTGGTTTTGGAAAATAATTAAAAAGTAAAGAAATGAAAGTAAAGTAAAGACGTTGGCAAGGAAGGCGTTTTAATGAATGATGAGCGTTGGCAGGGAATCCTGGTTTTCATGTTGTTCATGTCATGCCAGCCTTTAACAACAACTTGTCTTGGCATTGTTTGCCGAGCAGATTCACAATTGGCAAAGCCTCTCTCGATGGTCATTGAACTAAATTGATCATGTAAAAACCCCTATATCTATATAGTGTTTGTTTTTAAATAAACCAATTTGATTAAGCTCTAATCTATACTCTTAAGGGGTAGATTTCAATCCCGAAGTAAGTTCATCTACTTGAACGACTTCTCTCAATGCTTCTCTCCTCAGTATTCAAAAACTTATTCGTTGCCATCCCAAGTCTGTTAATATATTGAGGCACAATAGGCCAACAGTGCCAGCTCTCGCTTGGCAGAGTAATTAGGAAACATTAAAGTATGCCGAATAGATAAAATTGTGCCAAGGCAAATTTATTATTTAAAAACTAAGGCATGAAAATAAAATAAAACCCAAACATCCCCCACCAACTATTAAATTAGTTCATGGTGAGGGATTTAACCAAAAATCCATAAACGTTTTCGAGATACATCATCCTTAAAAACAAAATGAAATAACTTGAAAGAGAAAATGGGCTAGAAGGGGTCTCTCGATGAAGCCCTTCAAGATCCAGGCTTCTCGGCCAAGTTGGTCAGACCACTCTTCTACGGTGCAGCCGATTGTTAATCGTCACACACCAACTCCTCACGATCCAATCTTCTTTCCCCTCCAAAATCTAGCATGGTTGGTGTTTAAATAGGCGTGTGAGGAAGGGATAGGACTAGCTCTTCAAATTTTGAATTTCAACTGCCCAAGGGATAACGGATTATCTTCTTATCCAAATTTGAATGAGAGCTAATCAGGCTAAGGCTGACGTCATCCTGCCAATGCTGCCCTGACATCCAAGCTTGGCGTGAATCTGTCAACAAGTCTTGGCACCATCTTATCCGCTATTTTTTCGGAGATTGATCCAATTACTGTCTTTTCGGAGCCTGATCATTTCCTATTTTTTCAGGGTCTAACAGCTTATTGGCGTGGCATCAAGTTCACTTCTCTATCAACTGGCGCTTGGCATTCTCTCTGGCACTCCTTCCTGTGCTGCTTTTCTGGGCCAAATCATATGCCAAACCTGTAAAATTGACAACAAAACAACTCTTCACACTGGCATAGACAAAACTCTAAACTCCTTATACAAATGCATGATTCTAACATCCTAATGCAACTAAATGCACCTAAAAACAAGCAAAAGCATTGTAATAATGTCATTCAAAATGATACTTTTGGAGAGGTAACAGTGGCCACGTGATGGCAAACGGCAGTGGTAGTCCGGGGTGGCTTGCGTGGCAATAACTGATGCGCGTGCAAGCCACGGCAGCTGAAGAGTTAGCGTGTGGCATGTGTAATGCCCTGGTTTTGGGCCTAGGAGTTTTCTAGGTTGATTAGACGGTCTGGTAGATCAGATTAGAGGATTCGAGTCAGTTTTAGGATTAATTTAAAATTAATATTTTTTAGTGTAAAAAATATAAAAGAATATCATAAAATCATTATTTAATATGTAGATGATTTTGGTAAAATCAATTTTACAAAAAAAAAGGCTTTGAAAGGTGACATTTTGGGTCAGTGACCAAAATGTAAAGTTTTAAAAATGTTTTAAGTGACTGTTTTGTAAAAGGGTCAAACTTAGAATCTTTAAGGAGCTATTTGGACAAAGTCTAATATCAAACTTTTCTCTTTAATTGGATATTTTAAAAGGTTTTAAAATGTTATAATTAGGCTTGGAGAATTTATTTTATAATTAATATTCCAAAAGAAAACTTTACGTAACTAACTTTTCTCTAAAAGATTTTCTCTCAAATTCTCTCCAGCCAAACACTTTTTTCTACTTCAATTTCCTCAGGTAATCACTTGATTTCAACATTCTTTTATTTCCAAATTGAGGGGAATGCCTATTTGATTTGATCTTGTTTTCTCAAGAAAATTCCTCCAATTGAGGGGAATGCCAAGGTTAGAGGTGAGCTTCATTATTCTCCTCTAATACAAGGTTCTTTATTGAAATTCCCGGGTTATTGATCATTTGTAAACATTTTCTAATAAGTTTTAATGATTTAATTATGGAAAATTGGTTAAATCAAGGTTTAATTGATGAGAACGATTGTTTTTCGTATTGGATCTGTTTTGCTATGCCCTTGATTAGTTTTGAACATGATTTTAATGTCTTATAATGTTAATAAGTTGATTTTAACATTGGAATCCCGAAACTAGGTGAATCTCTAATTTTTTAGGTTGTTAGTTATAAGTTTTTGAGGAGTTTGGATGTTTAATGAATGTTGGAGGTATAAGGATGATGTTAATGTGTTTTTGGATGTTAATTGATGGATTAAAATGTTAGGTTTTGGTTGCGTTAAGTTTGGAGGGTGTTTGAGGTGGTTTTCGATTGTTGTGGAGTGAAATTGGGTAGAATTTGATGAGGATTTGTGTGAATTGATATTGTTAGGTTGTTGGATGCATTTTGATGCATTGAGACCTTTTTTTTGTATGGTTAAAGTAGGGGAGGTTGATTCTCAAGCTTGAGGTAAGTTTTCGGAAGCTTTGGAGACTTGGATTCGCATTAGCGATCAAAGTTTCACGTAGTCGGTGTGTGAGAACGTGTTTTACAACATTTTAATGGTTTAGAAGTTGTGTTTAGGAGTTTAGATCAAGCTTAAAACGCTGGTCTAAGCTCGGAAGTAAGTAAAGGATGATTTCTCTCTTGAACTCGGCTTGGCAATTGGTTTTGATGCACTTGTTTAGATGACTTGATTACTCACTGTATATGCATGATTTGAGCATGGTTTAATGTTGGAAAATGTTTATAAAATGATGTTGATGCATTTGGAAGTAATGCATGTTTTGATAATGTTTTTCAACATTGGTAATGCATGGTGAAATGCATTGAATAAATGGTTTTGGTTTATGCTTATGAAAACAGTGAGTTAATGGTAAAGAAACGAATTAATTGGCAAGTGATGGTATAAAAAGGTTATGAAAATGTTATCGGATATAGTTGGCCGGCCATTGGATTTGATAGTGCACTATAAAAAGTCACCTTAGATGTATCGAATACTCCATCCAAGTACCCTAACGCTTAAGGGGTTATATGGTATCGAAGACTCTCGTTAGCGGATAGTACATCTAACCGATGAGTGGTGTTAAGGGGTTTATGGGTACCAAAGACTCTATCACGGGTACCAAAATGGTTAAGGGGTTTATGTGTGCCGAAAAATCCCATTGGTAGACCTTTAGATGGTTTCTGGTTGAGATGTGAGAAGTGTTAGGAGAACACTTGTTAAATCTGTGTATCAGATATAGTATTTTGTAAAGTAGAACGTGGTTGATGATCACTTGTAAGCCAATATAATTGATGTGGTATCATGTGATGTATTTTGCTGCATAATGAGATTTATACATGGTTGCTCTTTAAGCTTTGCATTGGGATTGAATGCATGGGAAAGCTTAAGTTGAGGTATATATAATAATGTATAATGTGATTTATACATGTTTGCTCTTTTTGCATTGTGAAGGAATGCATGAGAAGGCTTAAATAGAGGTATGCATATGGGATTATGCATGTGAAATCGTGATATGTGATTACATATGGTTTTAAGCATGTTTTTAAATGGTTAAGTGCATGGAAAGCAAGGCATGACGTTTTAGCATGATGTTTTTGAAATGATGATGATTTCCAAATGATGTTTGCAACGATGTTTAAAGCAATGATGTGTTAAAGTAATAGTTTTAAAAGAAGTTTGAGAATGGTTTGGAAAACGGTTTTAAATGCATTGATGGTGGTTTGTTTTTAGAGTACTCCTCACTAAGCCTAGTGTGCTTACGCTCTCTTTTTCCATCAATGCAGAGAATTAAAGGCCGGAGGCAGGCAAGCGAAGGAAACTCGAAAGACTTGTGTTTACAAAATATGGTTTCGATTTAGACTTGTGGTAATAAAGGCAATGTGGTCAATTATGGTTTGGGAGGGTTGATTGTTAAACTCCCTGTTTGTGCAAGCTTTTAATGATGTTTTGGACTCATAAGAGATTTAAAGTGCTTGATTTGTGCTTGGCTTTTTGTTTTGAATATTGAGTAGGAAGCATGCTTATAGATATTAAGGATGATTGATTTATGCATGTTCAATCCGTTGGAAATGCTGGTATGTTTGAATATAGTATGCCCATGAGGATGTCTGACGTTTAGGTAAGTGTTGGATGTATTTAAAGTGATCCACAGTGTCATATGTTGAACCTAGAGGTCATTACAAGCCTTCGCGTACCGATACGAATACCCAGGGATAGGTATGCGAGGTTAAAAACGGCTCTGTTTTTAGGGTAAAATGCACAAGGGTACGAGTACAGTTAGCCGAGTATCAGTACACCCCTTGAAATTTACACATCAGAATCGGTACACGGGTTTGAGTACCGGTACGACCCCTTTATTTTATAGCGTCGTACCGATACGCAGGGTACCGTATCGGTACGCATTATGGTTACTGGATATTGAGGTTTTGAAGGAAAAAAGGGGGATTGGTACGAGACTATGCTGTATCGGTATAGGTTGCTTTATACACCGTATCAGTACGGTGAATAGTGTATAGGTATGCTTGGCAGTTAAGTTCGTTGAGTCATATCGTACGGGCTTGCCCATATCGGTATGCAATGTTGTTCCCTTTGTGTTTTTGCCTGTTGAAGTTTGGAAATGTGCAATCTAGTTCCCGAATGTTATATATGCAATTAAATGAGTTTGGATGATTATTTTAAGCTAAAATTTAACCTGAATGCATGAAACATGACTAATTGAGGGTTGGTAACTTAGGATTTAAAGAAGTCCTTATAATTTTTAGAAATTGCAATCTTGTCCCTAAAGTATGTTCTTGATCAATTGGATGTCAATTTGACGCCTGATTGAGTTGTAAATTTTCCGCTGCCAGCATGATCACCTTAGGATTTAATTATGCATTTAGAAAAGATAAAAGAAAAAAATAGGACCCGGTTTAGGTTATTAGTTCGAGTTTGCTTCGGGAAACCTAATATAGTCTTTTTAGCTCAGTTTCGGTTAGACCGGGTTAAGGGGGTTACAGCATGCACACGCTAGGGGAAGATGGAAAGTCAAGGGCAGTAGCAGCAGAGGGATAAGCAGCTAGGGTTATTAGGTTTATTATTTTTAGGGTAGGTTATATTTTAATGGGTATTGGATTGGGTTATGTTGGGTATTAAGTAGGTTTGAATGTAACGGGCCAGATGGTTTGAAGGGGTGTTGGATTCAATTTTGTGTAGGTTTGTATGGGTAATTGGGTTAAATGGGTTATTGTAATTTTCCTTTGGATATGGATTTGGGTTGTATTTATAATTGGGCTCAAAGGCCCGGACAAAAATGGGTTATGACAGTGTAGTTTAAAGACTACACAATATCATATGTTTTTGGGTTATGGGTTTTGTTTGTAGGGTTTAGAGTTACAATTAAGATTTATCGTTTATGGTTTATAGATTGGTTATATTTTGATACACAAGCTGTGTAAAAAAATTACAGAATCCTTCATATTTAAACTATAAAATCTAAAACATAAATTCATAACCGTAACACCCTAAAACCTAAATTTTAAACCCTAAACTCTAAATTCTAATCATAAATCTTAAATTCTACACCCTACAACCTAAACCCCTTAACCTTAAACCCTAAAATTGAAAGGCTTGTGTACACAAGCTTGTGTATCAAACTATTTTCCTTATAGTTTAGGATATACATTGGATTATTATTCTATATACTGGTGACGTGAAAAAGATTATACAAGTGGGGTTATTTAGGGTTTAGGGTTTTAGTTTATGATTTAAGGTTTAGGTTGTAGAGTTTTAGGGTTTTATGAGTATGAATTTAGATTTTAAATTTTAGATTAAAAATAGATATGTTTGTGTAAAAAAATACACTAACAATATATCAAATATGCATCTATTTATATTTTATTTTTGAAATAATAAATATGTAAATATGTGTAATTTTCTTCTCGTTTAAAAAATATATAAGCCATAGAAGTGGGTCGGCGGAACATTACAAGATAGTATCTGTTTATATATATTCTTAATATTTTGACAATTCTCACGCCTTACAGATAGAGCGATTGAACACAGATCTCCTAAAATGAACATCATCCACTTTTTTACTAAGACCACTTATTGGATTCCTAAAGATTTATTTTTAATACGCAAGGTGAGTACACTGCCACCATATCATTTACTTGTTTAACCCATCTAATAAGCAGTGGCAGAACGATATATAACCTTAATAATGACCGACTGTGCACCTTCCATATTCTTCTTCATAGCCAGACCTGACGTGGTAGATTTTTTTTAACCACCAGTATTTGATTTATTGACCGATTAATTTAGATCGAGTTTTATACAGACTTATATTATAAAGGTTATTTTTTCAATATTATTTTTTGACTATACTTAAAGGACCTAACGTTTCATTCTAATAGACCAACTTGATGGTTTCACGTGCCTCTAGTTTTAGTGCACTAAGTTTTGAAATTGGCCATGCCACACTAGGAAAGCAAAACACCACTATTTATCAATCTATAATTCTTTTATATTAGGCAACATCCACTTGTTCAAATGAAAACATTTTTTTTCGTCTTAAAATAACGAAAGGGTCGGGGTCAGATGCGCCACTAGTTTTCCCAATTCCGTCTTCTTAAATTCTTTAAGTTCTGAAACATTAAGATACATGCCATAATTAAATCAATTAGCTTAGAATTGTGGATTAGTGAGGGCTATTTCACCACTCACCCGCTTACTCTATAAACATGCATGCCTTAAAAAGACTCGTCTTACTAACATGCGACGTTTAGGTCATAATAAGTCTATTCCGTTAGTTTGTCAGTTGTTTAGTAGTTAAGTGATTGTGTCTATTGAGCTATTACATCTGTTGATTATCGGACTGGTGGACGATGGCATGAAGTGTAGTAAATGGTCGGAGGGTGGTGTAGTGTCGAAATTTTTAAATGTGAATGGTTAAATTTATTGAATTATTTCGAATTAGGACTAAATTAATAAAAATGTATAAATTTTGAGACCTAAAATTGTTATTATACCAAGTCATTGTTTCAATTTTAATGACAGAATGACATGTTGCCACAAAATTTTAAGGTAGTATTTGTTCATATATATTCTTAGCTCTTTGACAAAGCACACATACACCTTGCAGACAAAGTGAATTGAACTCATGTCCCCTAGAATGAACATCATCCTCTCTTCTACCGGGACCACTTGTTGGATTTTGACTGGATTATTATTTTAGAAAAAAAAGTGCTATGTTTGTTCCTAAATCCATATTTTAGTGACTAAATTGTTACTTTTAAAATAAAAGTGACAAGCTTATTACTAAATCTATAATTAAATGACTTCTGGTGTATTTTACCCTAAAATAATTAGCTTAGAATTGTGGATTAGTGGGGGGTAGCTCACCTGCCACCTCCCTTCTTACTCTATAAATATCCCTGCCTTAAAGACTCCTCTCCATCCCAAAATACAAGTATGAAGTAACATTGATCTATCTATAATTCTTTTATATATGGCAACATCCACTTGTTCAAATGAAAACATTATTTTTCAGTCTTAAAATAACGAAAGGGTCAGGGTCAGCTGCGCCACTAGTTTTTCCTATTCTGTCTTCTTAACCCATTTTTTAAGTTATGAAACATTAAGATAATAATACATGCCATAATTAAGTTTACTGGTAATTTATAACATTAAATTTTTAATTGAGTGTTATGTTTATTTCTAAATCTATAATTAATTGACTGAATTGTTACTTTTTAGAGAAAAAAATAGCATGTTTGTTCCTAAACCTATAATTGAGTAACTAAATTGTTACTTTTAGAGAAGAGTGACATATTTGTTACTAAACCTGTAATTAAGTGACCTCTACTGTATTTTACTATAAAATAATTATCTTATAATTATTATTTCAATTTTAATGACAGAATGATCTGTTTGTCGCAAAATTTTAATTGAGTGACATGTTTGTTCTTAAACATATACTTGAGTAACTGAATTGTTACTTTTAGAAGAACTCTAGGTGTATTTTACCCTAAATTAATTAGCTTAGAATTATGTATTAGTGAGTGCTAGCTCACCAGTAACCCCCCTTCTTACTCTTTAAATATCCATGCCTTAAGGACTCATCTTCATCCCAAAACACAAGTAACATTGGCAAATCATTCTCCTTTAGTTCTTTGAGCAGTGTTCCAAGTGCCATACCATGTCGACTTTCATCGGAGCTAGTTGTGCTGAGGTTTATCTGATGTGAAAGCGATAGAAGGAGAAGATGAAGAGAATGGAAGAGGATAGGATAAAGAGAGGGGAAACAAGTGGTGCCAATGCCATTGAAGAGAGAAAACCTAGTGATGTTGTTGGGAGGAGTAAGGTTCACCCTGGGAATTGCACTTCCCTTGAAGACCTTGCTGGGAACCAAATCCAGGGTTCCAACAATGCAGCTTAGTTGATTATATCTCTCATCACAGTATGATGTTATGAAACTTATGTATTGGTCCTTAATGGGTTTCTTGTGTGTTTTTTTTGTATAGTTCATGTTCGAGATTTGTGGCTCTTCCTCCCAACAAAGTTGTCTCCAAGGTTCGAACCTGAGCTCTCTCCTTGGAAGTGCAATGTGTCTGATTTCTTGTGTTTGATTGTGTATATTCTAGATGTAGGTGTACAACATTTTAAGTTTCATGGTGCTGTAGTTTTTTTTATGTTTTTCTTTGTGTTGTGTTAAACTTCTGCTTTATTTACAAGGTTTGCTTTTTTTTTTCCTTTGGTTATTCAATAATATATGCATGGAAGAGATTTATTAATTGGTTGAGGGGTGAAATACAATGATAGATCGAGGGAGGTGATAGAGGGGACTGTCACACCGTCTGAAAATTTCAAACTCTCATATAGTTTATATATTTTCTATCAATGATCTAAGTTCGTACCCTCTAAAATTTTATAATTTTGCACTCCCTAAATTTCTAATATAACATCCAAGCACTTTTCACCCTAACATAAAATCTTGCATCCTTCTCTAGTCAAAGATGTTCGTGTTGTCTTATCTTGTATAGATTCAAACACCTACATTTATCTTGGAAATATAATTATATCTACTTAATAAAAAATAAATATGCATGGAAGAGATCGAGAAGTTCATTGGCTTGGCTGCATGCACTAGCTAGATAGAACCATGCAATAACTTGTTGATAAGTAGTGTGAATTATTAATTGTTTTCTTCTGTTTAACTGTAGACTAATGTTAGTTGGAAGTGTAAGGTAAAGGCTAAATAATTCACCAACCATATCATATAATATTGTAAAATCCTATATCGGTACGGACCACCCGATTTGATTCGATGTGTCACATGTTGGAAAAATGTGATAATTTGGTAGCTTTGAGACACTTCTTCTATAGGTAAAATTGGAGATTCGAATGATGAATTTATTAGTTTATATTCTACTCCATGAGGCATTTATAACGGTATCTCATATGCTCGAAACGATTTAGTGATGAATGAGAAATTAATGTTCAAAGTAGGGAACTTGTGAATTGAATAAGGAAGTAAAAAAAAACCCTATCCCACATTGGTGGGATAAAAGGTTTGGGAAGTGTTTAAATACACTTACCCACTTTGTAGTCGTTGAATGACTTGGATTGAAATTGTACCTCACGCGCAGTAGGTGCAAATTAATCTTATTCGAGTTGGGGCACACTTGCACGACATGGGCGACATGAATATTTAGATCTGTTGGGCCCTCCGTGGACATTAAATTTTTTCCTTAAATGCTGTATATCTTTTTGAATATTCGAAATTAAGAGGATAAATATATAAAAAGATATTATTCGAATATTACACAGATATTGCTTGAGATTTGCAAAAATATATTCGATATTTATGGTATTTTTTACTGTATCTAAAAACAGTATTAATGGCCATTATATTTGAAATATATTATTTCCAATAATACTCCTATGTGAAACGCCTATAAATATTGTGTTAACCTACTAGGTTAAACACAACTTCAAAAGCTTACTTCCTTTTGTTTTCTCTAGTTTTCGATGATATGCAATGGTTTTGTTCATGATCTCTTCAACCGTGCTACTTTCGAAGGTCATCTATTGTTGTATCTTGGGAGACCGACAACCAACGAACTCAAGCACTCCAGAGCGGTCGAAATCTATCTTAAGAAAATTGTGTAGCTGCAGGCCTCAACACGATTCTTCAATTTTCCATTCGAATATGGTTTTGTATCTTGTACTTTGCTTTAACATTTATTTAATTTATTTAAATAAAGTTTTTTTTCTTTTTAATCGTCTTGGATTGATTACTTTGTAATAATCTTAAGATAGACTTCTTCTACCTTTCTTCTTATCTAAGACAATTCGAAAAAATTGTGTGATCGAGATAGCAAATTAATTCATTTTTAGGATTTATCCTGCCGTTTTAACGGGTTTGCTAAAATCTCAAATTTGGACAAATCTGTTTACAGAAATTGTCAGATTATGAACGATATCAAAATCAAAGATAAACAAGAAATTATTATGTTTATTGGAATTAATTCTAATTTCTATTTCGTTTCTTTTGAACAGAAATAATGACTATGGGAGATTCAACTGATTCACCCAGCTTGACCGCTAAGGTGTCAGTCCCGGGCCAGACTTCAAAACAAGCAAATACAAACCTGAATGCAATGGTAGTGGCAATGAGTCACAACGAGAAGCCAGCAAAATTTTGTGGCCAGAATTTTAAAACATAGCAACAAAAGATGTTGTTTTATCTTACCATGTTGAATTTGGCGAAATTCTTGAAGGAATACCCTCCAGTTGTGAAAACACAAGATGGAGAAGGAGAGGTGGATGATCTCACAGCCTTCAACGTTGTTGAAGCTTGGACGAACTTTGACTTCTTATGCTGGAACTACATCCTTAATGGATTACAAGACTCTTTGTACCTGATATTTTCGGTTTATCAAACTGCTAAAGATCTATAGAAGTTATTGGACCATAAATATAAGGCTGAAGATGCATGGGCTAAAAAGTTTTTAGTCGTCAAATTCTTGAACTTTACTATGGTTGATTCCAAACCAGTAGTAAGTCAAGTGGAAGAACTCCAACAGATCGTTCACGAAATTCTTACTAAGGGAATGGTCCTTTCAGGTAGCAGTTATTTCTGAAAAGATACCTCCCGGATGGAATGACTTCAAAAATTACTTGAAGCACAAAAATAGGAGATGACATGGGAAATGCTGCGACTTCCAAGATCAAAGAGAAGGGAACTGTGGTCTTAAAGATGACTTCTGGCAAAGAACTTAAGCTGCAAAATATGATGTATGTGCCTAACATACTCAAAAACCTTGTTTCTGGAACACTTTTAAGTGTTCACGGTTTTATAATGGTTTTTGAATCCCAAAAGTTGATTCTGTCAAAAGGGGGGATGTTTGTGGGTAAGGGATATGTATTGAATGGAATGTGGAAACTCAATGCTATCTTTGTAAAATCCAAAAGCATGAATAAAAAAATTGATTCTTCTTTCGTTTATATGCTTGAGTCATTTAATTTATGGCACGGTAGACTTGGACATGTTAATTGTGATACCTTACGTAGGTTAATTATCATGGAACACATTGTTTCGTTTCGTATTAATTACAATCATAAATGTGAAACATACGTTGAAGCAAAATTAACAAGGTCTTCATTTCAAACAATTAAAAGAAGTACTGAACCGCTTGATCTGATACAAGGCGATGTTTGTGATTTGAAATTCGTTCAAACTAGAGGAGGAAATAATTTTTTATTACTTTCATCGACGATAGCATAAAGTATTGCTATGTGTATTTGCTTAAGAGCAAAGATGAAGCTATAGAGAAATTTATACTCTATAAGCAAGAAGTCAAAAACCAACTTAATAAAAAGATTAAGATGGTAAGAAGTGATCGTGGCGGTGAATATGTTAGCCCATTTGGTGAATATTGTTCACAACATGGTATTATTCACGAAGTAACACCATCGTATTCTCCTCAATCTAATAGAGTAGCCGAACGAAAAAATCAGACTCTAAAAGAAATGATGAATGCTTTGTTAGGAAGCTTTGGGTTATCACAGAACATGTGGGAGAAAGCTATTCTTTCAATTAATTACCTTTTAAATAAGGTTCCCCGAAAGAAAAAGGATAAGACACCATATGATTTATGGAAAGGTCTAAAACCTTCCTACAAACACTTAAAAATATGAGGGTAACTTGCCAAGATAATGGCCCTATTACCAAAACAAATGAAAATAGGACCCAAAACTGTGGATTGTATTTTCATTGGCTATGCTGAACATAATAATGTTTATCGGTTCCTTGTGTATGAATCAAAGAATATTGAGATTCAAAAGAACACGATAATGGAATCAAAGAATGCATCATTCTTTGAAAATATATTTCCTTATAAATCTGGAGAGGTTGATCAAAGTTCAATAAAACGAACTTTAGACGAAACTAGTCCAAATGATCAACAAGAGGCTAAAATTGAAATAGAGCCAAGAATGAGCAAACGAGCGAGGGTAGAAAAATCCTTTGGATCTGATTTCCTAACTTTTATGCTAGAGGCTGAACCTCAAATATATAGTGATGTTATACGTTCCTCTAAAAGAACCATATGGAAGAAAGCCATTAAAAGTGAATTTGATTCCATCTTGCAAAACCATACATGGGAATTAGTGGACCTTCCTCCAGAATTAAACCACTTAATTCAAAATGGATTTTCAAACAGAAAATGAAAGCAAATGGAACAATAGATAAGTATAAGGCAAGGTTGGTAATAAAAGGATACCGACAAAAATAAGGCCTTGATTACTTTGATACATTCTCTCCTGTATCAAAAATAACATCGATAAGGATGATACTCGTAATTACTACTTTGTGAAATCTAGAAGTACATCAAATGGATGTTAAAACAGTTTTCCTAATAGGGATCTTGATGAAGAAATTTACATGGAACAATCCGAGGGTCATGTAGTTTCAGGTCAAGAAAGGAAAGTATGTAGATTGGTGAAGTTTCTGTTTGGACTTAAACAAGCACCAAAATAATGGCATGAGAAGTTTGATAGTGTAATGATGACAAACAACTTTAGGATAAACGAGTGTGACAAATGTGTATATGTCAAAACTATAGATATTGGATATATCATCCTATGTTTGTATGTTGATGACATACTCATTGTTGGAAGCAACAATGAAATGGTAAAAAGTACCAAAAACATGCTAAATTCGAGATTTAACATGAAAGATATGGGACTGGCCGATACGATTCTGGGCATCCAAATCAAAAGGTCAATAGAAGGCCTCATATTGAATTAGTTACACTATGTGAACAAGATTCTCGAGAAATTTAACAAGGATGGTTCTGGCATAGCCATAACTCATTTAGATCCTTGTTTACACATGTGTAAGAATCAAGGGGAAAGTATTCACCAAGTGGAATATGCAAGAGTCATAGGCAGCTTAATGTATCTCATGAGCTGTACTAGACCATACATCGCTTTTACTGTGAGTAGTCTAAGTATATTCTCAAGCAATCCAGGAAAAAAACCACTGAAAAGTAATTGTGAGGGTACTGAGATATCTCAGGTATACTCGAGACTACAGATTACATTATTCTAAAGACTCTGTTGTCTTAGAATGATACTTTGATGCCAGTTGGATATCTGATATTCAAGATACCAAAGGTACAAGTGGTTATGTATTCATATTGGGGGATGAGCTGTGTCATGAAAATCCTCAAGACAAACAATTAAAACCAGATCCACAATGGAATTTGAGTTTGTTGCTCTGGACAAGTTCAGATAAGAAGCCGAATGACTTCGGTAATTTCTTGAGGATATTCCTGAATAGCAAAAATTTGTGCCCACAGTATGCATATACTGTGACAACTAAGCAATGATTGCTAGGGCATAGAATTTCATGTACAACGATAAGTTGAGACATATGCGTCGTCGACATAATACCGTTAGACAACTGATCTCAAATAGAGTTATCTTTATTGATTATGTAAGATCAAAGGATAACACTATGGTTCCGCTAACCAAAGGGTTAAACCAAGATCAAGTTGAGAAAATATCTAAAGGAATGGACTAAAGCCCATGAAAAATAAAGGTGTTATGTGAAGGAAAACCCTACCTAGCTGACTAGAGATCCTACGATCTAGGTTCAAAGGGACAACCTAATCACAAAGACTTGTTCGGTCACTATGGGGGTACCTATCCCCAGGTCCGTTCTTATAATGTAAACAGTGATAAAAATGGGATAAGTTAAGCAAAACTTTTAATGACAATTGTGTGCTTCAGTGAACTGAGCAACATAAGTGACCTATGTGAGAGTAAAGTGCGGCCGTTTCAAGGAAACTACTGGGCATAGTTTTTTTAAACTCTCGCAGAACCAGACGATGTCCACGACCATATGGACATAACCATGAGAACTAATACTCTTGTCAGTGAGGTAGTTGTGTGAAGTATATCATCGTTTACACAAACGGCTGAACAATTCAAGGACATCACGTCCACTAGTTAGCCATTAAAGTAAATGTACTTTCACAATAGAAGGTTCAAAGAAGGAAACCTACCTATCCTATGTAGCTATCGATCATAGAACCTATCATCACATCGAGTCAAAATAATTTAAAAAAAATAATTTCATTCATGTGGGGGATTGTTGAAAAAATGTCATGATTTGGTAACTTTGAGACACTTTTTCTATGGAAAAAGGTGAAGATTCGAATGATGAATTTATTGGTTCATATTCTACTTCATGAGACCTTTACAACGGTATCTCATATGCTCGAAATGATTGAGTGATGAATGAGAAATTGATGTTCAAAGTAGGGAACTTGTGAATTGAATAAGGAAGTAAAAACCCCATATCCCATATTGGTGGGATAAAAGGTTTGGAAAGTGTTTAAATACACTTACCCACTTTATAGTCATTGAATTCCATTCGAGTTGGGGCGCACCTGCACGACGTGGGCGACGCAAATGTCTGGACCGATCGGACCCTTCATTGATCTGCGAATATTTTGCCCACTGTCAATTAATTTTTTCCTTAAATGTTGCATATCTTTTTGAGTATTCAGAATTAAGATGATAAATATATGGAAAGATATTGTATCCGAATAATTCAAATATTACACAGATATTGCTTGAGATTCACGAAAATATATTCTATATTTATGCTATTTTTTACTGTATTCGAAAACAATATTAATGGCCATTATATTCAAAATATATTATTTCCAATAATACTCCTATGTGAAAAGCCTATAAATACTGTGTTAACCTACTAGGTTAAACACAACTTTAAAAGCTTTCTTCCTTTTGTTTTCTCTAGTTTTCAGTGATAGGCAAAGGCAAGGGTTTTGTTCCTGACCTCTTCAGCCGTGCTACTGTCGAATATCATTTGTTGTTGTATCCTAGGAGACTGACGACCAACGAGCTCAAGCAGTCAAGTTTGTTTTTCTTTTTAATCATCTTGGATTGATTACTTTGTAACATCACATATTGTGATCCGCAAATATAAAATACAAGTAAATTAAAATCTTTGCTAAACAAAACCGATTCAAAATCGAGTTTCGGAAACCAAAAACAAAATTCAGACTTGAATCTAATACAAGATGGTATGGCCTACATGCTCACTAAAATACAAATATCGTACTCTGCAAGTAATGTTGCTGGAACTCCCAAATTTGATGTTGATGTTCCGAACAAAGCTCAAAACTACAGACCGCGGGGATGAATAATTTAATGAGCTTAATAATCCAGTAATACAAAACTAACAAAATGAATAAATATAAAACAAGTAAGTATGAATCACAAATTATATCATATAATATAGTTGGAAGTGCAAGGTAAAGGCTAAAGAATTCACCAACCATATCATATAATATAGTTTATTTTCATATTATTCTTAAATTCGTATTAAATTATATCACACTTGCTATGGGAGTGAAAGAAAATAATTATGTAAAGAAATATATTTATAAAAGCTTGTCAAACGATCCCATATGGAGTAGTAAAGAATTTGTATACGAACCAAATTAATAATTTTATGTTAGATCCTTTCCTAGTGATGTTTAGTTGATTATATAGAGTGCGAGTATTTGATGCACTAGTGTTGTATAATTCTTTGTATCGTTAATGAACTAAATGAGGACATATATTTTGCAGACAAAACGATTTGAACTCGAGTCTTTTAAGATGAAAATTATCTTCTTTTTACTGTGACCACTTGTTGGGTTCAAATACATGTTGAATTCAGATGGGAAATTTTATGATTTAGGAGATTTTTAAAATGCTAGCATTTCAAAATATATCATCTCATAATACTAGCCTTTACAATTATTTTTGGGTTAGGATCTACTTACACAGTATAAAATTTTTTAAGTTTTAAACGTTTTTTGGATTGTTGGATAGGGGAAATGGATGGTTGAGACTAACTCCTTACTCTTTTTTTCGAAGTGATAATCTTCATATATTCTACTGTTAATCTCAACAATTCGTTTCCCCATCCAACGATCCAAAAAACGTGTAAACCTTGAAAAGTTTTACAGTGTGTAACTGTATCATATCCTATTATTTTATTTGAATAAATAATTATTTTAGAGAAAATATTCTATTATAATTTTATGAGTGTAAAAAAACTAATTATTAAAAAAATAATGATATAACAATATATAATATAAAATATTCCATATGGATATCATTATACTTATAAAATATAGAAATAATTTTAATAGTATCAATATAAAATGATGTTTTAAATTTTGAATTTTTTATTTTATAATAGAACCGGCTGCATTAAATGAAATAATATTAGGATAAATTTAATATATATATATATATATATATATATATATATATATATATATATATATATATATATATATATATATATATATATATATACCCCTTTTATCGGAGTTTGAATGATGGATAACTACCAAAATCTTCTTTTAAAATTCCTTGTAAATTTTAAAAGTGATATTTTTTTTACTAAAAAAATATTACTTTTAATAGAGTTAATTATATCACATGTCCATAAAACTATGATCCTTATTTTAAAGTGATTCTCAAATTTTTGGACATTTTAATTTCATCCTTAAACTATAATTCTCATTTTAAATTAGTTTTTAAACTTTTGAATGTTCTAATTTTATCCTCAAACTATAACTTTCATTCTAAATTGATCCTCAAACATTCTAATTTTAATCTCAAATTATTAGTATATGCTAATCACACTCTATGTTAATAAAATTGTTATAGAATTTGTTAGTTTCCAAGTAAACGTGTATATTTGATGTGGCATAAATGATAATTTGAAGGTGGAATTGAAATGTTCAAAAAGTTTAGGGACCAATTTAGAATGAGGGTGATAGATTGGGGCTAAAACTAGAATTCAAAAGTTTGGGAACCAATTTAGAATAAGAGTCATAATATGAAGATGAAATTGAAATATTTAAAAGTTTTGGGACCAGTTTAGAATAAGAGTCATAGTTTAAAGATGTGTGATACAATTAACTCTTTTTAATAATTTAGAAAGTTTAATAAAAATGAATCCTTTTTCCAAAATCTCTTTTCCAAACACACTCTAAGTAAATGAAATATTATTGTTATTTTAATATTTTTAAACATTACATAAAAATCAATTAAGTTCTCGAGCTTCCTAAAAAATTAATTTTGTCATTGAACCCCCTAAAAAATCAAATGTTGTCACTTTGTCATGTCATTATTTCATATGTGGGCTGCGACGTCAACATATTAACTATCAATATTAGTCACAGAGCTTAATTGATGCAATTCGTAATTTCAAGAGCCAATTTGGGTATGTTTTTCGCAGTGGGGTTTAATTGATATTTGGTACGAATTAGATACAAAAGCACCCTTAAGTCTTAAAATAATAATCTAATATTTTATATCATTATATATTGTATATAATCATTAAATTTAAATTTTATATAATTTATATAATTACTAGTTTTATATATTTACTATACATATATGATGATTTTACTAAATATTATTGTATATCTATAATCAACACTTCTAGATTTATTTTATTTTCTAATTTATCAAAAAGATTAATTATTAATTGTTCTTATGATTAATAAAATTTTAGTATAGCTATATAGCATTCATAAATATAATCCCAATAAATTAAATAGTTTACAATTTTATATTTTACGAAGACAGATATCGTCAAAATCTGACGCATTGGCCGGAGAATAAGAAACTAAAGGAATGGTATTGCCTATTGGAGTTGCTAGTTCCTGCAAACCCTGGGTAGAGAAGGAACTAAAGTAGCACAATACAAACAAATTCTTGCCTGGTTACTGGTTGCTCCTCGGAACCATTAGTATGACTATTCTGGCTACAACTGATGTACTCCACAAATGACAAATCCAATTTCTCACAAACCAAAATTTCAAAGTTTTCATCTGCCTATTCTAAACGACTACAATTTACTATGAATGAGGCGGATGACCATAGTACACCATTCCCGGCGGTTGAAGAGGCCGGAAATTAGGAGGCACATGTAGGTGCTGAGTTACTGGCAGCAGTTGCTGCTGAGTCAAGCGTGTCGTTTGCTGACCTGATGGTATTGGCTGCTGCTGAGTTATTGGCAGTGGTAGTGCAGTCATAGGTACCATTGGACTAACCATGTATGGAGGTGGTGGTGGTCCAGGCGGCAGTGGTCGCATACAACCATAAGTACCATATGGGGTTAGTGTCTGCCCTGACGTCTGCAAAAATTGTTGTGCGGCTATGTTAGGATGCATGTGATATTGAGGTTGAGAGGAAGGGGTCTGGCTTTGCACAGCTGGTTGAGGCACAAGAACAGATTGATAAGAATGGTTTATTGGAGCACATTGTGGTTGTGCTGGCACAAGAGAATTAGAATCTGCAACTGCCAGTAACTTCTCTGACTTTGAAATTGCATCAGTGACAGAATTGAGGGAGTTCGACTGTGTGGACGCCTTTATTAGACCAACATTTTTGGCTTCTTCAGCTGCAAATGTAGAGAGAACAGAATGCATGATCATCTGAGAGGAGCTAGAAGCCGCTAGCTTATCTGCAACCTCAGCTGCAATGGATGCAGCAGTCCGCTTAGGTGTTTCTCCAGCTTTTGCATTGCCATCAATTGATAAGTTCGTTGTAGCAGATGAGGTTGACACATAATCTTCATCACTAAGACGCTTCCGCATGTTAAAGGCTTCATCCGCCTGTGCTTGTGCTACCTATTGTTCAAAAGCATAGAGAACCAACTTTTAGCACATCCTCATACTCAGGGTACTTTGTGATTAGCAGCGACTAAAATTAGCTTACACCCAGAAAAGCAGGAGCAATATATAAGACTTCAGTCTCTAGTATCCTACAAGCCAACACACATTACAGTAATTGATACTGACCCAAGCAAATAAAAATGCTATATGCAAGAATATACTCCTAACTTCAGTTTCAAAGTTTCAGAAGGCTTCCGAGACTTGGTGAATTTCCTAGTTCCAGTTTTGACATAAGTTTCAGCTAGTTCTTATGGGCCAAAGGTGTAGCATCTGAATACTAGAACCAAGCATCATCATCCAGAAACGGATAAAAACTCAGGCATTCATCAGGTTAAGAAATAAGGAGTTCAATGAGATTGATTACATGTCATCTTACCCATTACATCAGGAAATCAGCAGAATAAAGAAATACATAATAAAATTATTACAATATATACCTGCATCTGTGTACGAACATTCTCTAACTCAGATTCCTGCAAAGAAATTCATAAAGAAAGCTAATGCTTTATGATATGCTCATCACTGCAAATAAGTAGAAACATTAACATAGGAAGTCATGGAATAAGTTGTACCTGATCATGAAGAGCTTCTTTCAACTGTGTTACAAGGGCTGCTCTATTAGCTTCAACTGACTTGAGTTTCTCAATGCACTCTTTCAGAAGATTTTCTTCATCTTCTAGTTCTTTGGACAAGGTTTCACGTTTTGGATCCTTCGCTGCACCACAAAGAGAATTTTGATTATAAAACCTTTTTAAAACCCCATCATGCACTTTAAACATCGCCTACGAGAAAAAAAATAATCAAGAGCTACTCAAGTCAACACAGCAGAGATTACCAATTGAACAAGCAATATTCACATCTTTTTCCATCTTCCTCACACGATGAACTGCTGATTTGCACTTAATCATCTGTTCATCCTCATTTGGTTGTTCACTGAGTATCAAATGAAATGCTGAAACTATTTTTTCAGCCGTGCCCCCAATTGATAACTTCTGGCATGTGAAGTAACAAGATAACAGTGAGAATTGGTTTTCATCTTACTAGAAAGGAAGAAAAATGAAAATCATCTGAAATAAACTACACAGCCAAAATAGTAGCCTCTGTAATCAAAACAAGATGAACCTTTATAATACAACAAAAACAAAAGTCCAACCAATCTAACCGTTTTAATGGATCTTGAGTCTCGCTTTACAATTCTAACAGATGCAGAGCGCGAACGTTTTTTGCTTAATTCCAATGGTGGAGGCACTTCTTCACCAAGCATCACATCCTTTAGACTTCGTGCTCGGGACCCAAAGACTCTTCGTTCTTCCCATATACCTACCTAACAATTTGTATTGAAAATGCATAACTATACAGCTAATAAGAAAATAACATGGTATTGTAGCAATCAACTGCATGTCTAACAAACAAGTAGAACGAGCCATAATTTGGGGTGTTTTTGGAAGTATCTCTCACAGTAGCGCAAAATCCAAGTTATCGTAAATAAACCAAGGCCAGATGAAAGCATTCAGTTATTTGAACATTTTAAAAAGCCAATGCCCAATGGGTAATTATAAATATAATGAAATAATACACTGTGAGACAAACACCATATACCTCAACCAACTAGTTTTCCAGTTGACACAAGTTAAAGAGCCATGTCATTTGTATTCCTTAAGTTCCCCAAAAGGAAACTTACCAATCTAGAAACCACATTCTTCCCACGATCATCACCATTCTCAAGAAGATCCTTCAAGGCTGCAGGAAGGACTTTCCAGAACTCATTAACAAACTCATTTCCTTTGCGTTTGCTGTTCTGTAGAATATCATTGGCAAGATACAAGAGAGGGACTTTCTGAGAGATCTGTGAGCTGTGAAACTGTTTATCCCATGTTGCAACAACCAACTCTGCCTTGCTTTGATGAAATATGCACCAATGTGACAGCGCTATACAGGATAGGTCAAGGTAATGTACATACGAATAGATCAATGCAACAGCAAAATAATCCCACCAAAAAGAAGGTTAGATATCTGAAATTAAATTATGAAGCTTAACAGTTGAAGCTACATGATTGAGCGTCTTATATGATCTGCATCATCTAAACGCCGCAATTTTCTTCAAAAAGAACATCAATTTTGATCATATTAACGGTTGCTACCATCAAACAGTGCACTATGAATCATAATAAAAAAAATGTTAGGAATATATAAATAAATAGAGCTAGATGGAAAAATAACACAAAATCGATCTCAAATAGAAATAGGATAACAAAAATTTAAAATCACATTCCAATTAAAATCCTTTCTTTGACAGAGAAATGCACCAAAGACGAATATGCAAAGCATTACAAGCAAGCATAGAGCACAGAACTCGTAATATTTTACTTCTCCTCTGCTAATACAAACAACTTAAAGCAGATAATTAACTAATAATAATTTTGGAGGGGAAAAGGAGGAAAGAAACAACAAAAAGGATACTTTCGATACACTGCTGAGTGTTGTTGAGCTTGGAGAGCTTATCTGCAAGTATCTGTTCACTAAATATACTATTCATCCCACACCCACCAAAAACCCTAAACAATGCCCAAAGCCCCAATTTTTAAATAATATTTTGGGGGTTTTGGCCCTCTGAAATGAAATCTAAAAACGAAACAATTAAAACACTAATTATCCAAATTGAAGTAGACTTGGATCTTTAAATCCAGAAGCGGAAAAGGAACAAAAAGTGGATTCAACTGAGAAAGCAAAGGAGGGTATTTTCAAATTAGAGGAGATGCAGAGAATGAAAGGATTCGAACTGCGAGAAGAATCAATGGACAGCATGTCACATAAACCCTAAAACAGAAAACTGATTTAGAACAAAAAGACGACGAATCAACTCAGAAGAGCATTAAAGCTACAAGAAATACACAAATTATAGAAAGAAACCCTAAAAACGTTATTTTGTTTTCTCAAAGAGAAGAACGAAGGAAAACGTTTCAAACAGGAAGGCGAAGCGTTTGAGAAGATATAACAAACGAGGTTTTTAGGGTTCTTTAATTTTGAAATTTTTGGACAAATTTTAGAAGGGAGCGTTTGGTTCTTTAATTTTTTTTTTCTTCTTCTTATTTTAGTTATTGATAATTAAAAAGGTAATGTCTTTTTTTAATAGTCAACGATGACAATATATTATTTTTTATAAATATTTTTAACTATTTATTAATGTACAAGTAATAAAACGATTGAACTCGAGTACTTTAACATAAATATTATTCATTATTATTCATTTTCTCTTAAGACCACTTTGTTCATTAAAAGATAATGTCTTGATCCTTGTGCAACCGATTCATTATATTTTAATCATTAAATTATTAATTTTTATCAATTTAATAATATAATATATTAATTAAAAATAATTTTTAATTTGATCCACGAACAAAATATAATATTATTGTCTATCTTACCTCACTTTTCTCTTTCGAGTTCCACAAAGAAAATTCAAAACAGAGGTTAGGTCTTCTCACTCTAGGATTATAAGCATTCAAAAATGATGAAATTTAGAGTAGACAATGATAAAAATGGTGAAGAAAATGTTTACTTAATAACATTTTATTAACTAGATTTTAATTAAAATATGACAAAATTAAGTTAGTGAAATTCCCCATCAATTCTACTAACACTTATTAAACAAACAAATTTGAATCGAACAAAAATCACATTAATCTAACTCAATCGGACACATTTTCCATCCTTAATTACACACAATTTATAACGACCCAGGTTTTGAAACCCGAGAATCGGGTTAAACCGAGGCATGGGCCTTGCGTTTGGGTTATGTCGTTGGGCCTATTAGGCCTTGGTGGTTTTGGTTTTGGGCTTGAGTTATGGGACTTTTGAGAGGGGTATTATGGTAAAATTATAATTGAAGAAGAGGATGAGAGGTAGGGAGTTATGAGCTGCAGATTTGCTAAGATGATGAAGTCATATTGTCCCCAAAAGCTCTTCCCACCATCCTCATATTCTCTCCATTAGAGTTGGAAGAAAAAGCTCCACCTTTGTTAGTTTTGTGTTTAAATCCCGGATTGGTGTAGAAGGGAAAGTTGTTAGGCATCCAAGGATCTACAATCCAAGGTAAGTTTTGCTTGAAATGGTGGAGAAAGAGGTTTTAGTGGGGTTTTTAGAGTAAGAACGGGAATGGTATTTTTAATCCCACTTCTTGTTGTTGAATCGCACTCCATGCTTCTTTTAATCTCTCAACAATGTTGTAACTCGTTTACAACATTTCCTTGTAGTTAAAGAGGTTGGAGACCATTCAAAGGCCCAAGGAAGAAGAAAGCTTGAGGTGGAGGCTGGGGTTTCTTTTTAGCTTGAAATTCGAGTTAGTGCACTTCTAACTTTTGTGTGTTCATGTGCATCATCATTTTGGTATGTGTTGCTTGATATATGATGTTTTGATAATTTAGAGCTTGGTGGTCATCAATGGTAAATCCTATAGTTGTTGATGTTTAAGGGTAAAAATGGCTAGAAATTCACCTAATGACTCATCATAATTGGTAGGAACGTTTTGGGACTTAACCATGGAGGTTAAGGGTGGGATTGGTGTAATCCCGAGCTCCAGGTTTCGAAATCGGGGCTCGAGTACCGGTACGAGGTGGTTGCGTATCGGTACTCCTTTGTATCTTAGAGGACGAACTGTGAGAGACGTACTGGTACCCCTCATTAGATCAGAATTCCAGTAACGCTTTGGTGTACCGGTACTGGTACCCCTCATTAGACGTACTGGTACCCCTGCATGAACCATTGTTATCATTTGCAGGTTGGGTAGTGAAATTAAACTCCTTGTCTCTTTGTTTTTTTTCTTGTTTCATTGTCTGATATTTCTTAATATTGGAATCTGCATTGTGCTTATTATGTTCTTCAGCACATTGTTGGTTTAAAAGGTTAAACGGCTTGTTGCTACTTTATTATGTACATGTGTTCTAATGCAGAAGTTGTTTGGTTCTTGGATACGCGGGTAATGCTTCAACTTCAATCAAAGAACCACTTTATTTTGTTGTTCATTTTATAGGCAACGAACGGCTCTGTATGGGGAGGTTTGATGCCCCAAGAAATCAGCTTAGAATTGCATCCTAGGATTAAAGCTTCTTTTATGTCTTTGTGTTTAATTGGGGGAAGACTGTTAATTGAGATGGCAAAAGTATGAATCATTTTCTTTTTTTTTGTATTGGGATAATATATCTTCAGGCTGACAGATAGCCACCACATTTCCTTGTCTATTTTCTAGGCAATGAAAGGCTTTATAGGGAGGCTTGATTCTCTAAGAAGCTTGGCGTAGGGTTTATGTTTGTGTTTAAATTGGGAAGACTGACATGTGAAGTGGCACAAGCACAACATATTCTTTGTAATTCACTTATTATCTATATATGTATGTATGCACGAATATGTACTTTCTTCTGCATCTTTTATCAGACTTGATACAAGATCACATTTTTGTGCTTCTTGATTGCAGGCTAAACCAACTGAAGATAAAGGAGCTCCAGATTCTCTTCTTGATGCCTATCACCTGAGGGACAATGCAGATGAAAGCTATTTAACTTCTCTAAGTGGAAAATATGAGCAACTTTCAAAAGAAACATAGGTTGTTTACCTACTTATTGTTTAATACATATGATGAGGGAGAGTGTCAATTAACACTAAGTTTTCATTCTTTTAAACATGTTAGGGTTTTGGTACAGCAGTTGAGGAACTAAATGAGGGATATTTATCGAAGGATGGAAAATTAGTTCTCAGTTTCCTCCAAGCCATTCATGCTGCCGAAAAGCAGCAAGCTGAGCTAGATGCACATGTTTTTTCTGAAGAAAAACAAGCATTGAAGGTATGAAGTTTGAATTATATAGATTCCTACATCTTAATTTCTGCAGTCAGCACCATTATCTTGGTCTTGCCTTACTATTAGCTCATGCTTTCCCCTCTCTCTTTTTAGGAGAAATATGAAAAGGAATTAAGGAATTCAAGGGCTAGGGAACTAATGCGTACAGAAGAGGCAGCCATATTGGATAAGGTTATAGCTGTTTTCATATTTTCATTGTTTTTAGAAATAAATATAAAAATACACAATAGCTTTGATCAAATGTGCAATGCGGCACATAAACTTTAATTTGGTGCAATTATTCTCATGAAACTTTGATTTTTATTCAATTGTACAAGTGAAACTTTGATTTTGATTCAATTGTGCACGTTAAAAACTTAATAATTCAAATTACTTTTATGTTGGATAAATATAATTGCTTGTGTGTGCTATAAGTGAATGTCAAATGGTGCCACATTGATAGTGGTGTTAATTTCTGCCGCAGTGTTTGTCTGTACCTTTCTATTTAACCTTGCTACATAGTCCTCCCATTTGCAGCTTATGCTTAAACCAAATGGTGAATCCACTACTCCTTTGTCTATAGAATCTGCATGTCAGGGTTGAACATGAGGCTGACTGGGTTTGTTGTCGTTCTGTCTAACAGAACAAGTTGATTAAATGTTGAGGTTGTTATAGTACTTGCTGACAGTTATTGATAGGTGAAGCTCTAAGATTTCACACTAAAATAAAAAATACTTATCCCATGTAACAGAGTCCATGCTACTTTTGTTATATATATATGAATTTGTATTTTTCCTTTCTTTAGTGTGAATGTGTGATATCGCCAGAGGAAAGTGTCATTTGTATCAGTTCGGAACAATGTCAATATGTTTGTAAAGCTTAAGGAAAACTGAAAACTACGAATTGAAGGGACAATCAGTACTTTTATCCATCAGCTTCAGCTATTTTTTTAACCTTGGAAAGTCTCAGATAGGTTAGTTACAGATCGAGTATGCTCACTCGCTTCTATGCCCCTCCCCCAAAGGGGTGAAAAATAAATTAAAAGAAGGCGGAAATTATTGTATTATTTTGCAGATTCAAGCTGCTGAGAATTTGAGTTTTACCACTTTCAGGAATTAAAGAGAGAAAGAACAAAGGCAGCGGCAGCTATAAAATCACTTCAAGAAAAAATGGAAGAGAAACTGAGGATGGAACTTGAAGAAAAGGTAAGTAGTGTTATGCTAACAAAGAAAATTTGCTGCATAATTTCATAATCACGAAATCTGGTTCTTAGTTCTTGGATATTGCAGGAAAGGGAAGCTGAACTGAAGTTGCAAAAAGCTCAGGAGCTAGGAAAAGCAGAACTGGCTGCAGCAATTGCAAGTGAGAAAGCAGCACAGCTTGAAAAAGTGGCAGAAGCAAATCTTAATGTAAGCCATCTCCTGGTGGAATCTTTTATTGGAAAAATTGTACAAAATTAACTTAGCTACTGTTTAGGATAAGAAAATGAACTAAAAAAAAGCTTTTCATTGATACTCGATTAAGGATGGAACATGGACATTTAAAAGTTATAATGCCAAAATTTTCTCAATTGATGGGTTAGAAATTTAAACCTCTTGGCTCTTACTTTGCAGCATATATCATGCCGTGGATAGTGTAGGAATATACGTGCAAGGAAATAGATTAAATTAAGGATTCTGTGAATATTTCTTGTAGTTACAATCCCTTACTTTAAGGGATTGTATCTTTCCCTAGAATTAGTCTCTTTCCTAACTTAGAGTTTCCTAAGATAGAGATATAGCTTGTATATAAATATGTAACAAATCCTTTTGATTGAAATAAGAGAATTACTCTGATTTATTATATGGTATCATATTAGGTTTCGACCATTCTAAATCCCAATCGATGGGTCAATACTTCTTCTACTGAGATTACATCCTCACCAGAATTTGTTTCTGGTTCTGATGATCTCCGTGAATCCTCAAATCTGGTCATTACCTCAACTTCTGCCACTACTGTTTCTAATTTCACCAAGGAACAAATTGCAGATCTTTAGAGGATGTTTAGTCAATTAGCTGGGCCTCGAGCCGGTAATCTAGCCATGGCTGAACCAGAAGGTAAAACCTTTCCTACAACCCTTCGTTCTCAACAATTGACTCCTATTTGGGTCCTTGACTCCGGGGCTTCCGATCACATCACTGGAAACAGGACATTGTTTAAAACTTTTCCAGCTACACTTGGTAGGGCTATTAAAACTGCAGATGGTTCCCTTTCCCAGATTCATGGACATGGTTCTATCTCTCTCAATAAAATTCTGCTTCTTGAAAATGTCCTCTTTGTACTTGATCTTACTTGCAACCTCATATCTGTCAGTAAACTTTCGAAGGATTTACACTGTGCTATCAATTTTAATGAATCTGGTTGTACTTTGCAGGCACTGGACATGACAAAGATGATTGGCAATGCTAGCTTGCATAATGGCCTCTGTATCCTAAATGGTCCTCCATCAACTATCAAACAGACACCTTCTACTTCTTTCACAGCCTTAAATAAAATTGATACTGTTATGTTATGGCATTTTAGGTTAGGGCATCCTAGTTTTCAATATCTTGCAAAGTTATATCCTTCTCTTTTTATTAATAAAATACCACATTTGTTTAAATGTCATATTTGTTCTCTTGCTAAACATACCAAAGCATCATATTCATCGTCTAAATATAAGCCTCCACGCCCGTTTTCTTTGATCCATAGTGACATTTGGGGCCCTTCTAGAGTGAAGAATGCTAATGGTTGTAAGTGGTTCATTACATTTATCGATGACCATAGTAGGCTAACTTGGACTTATTTGATGAGAGACAAATCTGAAACTTCTGTCATATTTTAGAGATTTTATACCATGGTTGACACCCAGTTTCATTCCAAAATTCAACTTTTTCATTCTGATAATGGTAGTGAATTCTTTGCTACATTGTTGGGTGATTTTTTCAAAACAAAAGGAATAGTTCAAATAAGTTCATGTGTTGATACTTCACAACAAAATGGCATTGCCGAGAGAAAAAATAGACACCTTCTTGATGTTACTCGTTCTCTTCTATTCACCAACAACGTTCCAACCTACTTGTGGGGAGAGGTCGTGTTAACTGCCACTTATTTGATAAACCGTATGCCTAGTAAGGTTTTGAATTTCCACACTCCTCAATCCATTTTCTTGGAGAGTTACCCCCACTTCCAGCCTATTTCTTCTATTTTACCTCTTAAAGTCTTTGGTTGCACTGTTTTTATTCATAATTCTGCTCCTAATAGGTCCAAGCTCGATCGTAGATCCCTAAAATGCGTTCTGGTTGGGTATTCTTCACTATAGAAGGGTTATAAGTGTTATCATCCACCTTCTAAGCGATTTTATGTCACTATGGATCTCACATTTTTTGAGCAGGAACCCTATTTTCATAAAGCTGAAATTCAGAGGGAGACATGGAATGATTTTCAGCATTATCATCAACATCAGGTAACCTCTTCTAATTTTTCAATACCTTCGGATTTGTCAACTTCAAATCCACCTTTGTTACCTATACCTACTACCTTTCATTCCATACCTTTAGATTCTTCTACACCCACTCCTAATAATCATCCTGATACTCCCAAAACTACTCCTCCTAAACAGCTTCTGGTTTACACAAGAAAAAGAAAACTATACCTGAGGCTATTCTGCAATCTGACACTTGCCGAGAGTTGGATTTAGGTCCAGTTGCCGATGTGGAAGAAGAAGGAACTGAGTACAATAAGTCCACTTCTCCTAATCTTGATGATTTCCCTATTGCCATTAGAAAGGGAGTAAGACAATGCACTAAACACCCTATTCAGAGATTTGCTGGTTACAACTCTTTATTGCCTTCTTTCCAAGCCTTTACAGCTAGCTTGAATGAAGAACAAATCCCCTCAAATATTGATAAAGCATTAAAGGATCCTAAATGGAGAAGGGTTGTTGAAGAGGAAATCAGTGCACTCGAGAAGAATGCTACATGGACTATAACAGACATTCCAAAAGGTAAAAAACTTGTTGGTTGTAAATGGATCTTTGCTGTGAAATATAATTCTAATGGCAGTGTACAGATATACAAAGCAAGACCAGTGGCTAAAGGATATACACAAACCTATGGGGTAGATTTTATAGAAACTTTTGCTCCAGTGGCTAAACTCAATACAGTTCGGGTACTACTAAGTCTTGCTGTCAACAATGACTGGAAACTACATCAACTGGATGTTAAAAATGCCTTTCTCAATGGCAAACTCGAGGAGGAGGTCTATATGAAGGTACTACCTGGTTTGGAGTCTATTGAAGGAAATCAAAATGTGTGCAAGCTTAATAGGTCACTATATGGGCTAAAACAGTCCCCTAGGGCCTAGTTTGAACGGTTCACCAAAGTGATCTTAAGAAATGGCTACAGGCAGTCTCTTGCCGATCATACACTCTTCATCAAGAAAAATTCCAGGAACAAAAGAGCTATCCTAATTGTGTATGTGGATGACATAATCCTAACTGGAGATGAGGAGGAGGAAATCAGGAGTTTAAAAAACACTCCTAAACAGGGAATTTGAAACTAAGGACATAGGAAAGTTGAGATACTTCCTAGGTATGGAGGTTGCACGATCTAAAGAGGGGCTCGTAATCAATCAAAGAAAGTATGTTCTTGATTTACTCAATGAAGCAGGTTTTTTAGGGTGTAAGGCAGCAAATACACCAATGGAAGCCAACCTAAAATTCAACAAGGAGGTAGCAAGCTCCTTAGCAGATAAAGATAGATTTCAAAGGTTAGTGGGAAAGCTAATCTACTTGTCATTAACCAGGCCGGATATAGCTTTTTCAGTAAATGTAATTAGTCAACACATGGCTAATCCTAATGAAGAGCACATGGCAGCAACTAACAGGATCCTGAAGTACTTGAAGAAAAATCCTGGACATGGTTTAATGTTCAAAAAGTTACAAGACAAATCTGTGAAAGTCTTTACAGACTCTAGCTGGGCAAGGGACTTAACTGAAAGGAGATCTACTAGTGGCTATTGCACATTTGTGTGGGGAAACCTTGTTACTTGGAGAAGTAAGAAACAATCAGTTGTTTCGAGAAGTAGTGCTGAGGCAGAATTTAGAGCCTTGGCATTGGGAATGTGTGAAGGAATCTGGATACTCAAGCTGCTGAAAGAATTATATCCTGAACAACAAGACTGTTTTGAAGTTCTGTGTGACAATCAATCCGCAATTCAGATTGCCAAAAATCCAGTTTAACATGATAGAACAAAACATGTTGAAATTGATAGGCACTTCATTTCAGAGAAAGTAAACAAAGGGATATTTGCTCTATCTTACATCCTTTCAGAAGGAAAGCTAGCAGACATGTTTACAAAGGCCTTATCTAAACACGTATTTGATAATTTTGTATCCAAGCTGGGATTATACAATGTATATTCTCCAGCTTGAGGGGAAGTGTAGGAATATACGTGCAAGGAAATAGATTAAATTAAGGATTATGTGAATATTTCTTGTAGTTACAATCCCTTACTTTAAGGGATTATATATTTCCCTAGAATTAGTCTCTTTCCTAACTTAGAGTTTCCTAAGATAGAGATATAGCTTGTATATAAATATGTAACAAATCCTTTTGATCGAAATAAGAGAATTACTCTGATTTATTACAGATAGGTGACAATCCAATGTCAATACATGATGCATCAATGCTTTTAGCTTTCAGTTTGCTGAAGTATCAACTTCCTTGCTTTCTGTCTTATGTATGGTTATGCTTGATGTGTTTGATAGGCATCTTGTTCAGTATATAAATATATTAAATCACACATGAAAAATAAAGATCCATGTGTTGAAAATTGAATTCATCAAAAGTAATCATTAAGGACAAGCTAATTAACTAGCCTATTATTGTCTTTCTAGCTGAAAATCAAAGATTTTTCCATTAAATTACTTGAATATGATCTTTCTATGGAATTTGTTAATCGACGATCTAGACAGTAAATGAAATTTCCAACATTATAGATACTAAATGGAAGTTTGAGTAGTTCTACCCGTTTTTTGAGAAAGAAATGAAAGCTAGAATACGTTCTAATGCATTCTTTGAATTGTAAAGTGCCAAATCAAAAATGAAAATTCATTTGAGGATGAATGAGCTTTAGTTTAGATAAATGAGCTTTAGTTTAGATAAAAGGTAGTGTTCTAAGTTGGGAGCTACTTATAGTTTATGGGTTACAACCATTCACATAAATGCATTTCTCAGTTTATTGTTTGTTAGTTATAAAGATGAATCTGATATTGGAGCTATAGACATGTGGTTATGCTTCACATATGCTCGAGTAATTTTTTTCATAATCAATATTGTTTATTATTAGTCATTCATCACTGTGGATGTGATTAGAGGCACTAATCATGGTATGGGTCATTCTTTGGTAGATAAATGCTTTATGTAGGCATTTTATGCGCGATCTGAAGAGGCACGCAAAAGTCATTCTGTTCACAAGCTCGCATTGGTACCTTCTCGACCTTCATTGTTCTTATTCCGTGTAATTTTTTAGTTTTCGTTGGAATCTGTGTTATGTTATATAATGATTGATGGTCATAGTTGTAGTTCTTCTAAACTTCTAAATTATTGCCCCATAAATTGAATGCTCTTGTGTCCTACAGGGAGCACTTGCACTAGAAGATGCACTTTCTAAAGGATTACCAATCCAGAAAGAAATAGATTCTCTGCGTACCTACCTTGAAGGTATTGAGAAGGATTCAGTATTAGATGTTGTACTTTCGTCTCTTCCAGAAGAAACCCGGTACCATGGTACAGACACTCTACTACAGTTGAATCAAAAGGCAAGTTGTTTCATAACTTTAAAAATATATGTTAATAAACTCCGAGTCCTTTTGAATGATAGAACCTATACTTTTGTTACATATGATTGATAGTTTGCCATTGCAGAATTTTATGTAGGAATTGTTTGCTTCACTTTTGGCAATATTTTTGTAACAAGGAAGATTCGAATTTTAAATGTTTTTATAGAGGCAGGCTAAAAGTATGTTGTTTTCCAAAAATTAAAAGCTTTGAGGAACGGTATGCCTGGCATCATTCACATTGATTACACCTATATAGCTGTTGTAGGTTTGTGCCCTCTTTTTGTTCTGATATCCTAATACGTCCTATCTGTGCTGGAAACAAGTACTGCTTTTATGATTGTTTCATTATCTTTAATTGGTTATATTTATCCAAAAGTTGAAGGTAACGTTTTCTTGTTATGGTAAATATATTTTACTAAACATGCCCGCTGCCCCTTTTACTTGCAAATCTATTTCTCACCCTCCTCTGTGTAACTGTTACTGAATATTGCTCCTGATTAATTAGGATTGGTTTTTGGTCACAGTGCATTGATAAATACAGGATATTTAGGTTGGTTGGTAAACAAATTTCTCAAGTTCTGAATTTTTAATGCTAAATTTCTTCAATCTTTAATGAGCACACTACGCTCCTTGCTAGAACTTCTTCATTATCAAGAATCCCTTGTTTGCTTCAGTTGGGAGGCATGGAGCCATATAAAGAATTAGACCAAAAACAAAAACGGGGTAGGGGGAAAATAGGGCATGCATTTAAAAGCAACCTGGAAGGAGGTTTGCTTGTTGTTTCTGAGCTGACAGTTCAGTTTTATTCTCAACATTCTCAACCTAACATCAAATGAAAATAAAGGACTTTATGATGGATTCAAGAATTGAGACTAATCTTGAAGATCTAGCCGACTATGAAGAGATAGGAGTGGTTTGATTCGATGGGTGATCTAGTGCAGATAAAGTTTATCAAGAAATATTTTTGATTTTTTCTTCTTCGTTTTAATGGCTTGTGTACTTTTGGACATGAAAAAAAGGAAGTATTAGTCCTCTTCATGGACCACATGATCTGCATTCGGATATAAACCGTCTCACCTAGATCTCTGATGCATCTAAGTGGCATCAGCCTATCACTGATCAGCCGGAATCTCCTAAGTTATCTTCTCACTAGCACCTTAGCTAGTGTTTGGACACAAAAAAGTTTAGGGTTTCATCTAGGCAGTTTTATGAGTTCGTTTTGAAGATTGACTAGAATACTGCATAAGTTACTAAAATTTAGTTATTGGTATGACGGCATTTCCCAAGTTTCCATAGCCTCAACCATTCTGTTGCCTATAAGCAGTGATGGTTAATAGTTCTACTGATTCTTATTAATTCGAACAGATACCGATTCATTATATTGGGTGTAATTCTATAATTTTTATTAAATTACCGTCTGCCATATGTTCTTTTTGCAGTTTAATGCAATGAAAGGGACCCTAAGGCACTTCAGCCTAATTCCACCAGGTGGTGGCGGTATCTTGACGCATTCTTTAGCACATATCGCATCCTGGTTAAAGGTATAAAACAACAGGATATACCTTCAATAATTATAGATACAAGTCATTGAAAAATCTCATGCTTGCCTTTGACTATATTTTAGGTGAAGGAAGTTGACCAATCTGGTGAAGGGATTGAGTCTTTAATTAGTAGAGTTGACAAATACTTGGCTGAAGGAAAGCTCGCTGAAGCAGCCGCCGCCCTGGAGCAAGGTGTCAAAGGTAGCCAGACGGAGGAGATAGTCGGTGATTGGGTGAAACGAGTGAGGAATAGGGCCATCACGGAGCAAGCTTTAACCGTACTTCAGTCGTATGCTACATGCATCAGTCTTACCTAATCTTCCGTCCCGAAACACTTGGCTCAAACAATATCTTGAGTATGGAATTTACAAATCTCACAATGCTTATTTTTCTTTTAAAAAGGGGGTAGATTGCCCACTGATCCTCCAAATAAAAATTTTGGTTTTCTTCACCGAAAAAGGTCCGTATTTCTTCATCTCTTCAAATATGGAGTGAATTTCTTCATCTCTTTTGAAGATATTTCAATATGTATGGTTGATGATGTGTCATTTCATTGGAATATTTTTGCAGATTTTAATAATCAGAGTTTTTCCTGTTTCCAGTTGGATTGACATGAACGAGAAAACATACATCTTAAGGTGTAACAACCTTACACTGATTCAACATATTTTGCATTGCTGTTATGAGAATTGCCCTGGCAACTAACATCTTTTCCAAGTGGGTTTTTCAGGTTTCTTTGTGCGCAAGATATCTACCTTTCAACTAATTCTCTCTCGCACAGTCTGAATTAATTACTTATATTACTTAATTGGAAGAAGGTTAATATTTGATGCTAAGACTTAAGACCTAAAATCTAAACTAAAACCCTAACCTCTAAATATGGGGAAAAATTCTATTGCTGGTGCATGGAATATTTTCTTGAAGAAAGAATCATGTGATATTAAAAAGGGTATTTAAATGAATGAATTCCAGTTGTGCTTACCAAGTCAATCTGTCCATGTGCATCTTCAAGATTCTACAACATGGTTTTAATTTAATTTAACACCGATCAAGAAAATTTTATGAACACGTCCCCATTTGTTTATTTATATCTTCTTGCTTCATAAATTAAATCTTTCACCCCCCCCCCCCCAAAAAAAAAAAACTGACGTTAATCAAGTGTCCAAGGCATGAAATTCATAAATATGAAAATGATGTGATCACAAACTTAATCAGGGTGAGTTTGGAGTGTCAATCATGAAAGGCGAGAAATCAACTTCCATGGAAATTATTATTATTATTTAGAAGAAGGTGAGTGAGTGAGTAAGCCAAAATCCCCAAATGAGGTCACAGCTCAACCAATTTCTGCTACATGATTTCTTTTTTATTTTTATGTTCCCAACAACCAACCCTTTCTAATGGCTGTTACAATGTCCCTATTCTTCCAGGAAGAAAAACTCTGGTTTTGGCTTTACAAATACCGTTTTGTTCTCCCCCAACAACTCTAACATAAATATACTGCATCTATTGAATATTGTATATGTTGCATAAGTATTAATTATTTTTCATGCAATTTTATTTGGAAAAAACTTTGATACACAGGCCGTATAAAGTTTACACGTGCCTTTTAGTTTTAGGGATTAGAGTTTTAGTTTAGGGTTTAAAGTTTATGGGTTTATGTTGTAGGGTTTTAAATTTAAGGTTAGTGTTTAGAATATAAGGTATATGGTTTAAAGTTTAGGGTTTAATTTTTTAGGTTAGGATTTAGGTTTTATAGTGTAAATATGCATGCTTGTGTAAAATTAGTTTTACACATCTTGTGTATCAAAATTTTACCCATTTTATTTCGGGTAATTATATCATGCACTAACGGTGGAAATATTTTGTTTTCACTCTAAATTTTAATAATAAATCCTGAATTCTAAACCCCTAAAATCTAAACTATGGACCCTTTCTAACCCCTAAAATTAGTGTGCTTGTAGAAGTAAAATATTTTCACCGCCAGTGCATGAGTTATTTTCCCCTTTTGAGTAATTATATCATTTTTATAAAACCAGTTAGTTTTATTAAAAAAAATCAAAATGACAATGAAGGTTCATAAAAATAACCTAAACATATAATTCAGACAATTTTTATAATTATTGAAACAAAAATTAGCTTCTTGAGATAAGAAAAAAGTCATACAAGGAAAGGTTAAAACCTCAACCAAAAGTCTCGAACAAAAGATAGATACAACCAATACTTTTAACCAACGATGAAGGATAAAAAATCATCTAATGCATACATAAAAAATACATATAATAATAAAAATATATTGATATAACGACCACAACTCTATCACAAACAAGAAACGATGAAATTCAACTCTAAAAATAAATAGAATGAAAAGAACGGACAAACCTGTCAAATTGTTTTTTGTTTGGCTTCTTTAATAGTATAACATTTTGAATTTTTAAGGGGATCTTATAGCCCTTTGTTTTTATTTCGCTTAATATTTTATTATCACTGTACTGTAGTTTAATTCTTACTTTGTCTCCGTACAATTTTTCTCATTTACTATTATTTGTGTTAAATTTTGGAGTAAAACCTATAACATAGATATGTTGTTAAGAATTTAGTACGCGGCAAATAACTAAAGTAAGAACAACATAAAATAAGACATGCACAAAAGACATGGTTTAAATTTACTATCAATGTAGAAAATATAAAGAGTATAAATACATGATATAACATGCAAATCATTACTCAGTATATATCCCAAAACAACACTCTTCCTAGCGTCCCTACATATCCTAAAAGTAAATACATCTCTTCAGAGTAATTCTTCATATCTCTCGTGATTCTAAAGATTAAGCCTAGTTTGTATTTATAAATCCAAATAACTGTTCACCAAGAAACCTTATTCAATAAGATCTCTTACCTAATAAAAATATTTACTTTTAAAGTAAACCCTAATTACCAAGTAATCTTCAACCACTATAATTACAATAAAACTATAGAAAAACAACTTTCTAGCTTTAGGGAAAAACAAACTAACGCATAAAAAACAGAATTTTAAGTTTCTGCGAAAAAATAGAATTAATTTTTCTGTTATTGAATGAATTAAAAAATTACATCCCTTTGTAGTGAATTTATAGACTCAAGTATAGGACTTTAGTTACAATTAGGAGTCCTAAGTACAAAAGACATCTAACTCTATCTTTTAGGAAGTATACTTTAATTTAAACTACTATTTACATAAGAATTCTAACTCTATCAGATAATCTCACACTCCCACTCAAGTTGGAGAATATTTATTGTATATTCCCAACTTGAATAGAAACTTGTCGAAAGAAGCTTTAGGTAGTGTTTTTGTAAGCACATCTACCACTTGTTCTTCTGTAGGAACATAGGATAAAGAAGCTGTCCCATTAGTAATCTTTTCTGAGATAAAATGTCTGACAATCTCCACATGTTTCATCCTATCATGATGGACTAGATTTCGAGCAATTTGTATGGTGGATTGATTATCACAGAAAATCTCAAACTTATCATCTTGGTTCACATCTAGCTCCTTCAGTAATTTTAACAGCCAAACTCCTTCTCACATTCCCAATGCTAAAACCCTATATTCTGCTTCAGCACTGCTTCTAGATACAACTGTTTGTTCTTACTCTTCCATGTCACTAGATTTCCCCAAACAAAGAAGCAATATCCACTAGTTGATCTTCTTTCTGTCAGTTCGCTTGCTCATCTTGAATCTGAAAAATTTGAACAGTCATTTCTTGAGTCTTTTTAAATAGCAATCCATGCCCTGATGTCCCTTTCAAGTATCTCAAAATTCTAATTGCAGCTTCCATGTGATCTTCCCTTGGATTAGTCATGTGTTGACTGATAACATTAACTTGAAAGGCAATATCTGGCCTGGTTAATGACAAATAAATCAACTTTTCCACTAACCTTTGAAATTTACCCTTATTAGCTTTATGGTTTGAGTCATCTTTACTGAATTTTAAGCCTGCTTCTATGAGAGTATCAGCTGGTTTGCATCCCAACATTTCTGCTTCATTTAGTAGATCAAGAACATATTTTCTCTGTTTATTACCAGACCTTTGCCCGACCTAGCAACCTCCATGCCTAGAAAGTATCTTAGCTTTCCTAGGTCTTTTGTTTCAAACTATATATTTAACAACCCTTTCAAGTGACTTATCTCTTCATCATCATTCCCTGTCAGAATTATTTCATCCACATATACTATTAAAATATCCCTTTTATTACTAAAGGTTACCTTAATGAAGAGTGTGTGATCTGTCAAGGATTGTTTGTATCCATTTTCTAGAACCACATTGGTGAATCTGTCAAACCATGCTCTAGGTGACTGCTTCAAACCATAGATGGATTTATTAATTCTGCAAACTTTCTGATCACCTTTTACTGACTTCAATCCCGAAGGCACTCTCATGTACACTTCTTCTTTCAATTTTCCATTAAGAAAGGTATTCTTAATGTCAAGTTGACAGAGCTTCCAGTCCTTGTTTACAGCCAAGCTTAAGAGAACTCTAACTGTATTTAGCTTAGCTACAGGAGCAAATGTTTCATTATAATCAATTCCATAGGTTTGAGTAAAATCATTGGCTACCAACCTTGCTTTATACCTTTGTATACTGTCATCAGAGTTGTATTTTATGGAGAACACCACTTGCATTCGACTGGTTTCTTGCCTTGAAGAAGATCTGTAATGGTCCAAGTATCATTCTTTTCAAGTGCTTCAATCTCCTCTTCAACAACCCTTCTCCACTTAGAACCTTTTAGAGCCTCATCAATGGTGTCAGGTATATGTTCTTTATCTAAACAAGCTGTAAAAGCCTTAAAAGATATTAGATTACCATAAGCAGCATACCTTTAAATGGGATATTTTGTACACTATCTTACCCTTTTTCATTTTAGCAATAGGCAAATGATCAAACTCAAGTAAATGTGAGGGAATCTCTGCTCGAACATTACCTCCATCATTGTCATTGGCAACTAAACTCAAGTCCAATTCTTGGCAAGTGTCAGATTGCAAAAAAGTCTTTGGAATAGTTTTCTATTTTCTGGTGTAAACTTTCAGTTGCTTAGAAAGCTTAGGGTTTGTGAGGAAGGTTTAGGTGAATTCTGAGGAGTAGTAACAATAGGTGAAGAATGAGAAGATGTAGGTGTACCAATAGGAGAAGAAGTAGAGGAGTTTAAAGGAGTGTGAGGTTCAAATAACAAAGGATTATTAGTAAATAATAACTCTAAAGGTAAAAAAGGATAAACCTGATTGGTATGAGGCTGAAAAATATCATAATTCTTCCCCTGAGTTGCAGCCGCATGGAAATAAGGTTTCTGTTCAAAAAAGGTAAGATCTAAGGAAGTAAAAAATTTCTGAGAAGGAGGATGATAACATTTGTAGCCCCTCTTAAGTGAAGAACACCCTACCAAGACACACTTCAAGGATCTAGGATCAAGTTTTGACCTAGAGGGAGCTGAATCCTTCACAAACACAGTGCAACCAAAAACTTTGAAAGGGAGAATAGATGACAGAGGTTTAAAATTGGGGCAACTCTCCAAAAAATAGCTCTAGGTGTTCTGTATTGTAAAACCTTACTGGGCATTCGATTAATGAGATAGGTTGCAGTTAATAAAGCATCACCCCACAAATACTTAGGAATATTACTGGTGAACATCAAAGACCTAGTAACCGCTAACAAATGCCAATTTTTTCTTTTTGTAACCCCATTTTGTTGTGGTGTATCCACACAAATGCCTAGATGAACAATCTCTTTTTTGTTAAAAAAATCCCCAAGGATTTGGTAAAATATTCACTCCCATCATCAGATTTGAATATCTGGATTTTACTACCAAATTGAGTTTCAACCATATTGTAAAATTCTCAAAAACAGAGGCTACTTCAGATTTATCCCTTAACAAATATGCCCAAGTTATTCTACTATGATCATCAATAAAAGTGACAAACCACCTACTGGTAGTTACATTCTTCACTCGAGAAGGACCCCAAACATCACTATGAATTAATAAAAAAGGTTGAGAAGGTTTGTAGAAAGATGGTAAATAGGATGCTTTTGTCTGTTTAGCAAGAGGACATATATAGCATTTAAAAGAACTTGGTTTTCTATTAACAAACAATTCAGGGAATAATTTAGCAAGATAATGAAAATTATGATGCCCTAACCTAAAATGCCATAACATTATATTATCAATTTTCCCTAAAGAAGTAAAAGAGCAAGAAGTATTTGGTAAGGTAGATGGTTGATTTTCGAGGACATGGAGACCATTTTGCAAGCTAGCAGTGCCAAGCATCTTCCTCGAATTCATTGCCTACAAAAAATAACCAGATTTAGTAAACTAAATTCTTGGAGAGTTTACTAACAGAGAGGAGATTGCAGGCGAGATTAGGCACAAATAAAACATCTTCAAACAACAAATTATCATTAATGAGGACTGAGCCACTTCCTTTGATAGGAGAGAAAGAGCCATCGATTGTTTTAATAGAACTTGTAGAAGATGAATCTGAAAAATTAAAGAATAATTCCTTGTTACCAGTCATGTGATCAGATGCTCCAGAGTCAATGATCCATACTGATACATATTTGGTAGAAAAAATGCACTAGGAGAAAAGTATGTTGTATGCCTTTATCCTCCACGAGAGCTAAATCTGCTTCACAGGTTACTGTCAAACCTAAAATTACTGGAAAAAACTCCAATTCAGCAGTCTGCTCTGCTATAGATAGCATCTCAGAGGTTGTCGAAGGGAATCCCATGAACAATTCGAGCTAGGACCGATGTTAGACTGATACCATGTAGAAAAGTAACTTTCCAGCTTTAGGGAAAAATAGAATAACACAGAAAAAGAAAACATAATTTTAAGTTTTTGCGAAAAAGAAAAAACCAGAATTGATTTTTCTATTATTGAATGAATTAAAAAATTACACCCCTTTACAGTGAATTTATAGACTCAAGTATAGGACTTTAGTTACAATTAGGAGTCCTAAGTCCGAAAGACATCTAACTCTATCTTTTAGGAAGTATACTTTAATTTAAACTACTATTTACATAAGAATTCTAACTCTATCAGACAAACTCACAAAAACTCAACTTAATTATCAATTAGAATTTGAGTCAAAATATGACACATACTTTAGGTACCGAAAATGATAAAAAAATTAACAGTGTATACTTTAGGGGTTATTTTGTCCATTAAACCTTTTTAGAAAGTCGCATATTCATTTTAAATTGGCTTAAGGGTTCAATAAGCCCCTAAACTTTTGCAAAAAATCAATTAAGCCCATAAACTTTTTTTGCACCCAATTAAGCCCTCAAACTCAAGAAAAAAAATTAATTTGGCCCTTTGACCAAAGTTGACCGCTAACTTTAACAGATTTTTTTAGAATTTTTAACATGTGTCGCAACAGGATAATGCCACTTGTCATTTCTATGAATTTTTAATTTTTAAAAAATATATAAAAAATTAGAAAAAATTAAAAAATTTTATAAAAAATCTAGAAAATTCTAATTTTTATATTTTGAAATTTATTTAATATAATAAATAATAATTTTTCAAAAGATTAAAATATTTTAAAATATAAAAATATTATTATACAATTATAAAAATAAATTGAAAAAATATAAAACAATAAAAGTTTGAAAAGCTCGATACACTCCAACTGATTGTGCCAAGAGGGTTGAATTTGCTTCCCAAATGAATTGGCTAAAACCAAAAAATAGTGGACAATATTGCACGATGATTTTAGAGTGGTTCGATTACCCAACCGAGTCTACATCCACTACCTTACCACACCACTAAGGATTTTAGAATTCACTACTATGAATTCTTCCTTTTCACAGGTCAACGGGGTAACCTTTACACCCTTGTCTTTTCAATGGCTAAGATTGAACCAATCTCGTTTTTCTTAGGCTAAACTAGAACATCTCCTTTTTACAAGGTAATTGTGTAAACAAAGAAACCTCACAAGGTGGGTGTTTACAAGATTGAAGCTCACAAGAGTGTAAAGAATAAAAACAATTAAAACACTCTTTATGCAATATATACAAGAGAAATAAAGGAATAAAGACTTAAAAACTATTTCTCTTGATTATGAAGCTTGGATATGTTCTCTCTAACCATCTTCAAGTATCCCAAGACTTCTTTTAAAGTGTGGAATGAGCTACTAGCCATTTATGGTTGTTGGGGGTGATTTGGAGCCGTTAGAGACTTAATTTTCAACATTAAATGCAGTTTGGATAAGTCGGTATCGGTACACGGGCTTCGAGTATCTGTACCTGCCAAAAAGAAAATAGCCGCTACAACATTTAAGTTGTGCATACTAGTACGCGATACGTCTGTATTGGTACGGTAAAGGGGTACCAGTACGTGATGTCTCATAATGGTACCAAAATTCCTTTCTAGAATTCTAAAAGCAAGCTCGTATCGGTACGTTTGAGGGCTGTACCGGTACGACTGACCTTTTTGACATATTTGAGTATTTAAACATGTATGCAAGCCAAAAATTCTTACAAAAACATTTTCATTTGTTATATCGAAACAAATATCTCAACAATCTTCCCCCTTTTGATATAACAAAACACCTTGAATTTTTTTTAGAAATTGCTCCCCCTTAGGAAAATAATTTTTGAAAAAAAGAATATTTTGAGAAAATATTAAAGCTCCTCATTTTTCTTTTTAAAATTTATTTTTTCAAACACATCTCTCCCCTTTTTGTTATGTAAAAAATAATTTCAAAACCAAGTTTGAAATTACATTTAAGTTCAAAACACCAATTTGTTGAAAGGTTGATACCAATCGTTGGAAAATTAGTACCAATTGATAGAAAATATCAATTGTTGGTGTAAAAATAACAATGGAGAATAAGATAAAACTTTTTAAAATAAAAAACTCCCCCTTAATCAAAGCATTCCATTTATTTTTTTTAAATGAAACTTAAGAGATTGAATTTCACCATTGAATCAAATCAATTTAAAAACACATGAAATTCAATTTATCCAAGACTTTTAAAACTGTATGCAAACATATGAATAAAACAATATAATTCGTATGCATAAAGCATCATAAAATGTCATGCACTTATAAATAAATAATCAATGATGCATGAACATTTATCAACAAAATAGGCAACCAAATGATTTATAATCAAATACGTTTAGATTAAAGATTACTCATCTTCTTCACTTGTGTGACTAGAGCAATTCCATATCTTTACTTTTCTTGCCATTGCTCCAACACACCTACAACATATATTTACTTGATTTTTGGTATCAAAATTGCTTTGGATCCTTTGACATTAGTTTCAATGTCCCTAGTTCCCTTAGGGACCCATACTTGTCTAATCCTATAAGTTTTTTTTCTTTATAGGACTGGTATGCATAGAATGACAATGTGAGCATTTTGTCATTGTGAGTGAGATAAATTATTTGAAATAATTTCATTTTCATTTGTTAAGCTTTCAAGCTTAACCTTTAAATCAAGATTTTCTTTTTCCAAAACTCCATTGCTCATTTTTTAAAACTCTAAATCATTCTTCAAAATCTCATTTTAGTTTTCAAAATATTTTTTTTGTTTTTAAAATAAAATCATTTTCAAATTCAAGTTTTAAAATTATTTTCTTAAATTTGGAATTTATGGTCTCAAATTCCAAAATAATTCATCAAATGCATCTTGTAACTCATCAAAAGAATATGAATTTAATTCATTTGAGTTAGAAGATACCTTGGACTCATCGAGAGCCATAACACCATCTACCTTTTATGAGAGAAGGTTTGCACTTGTTGGAACTCAATCTTTCTTCTCTTCTTTCCTATAGAATTTCTCAAGCTTCTCCCAAATTT